>CAMZMU010000053.1:17592695-18110216 GCA_947311845.1 Poa pratensis
ACCCGTATCCAAATGCTGAGTGCAGCACGTAGAGTAGACGCAGGACCCGAAGTAGCCACTTGGCAAAGGAAAATGCGGCCAACATGGCAAGTTGATTGCTGGAGCATTCATTCGACTGCAACCCTGAAATGGTCAGTCGAGGAGCTGCTATGACCCGAACTTTGCTCGAGTGTTGAAGAATTCCGTCATAGTGAAGTTCCGGTTATCTTGCCGGTTTTTCTGGTGTGATGAGCTCCGGGAGAGGCCCAAGCAAATCGGGAGTCTCCGCACACTTTGCGGGATTGAAGAAGGTGGCAATAGAGACCTGGCATCTAGACTTGACTTGGATCCTCACCTGTGCTCGACGCTCTTGTACTCATCGTTCGAAACTAACTGTAAATTATGGTGGAAGAAGATCAATTGTACTATATGGCAGCAGATAGTTGATCTTTTTACATTCTTCTACTATCTTTTTACATTCGGAAGTATAACTATAAACACCAACTAGATTCTAAAACATCATATTAGTTGACTTTTGAGTTTTGATGCAGAGTTGAAGAGATGGCCACTGACATGCATGGAAAGCATACCTTGAGCACGTCCCCGATGTTGACCAGAAGAGCGCCGGACACGGCGGCACGTCCGCCCACCCTTCGTCGTCGAGGTGCACCTGGAGCCCTCCGACGTGGTCCTGAGCCAGGACGGTCAGGACGGATGGGTCGGTGTGCTCCACGGCGCCGACAACCCGCTCGGGCTCCGGGCAAGGCGGGTAGTAGTGGCCCGTCATCGACCAACCCTTGGCCTGCATGGCCATGTCCAATCGCTCCGCGCCGACACCAAGGGCCTCCGACAGCAGCCCAGTGATCTCCTTGCCGAACTCGTCGATTTGCGGCGGTAATCCATCAGAGCGTGCCGGCAAAACTCGGGGATACGGCCAAGGTCGGGCGCCGGCGGGCCTGCAAATAAACACGGAGGTAGTCGCGCCAGAAGAGGGGACGATCTGTGTATAGGCCACCCGTGTTGGGGATGGTGGAGTAGCAGACGCCCCCAACGGGCGTCAGCGTGTAGAGCTCTGAGCGCGCGGCGCGAGGCAGCTCGTGGAAGGCCCGGACGGCGGAGACGGCGGTGCCGTCATGGACGCCGTGGTTGGTGACATGGAAGAAGCCGCAGGTCCGTGCTGCTGCTCCGACGGCCAGCACGGTGGCTGAGCGCGGACCAGAGAGGTCAACAGTTGGAACGGACAAGGTGGTCGCTGGAGCCGGTGTGGAGTAGCTGCAGGGCGCCTGAAAGAAGGGTGGCACGGAGGCGACACCAGACTCAACCAGGCCGCGAACGCCGGCGCGGGTTGCGTGGAACTCAGCCACCGATGCCGGCCTTTCGTAGTCGTCGGCTCCGGTCATCTTTCCTTGGCCAAAGTCGAAACCAAGATGTTCTTATTCTTACTACAAGTGGACATGAATGTAGTACAAAGCCAATATATATGATATGGACGCATAGATGCCATTGGGGATGGTGGTAAATATAATTATACAATGACATAGGCAGAAGAATCCAGCTGTGACTGTCTGTGAAGAAATACGTTGAGATGATAAGATCAACGTGCTCAATATTGTATAACTAAAGATGTGAACAACAGCATGCACCACCACTACGGATTAATGGTTGCTGGACAGCGGGGGAAGACGTCGCCAAAAGGAAAATCTTCTCGTCAATCTCTAAGTCGGAATGCCACATAGATATTACATTACGTTGCAGGCATAATCTTTCAAACTAAAGGACCTGGCTGTCAGCTGACTATCAGAAAAACAGAGCTAGCTCATCTTTATGTTCAGTTTAAACTGCCTTTGAAGATTTTTTCTTTTACAAAATTAGTAGTAGGACTCCGACATCTACATCAAAAAGATGCACACTGCGTTTGAAGATGAACGGGCAAGTAAATATATATGCACACACTAAAGCTACCAGTGGTCAACTTGCGCGGGCTAGTAAACTTTTTAGAGAATAAATTAAAAGTCATTATGATATTCTTTAAAAAATAGGAACCATTTCAGGTTGTTTAAATTTAGCCTCTCAACTATTTTCACAAATACAATCTTGCAAATTATACTATTTTGTTCACACAACAGAGTCTTTAAAGAGAGATGTCCGCTGCAACGCGCGGTGTATCCTTCTTGTATCTCTTATAAAGCAAACTGCCAAAAAAAAACTAGTCTGTCTTCATTTGCAGTCTATTTACCTCGTCACTTATTCACAGCCTTCTGATTACGATCATATGTTCATCAATTTTTGTTGGCTCAGTTGTCACATGAGAAATGTTGGTTGCCCACCTTCCCAAGCAAAGTCAAGCCAGAAGAGAGAAATTGTTGGTCTCCTCCTCCCCCCTCCCTTCCTCGTCTCTTCAAATTTTCTCAGCACTAATCGCCTACATATCTTACCTCACATGTTCTCACCGTCGCACACGGCCACTTCTCCCTCATGCCACCGAGCAGAGCAACACCATCTCTTGCAACCAAGCAACATGACCAGTAACATGTGGAAGCATAACCATGGTCATGACTCAAAAAATGCAATGACGAGAGATGTGATTTATTCCTCTCTCCACTATTAGTTTTCGTTGATTTGTGCTCAGTCAAGGACAACTAATATGGAACAGGGGGAGTAGGATTTTAGGTAAACCAGAGATTCCAAATTTGCAGTTTAGGTCAATTCTCTAGAATTGTGTTTAGTTTCATAACAGATACATAATTATTTTACTAGAGTATTAAATGTGGCTTCAATATCACATCGTTTCTGATTCAACACATTCACTCTTTATCATCTACCGAAAATAAATGTTTCTGTATAGTCGTAAAAAAACTATTTTTAATGAATGATGTACAAGTATACTAAAAAATATCATCCTAACATTGCCCTACCCCTACAATCAAATATTAAAATTCGCTGGCCCTGCAGGTGTACGGGTTTGATGATCATTATATACCTCCATTAGTGGTTTTTTTCAAATATAATTGTTACAAAACATTTTTGAATTCTATAATACTATGTGCCTATATTTTTTTAAACGAGGTAAAAGCTTTCCATTTTATATTGATATATTAATATATTATAGGAGAAGCAAAAAAAAAGAGGCCAAGGTCAAACTTAAAAAAAAAAGACAACAAGGAGGGTAATTATCGAAGTATTTACGCTAACATCTTAGCTTCTTTGCAGGGTCTAGTTTTTGTTTTCGTCCTTAATGCGTTGAGTTAGGATGAATGGCATCAAAAATATGTTGTTGAAGACCCCTCACATTTCTTTACTTCCATAGTTGATGAGGATGATCGTTGTTTTAATCCCGAACGATGAGGAGGACGGGGTGACGGCCAAGGCCTGCCAATAGTCACAAACTGTCAGCCTGCATTCTGCAGCAGAGTCAGGCAGGAAAGCCAAAGAGTCGTGTCTGTCAACATTCTAGCTCCTGTATTATTGACATTATAATAAAAAGGATATGCCTTGCCGTTTCTGGTTGGCATTTACAAAGTTGACAAGAAGGCTGGTGAGGCCACCCCTGTTGGCGAGATGGTCATAGGTCCAAAGTTTGTTCTGGAGACTATCTAGGTGAAGAACCTCGAGGGGGCACATCTTACAAACAAATATTCATGAAGGAGAAGAAGGAAGATCCGACAAATTTGGTTTTGTATGCCCAACTGGCCGAGTAAATCCATTGCAGAAATGGTCCAAGTGATGGTTTCGTAAACCCCAGGAGTTAGAATGACCTCCACAAGAAGGCCCATAGGTGAACAAACGGACAATTGTGTTAGTTAGAGCATCATGAATGTTCATGACCTTGCGCTTAGAAGCATCGAAAATGTTAGGCTCAATGGCCTTAGGGAGAGGCCTTTCTAGCCACGAAGAGGACCAGAAATATGCTTTGTGGCCGTCTCACACTGTGCCAAATTTTTCTATATACATTAATTTGCATTTTATGTTTACACGTAAGACCTGTGTGATAAAAAAAAATGTTCGTGGCAATGCACACACACTCAACTGGTATAGTAGCATTTAGCGTTTGACGTGAACGCAAGTGATGGTGCATACATCTGGGTCCTCGTCGTCCTTGTCATCAAGTAAGACATATCGTATAGTGCCGCTTTCCGCCTGGCCCGCGGTAAGCAACATGTCCTTTTCGCGGAAGCCACAAACAGAGCACAACCTCCATGGTGGCCGTTTCACTGAAACTTTTAAATTCGCCATTTTAAGTTATAAAAAATTAAGAAGAAAAATCGTAGGTGTAGATAATGTTAAAATCTACCAGCGTGTAAAATTTCAATTCAAAACTGGTTGTATTCTAGACTACACAAAAATAACAATGCGACCAATTTTCAAATTTTGAAAAATGCACCGTTCACCGCACCTGGATCCACCCATTTGTCATTTTTTCAGGTAAATAAAACGAATTTCAGATATGTTTTTGCACACTAGTAGAGTTCATCATTGTCTACATCTAATATTTTCTTTCAGAATTCTTTGAAACTTTCAAATGTCATTTTGGATCTTTCAGAAACGAGTTCCCTAGAGCCATTTGTCCGCTCTCGTCTTTTTCATGCTTTTTGTTAATGACCGGCCTTGTATGTGTAGTCTGATCGAGGCCCCCCGCGCGCATGGGCAGGGGCACGTCCACTTCATGTTGTGCTCCATCGCTGAAATTGGCTGCATCGTGCAACCAGTCCAAGACGGCTGAGCAAGACATGCCACAGGCGTGATGGTGTTGTCAAGACATGCTATGCCTACAGCTTGGTGTCAAGTGATTCGAGAATGATGAACTCTATACACAATAACGCGCGTGTCAATGAGCACGAGGGGATTATATATATACGGAGTATGCACTAAATGTCACCGTCTTTGGTCTCGATTTCGAAGGGTGTCAATGAGCACGAGGGGATTATATATAGACGGAGTATGCACTAAGACTAGCCACAATGGGGGTATCATAGGTGGTATCATGCATGCCATGTTGGCAAAAAACTGACGTGTCACTACAATTAATGATGAGAGAGGTTATAGTAGTATCATAGGTAGATACCGTAACATAACGGATTCCAACGTAATATGAGTCTACAACCTAATTAATATTGTATTATATGATACCACACATATGTTACTACCCATTGTGGAGGTAGTAACATAGACTAGTATCATATGCATGATACTAGTATATAATACTCCCCATTGTGACTAGTCTAAATACACAATAACGCGCGTGTCAATCTGCAAATAAGTCGATGTATATTGTAACTAGCAATAAACTGAGCATTGGGAACATCGGTAAAATCACATAAATTAGGTGTGTCACCACAGTTACCCATAGTTGCGATAGTTAGGCAACAAAAGTTGTTTTTTTGTAATTTCCAGTTTATGAAATACTATTAATACCTTCTTTGGAATCGACGACGGACAGGTTCTCCTCTTTTGTGTTTTGTCTCATATCGCCGCTCGATCATCGCTACTATGACTTATTTTGGTAGTGGTAGTATACTTTAATTTCTCCGTGTGTGTGCGTGCGTGCGTGCGCCCCGCGTGTGTGTGTGTGGCCTTTTGTATGAAATCAATAGTTCAATACGCATGTGTGCATGCGTATGCGTGTGGCCTTTTGTATGAAATCAATAGGAGGAAACCATAAATGTTTGTCAATATTGTTTGGTTTGTCCACATTCAGATTTGGCTGTTGAAGCATGAGAATGGACAAATGGAGCTCGGGCTCTATGTAGCCCTTAATTTGAAAAAAAAGAGTAGAAATAGCATTTTAACGTTGCTTAAAAATCTGAGAAACATTTCTAGACGTAGACAATATTGTATTCTACGACCGTGTAAGATCTCAACTCGAAGCATTTTTGTATTTTGGGTTGTTCAAAAATGATTTTTTTTGGACATTTGAAGTAGTGAATAGTGCAAAATTCCAAGTCTCCAAAATCTGTCAGATTTTATCATTTTTGTGTAGCCTAGACTATGACTTATTTTGAGTTGAAATTTGCATCTTTGTAGAAAACATTATTGTCTACATGTGTAAAAAAATTGGGATTTTTTAGAGCTTCAAAACATCGATTTCAAATTTTGAAAAATAATAGTTTGGCACCCCGATCCAGATGATCGAGCTACCCCATATACCAGTCCCAGAAACACTGGATATATGACAACTTGATAAACAAAGACATAACCAAATATACATATATGGCTCCGAGTTCGGATGGATACAAGATTACAACACGGGGTGAGGCTCCAGCACTCGCGCAACAGGCGCACACAACAGTATGTACATTATTTATCCAACATCGAGCCTCTAGCGGAAATCGTAGCGGGTACGTAGGTAGTAGCGTGGTGACGAGGGGTTAACTCATCAAGTCCCATGGTTAAGGACCTTGGGTTGAGATTATGAGGGAGAGAACGTGGTAGAGCTGGTAGTATCGTCGGTTGACAAGCAAAGGCAAGGTTTTACCCAGGTTCAGGCCTCCGAAGAGTAACACCCTACTTCCTGCTTGTCTGTTATTGATCTGGGAGTATATGCTAGTTACAAGGGAATCCGGCGAGATGCTGATCTCGCTAGGGTTTCCGTGGTTCTGGTATTGCGTGTCTTGAATCGGCGGCCCTCCCAGCCTTTATATAATAGGCTGGGTCTCGGGAGTTCGCAACCGATTCAGATTACATGTAAGGAAAGTCTAAACCGACCCAGCCTTTATATAATAGGCTGGGTCTCGGGAGTTCGCAACCGACTCAGATTACATGTAAGGAAAGTCTAAACCGACTATGGCTTCGCCTAATCTTGGAGGACACTCCATCTTCTTGGACCTTCTTTTTTGGGCTTCACGTAGGCTCTTGATAGTTGGGCCTAGTCGACACGTGCACCGGGTACCCTCATGGTAGGGTACCCGATAGGTATATCTTAAGTATATCAATTGCTCTCCGGTATGTGACTCCTTCGATTATCCAAGTAGAATTTTGTTTAGTTGTGTATATCTTAAGCATTTTGGTACTGTAGGTGACATGTTATGAGAGCTTGCATGCTTGTTCTTGTTTGGATTAACTAGTTTTGATGCATGTTTAGTCCTCTAGCAAGTCTCCATAGTGTTCCCCTTGAATTAATCACTCCAAAACCATTTTTTATGAGGTTTGTTTAAAAATTTCAGAAAAGGAAGATGGATAAACATACTTATGGAGAAATCTTTGAGAGGCAAACACCATCCTCCTCAAGGGAAACAAGGGCCTCAAGATCAAGAGGTCTACCTAGGCCATCATACAATGAGGATCTTTTGGCACCAAGAATCGGTGAATCGGCCTTAAACCCTAGCTCATACGGCGAGTACCAGATCGGATCGCCTCCATTGTAACACCTCGATTATCATATCAATACCAATCTAGGGTAGGCAGGAAGTAGGTCTTTTACCTCACATTGAGGTGGCCGAACCTGGGTAAATCTGTGTTGATCTTTGTTCCTGCGATCCCAAGCTCGGAGATGCTTGACTCGCGTAATCCCACACCTACGAAGTCATCCATGACACCTGACGTGACAAACCCACGACAGATATATCTTTACAAATGGCTGATAAACCTACTGCTGTTCCTGTTGGTATATGTGAAGATGTTCCTGTTCAAGTGGCTAATAATTGCTTAATATTAACTGATTTTGTTGTGCTTGAAATGCCTGAAGATGATAATATGTCTATTATTCTTGGGAGACCTTTTCTTAACACTGCAGGGGCTGTTATTGATTGCAACAAAGGAAAAGTGACTTTCCATGTTAATGACAAAGAGCATACTGTTTATTTTCCCAAGAAGCTGGACAAGATATTTGGAGTTAATACAATTACCAATCTTAAAAGTATCAAAGTGGGAAGTATTGATTGCCCTATATATGAACCTCATGAAGGACTTCAATATATTATGATTGGATCTATAGCTATACAATTTAAGGTAAAATGATTGTTCAATGTGGTTTAATTCTTTTATGTCATATAAAATGTATTTGGTGGCAAGACTTGATCAACCTTGTTAACAAATATGTTTTACATGCATAAAATTGCTAAACAACATTTTCTTTCTCTCTTTTTTTACCTACTGTTTTGCTACTGTAATTTGCAAGTTAAGTAATGTTTAGTCTTTACATGAATTTATTTTGCCTAGTTTTCATTGTTTAAAACACCAGAAAATGTCAGAAATAAAAGTTTTCAAAAAAATTCTGAAAAAAATTCTACAAGTCCTAGTTTTTAAAGAGGAACGTGGGAGTACCAGAGATGACCAGGGGGACCCACCAGGCCACCACACGCCACACGGCGCGGAGAGGCAGGCCGCGCCCTGCCCTGGTGTGGGGTCCACCTGGCCCTCCACTCACTCATCTTTCTCCCACTCCTTTCTCTCTCCGACCATACACACCACCATTGCTCAAACTCGTGTTCTTGCTGCTCTTGCTCGAGATTTTTCGATCTACTTGCTCAGCCATCTTTGCTGCTGAAATTTGGATCAATTGCTCTCCGGTATGTGACTCCTTCGATTATCCAAGTAGAATTTTGTTTAGTTGTGTATATCTTAAGCATTTTGGTACTGTAGGTGACATGTTATGAGAGCTTGCATGCTTGTTCTTGTTTAGATTAACTAGTTTTGATGCATGTTTAGTCCTCTAGCAAGTCTCCTAGTGTTTCCCTTGAATTAATCACTCCAAAATCATTTTTTATGAGGTTTGTTTAAAATTTCAGAAAAGGAAGATGGATAAACACACTTATGGAGAAATCTTTGAGAGGCAAACACCATCCTCCTCAAGGGAAACAAGGGCCTCAAGATCAAGAGGTGCACCTAGGCCATCATACAATGAGGATCTTTTGGCACCAAGAATCGGTGAAGAGGAAGATGATGGTGTTCCTCATCCATCTATTTTTCCATGCTTTAACTTTATGAGAGATGCAGGGATTTATGATGACTTCATGAGATGATTAACAATGTTGGCTTGATGGAATTCATGCAGGATGAGAGGCCACAATATGCTAACCTCACTAAGATTTTTGTTGAAAGCTTTAAGTTTAATAACTCTACTTTTAACCCCACTGTTGAGTTTAAGATTTATGATCGTGCATGCAACATGGACTTGAAAAGATTTTGCAGGGTCATAGGTGTTGCTCCATCTGGGACAGCGAGGAAGATCAAGGCACAGCCGCGAGTTGTTGGATCTTTACCATGAGCTGAGCTATGATGATTACCGTAGAGTGCAGCGTGGTAAGATAAGGAACATTCAATTTCCAGCCATCAGGTACTTCACATATTATCTTGCCACGAGTGTGCTTGCTAGAGAGAACACTAGTAATATTTCTAACTATCATCTAGCTTTTCTTGCTATGCACTTAAAAATGATAAAACCTACAACCTTGGTGCCTTGATTGCTCGCCGCCTTGCCGCCAAAGGTCCCATCTTTGGAGGCATTATTGCTGCACGTGTTTTAGCTGACCTTGGTCTTTCTGTTGATCCTTCTGATGAATTATTGATTCCGGAAAGACTTGATCTTGCTGCCATGAAACTTCATGATTTTGTTACTACTAATTCATACTGGACATTTGATGTATAGAGTTGTTTTTGCTAATGGACCTGAGCTAGAGGTCCGGCTTCCACAGCCTAGTTTGTTCAGTGTTTTCAGGGGTCCTCTATCATATTCGAGGGAGGATTTGGACAACCACCTCGGTGCACCGGATTTCCATTTACAGCACTACCCTGAGCACCGACAGGAGACCTTCGTGGCGCCCCCTGAGGACTACACCGTGTACCACGGTGGTGCATCCTCGAGCTTTTACCCGGACGAGGAACCCTCCTCGTCGTACACTGAGGGCGCGCCTAGCTGGCGGCCATGGGGATGATTGGTCTCCCACTTAGGCCAAAAGCCTAAGCTTGGGGGGAGGTATGCCGACAAGTTCACTCATTTTATCATATTCATATCATGTCGGTACTTTGTATATCCATGTTTTAGTTTGTTTCTTTTCTTTTTCGCTTTTGTCTTCTACCGTTTTATTTTCGCAAAACACCAAAAGACCAAAAATATTTCCTTTATTTCTCTTGCTTTTGAATTTGTAGTGCTAGTTTACTTTATTTTTCATTTCGGTTTATTATTCAAAAATCCAAAAAGATTTTGCTTTGTTTGCTTGTTTCTTTCTATGCTTGCTTTAAATCGAAAACCCAAAAATATTTGTTGTTCTTCTGCTGTTTTGTATAGTTGTTTCAGAGTTCGAAAATTTCCGTGGTTCCACTTGGGCTTGGTTATCATTTCACATCATTCAAGCCACACAAGTGAAAAGCAATAATGACGATTACGACAATCGGATGTGGTAAAAGGCTGGTATGAACTCTATTTGTTTTTCATTTTTGTAAATATACCTACTCATGTGAACATGCTTAGCTATCATGGTAGTGGTTATGTTATTTAATGATTGCTTAGTAGTTCATGTCTTCTTATGATCAGTACCAAATTGCTAATTAAATAACATGTCATATAGATATTTACATGCATTGTTCTATTCGTAAAACGGTATGGCAGGATGGTATCCTCCTCTGAATAATTCACTTGATTCGACTTGGCACATGCTCACACATGTTATGACTGAAAAATAAAAGTCAATTAAGCCTTGATGATCTATTTTGCCTCAGAGTTTTAGTATCATCTTTATGCCTCCGTTAATTTTATTTTGTCGCAAGCATGATTATGACCGTTATCGCTCTCGTGGTTGTCGCTTCCCAGTCTATTGCTAGCCTTCACTTGTACTGAGCGGGAATGCTGCTCGTGCATCCAAATCCTTTAAACCAAGTTATCCCAAAGAGTCCACCAAAAATTCCTATGCATGGTATTTCAAGCCATTCCAAGTAAATTTGCATGTGCTACCTTTAAAACTTTCAAAATATTTCCCTTTTTGTGTCAATGTTTACTAGCTCATGAGGAAGTAGTGGGTTATTTTTATTCAACTTGTCAAACAGACTTTTACACCTGGACTAGTGGCATATACATCCGCTTATCCAATAATTTTGCAAAAAGAGCTGGCAACGGGGTGCCCAGTCCCAATTAATTACAACTTTAACCGCTTAATTCTCTTCACACTTTTGCCCTGATTCATCAGTAAGCAATGACAAACAGTGAAATACCTGCATGTGTAAACCAAAGAGAAAGAGGGATGATCTGCCTTGCTGGTAGAAATAACGTCCTTCATGGGAGCCGCTCTTAAAAGTCTGTTTGAGGGAATACTGTTTTCATCCGCTACCATTCGTTGACAATTAACAAACACCTCTCAAAACATTTTTACCTCTGTTTTAAAATAAAAAGCTCTAGCACGTGTTAATCCCTGCTTCCCTCTGCGAAGGGCCAATCTTTTATTTTTATGTTGAGTCACCATCCTTTCTTTGAGCACTTCTTCGAGAGCATAACTGTCGTTCTTAGTGTAATGTGCTTGTCCCAGATACGATTAATTGAGGTATAACTATGATACTTTATCTTTGATATCTTATATCTAGTCTTCACTTGAACTTCAGAGGTGCCTTGGCATTTATGTTTTGCCCTTCAAATAAAGGCAAGCGAGATACCACTTTGTCATATCTTTTACGAACATTGCAATTCTTGTGGATAGATGTATGCTATGTTATTATTCTTAGTACTTTGGTATCTTTTCATGATTTGCATAACTACTAGGTGTCATTATTTGCATGGTTCCTATTATGAATTGCCTAAGTTTTGATCATATAGTAGGTATGTATACATCATATGAAGCAAATGTGTTCGTAAAAGTTTCTTTTATCGCACTCAGTTGTTAACTGAATTGCTTGAGGACAAGCAATAAGCTAAGCTTGGGGGGAGTTGATACGTCCAAAACGTATCTACTTTTCCGAACACTTTTGCTATTGTTTTCCTCTAATTTGTGTGATTTGAATGCAACTAACACGGACTAACGCTGTTTTCAGCAGAATTGCCTTGGTGTCTTGTTTTTGTGCAGAAAGTCAAAGTTTCTGGAAAATTCCAGAAATTCTATTTTTCCAGAAGACCCACGGAGCCAGAAGATGAAGCGAAGAGGGGCACAGGGGCCCACACGCACCCCGGCGCGGTTGGGCCTTGGCCGCGCCAGGCATGGTGTGGCCCCCGACGCTCCCCTTTGGACTACATATTGCCTTGACCTAAAAACTTCGGGGGATCGACGCTTTTTCCAAAACCTCCAGAGCTCCGCCGCCATCGAAAACCCTATTTCGGGGATCAGAAACTCCGTTCTGGCACCCTGCCGGGACGGGGAATTGGAGGAGATCATCGCCATCATCATCACCACCGCCTCTCCATCGACCATCCATGACTCCCCCATCCATGTGTGAGTAATTCCCCGCTGTAGGCTGAGGGGATGGTAGGGATTGGATGAGATCATTCATGTAATAGTTGTGAGATTGTTAGGGCATGGTGCCTAGTATCCATTATTAGTACTTTATGTCATTGTTGCAACTTGTTATGCTTAATGCTTGACACTAGGGCCCGAGTGCCATGATCTCAGATCTGAACATGTTATTGAATCATGAGAATAATTATTGTTTTGGATCATATCTATAAGTTGTATACACACGTCACTGTCCGGAACCCGAGGCCCCAAAGTGACAGAAATTGGGATAACCGGAGGGGATGGTTGCGACGTGAGGATCACATGTGTTCACGGAGTGTTAATGCTTTGCTCCGGTGCTTTATTAAAAGGAGCACCTTAATTACCAGTAGTTTCCCTTGAGGCCCCGCTGCAAACGGGCTGGTAGGACAAAAGATGTTGTGCAAGTTTCTCATTGCGAGCACGTACGACTAAATACGGAACACATGCCTATGATTGATTACTACTTGGATACTTTATCATTATTTATTATTTACTGCAATTGCCCTATGTATGACTATTTCATGAACTATCTTATCCATGCAACACCCGTTCATCCATCCCTACGCCTACAGTATTTTTAATCCTGCTGTCTACTGCAATTATTACTTCTGCTTTTATTTCGCTGCTGCTATTATTTCACTACTGCTACTGTCATAAAAGTGTTGCTACTGATAAACTGTGTCGAGCAAGTCTACTTCCAGGTGCAGCTGAACTGACAATTCATCTGTCAAGGCTTATAAATATTTTTTGGCTCACCTTGTGTCGAATCAATAAATTTGGGTTTTACTTCCCTCGAAGACTGTTGCGATCCCCTATACTTGTGGGTCATCAATAGACACCGTACTATCAAGAGGGTCTCTCAAGTGAGTAGCTTGATCGCATATTTGTGGCTAGTTGGGACATTTTGTGGTCCACTTGGGAGCTCCCAATCCTTTTGTGGGTTGTGCCTCAAGATTGTTGTAAGGGACTCGATTTCCGCCCAAAAGGAAATCAATAGTGGAAGGTGAACCGAGCTTTTGGGAAAGGTTCATCGGAGAATAGGGTGAGGCCATTTGTGGCGTCTTGAGTTTGAAACTCACACCCCTCCAACGAGACGTACTCCCCTAAAAAGGAGGAACTCGGGAATACATCATCGTCTCCGTGTGCCTCGGTTATTTCTATACCCGAGCTCTTTACTTATGCAATTTACATTGTGATAGCCTTCGTGCTTGATGTCTTATACCTTGCTATCACCTTGTTGCTTGTCTTGCTTAGCATAAGTTGTTGGTGCACATAGGTGAACTTAGTATATTTAGGTTGTATGCTTGTTAAATTAAAACACCTAGTTTTATTCCGCATTTATCAAGCCTAAACCGGAAAAGTTTTAAATGCCTATTCACCCCCCTCTTGGCGACATCCTTGTCCTTTCATTTTGTATCAGAGCCTAGGCTCTCTTTATTGGGCTTTACCGCCTAGAGTGTAAATATGTCGTTTAGAGAATTAGTGCATGATCCCACTTTTATATTCGATGGCACAAATTATGATGTTTGGAAAATTCGCATGCTTAATCTTTTTAGGGCCATGGGTCCAAAGTATATTATGAGTATTGTAGATGTGGGTTTTTCTCCTCCAAAGGATTCCCAAGAATTATCTTTGGAGGATGAGGAAAACTCTCATCTCGATACTCAAGTATCTAATGGTCTTATATGTGTTTTGAGCGATGTAGTTCTTGCATCAATCATGGCTTTTCAGAACGCTCATGAGATTTGGACCAATCTTCAAGATATATATATATATATGAAGTTTCCAACATTATTGAGGATGATTGTTGTCCCTCCATCTCCGGCCGTGATGAGCTCACTTATTCTTCCACTTCACCAACATGTGATTCGTCACAAGGTAATGACATGGTGAGTGGTGATAGAAATTGCATTGTTGATGGTGAATCTACTATTCACTATACTTCATCTCTATCTCATTGCAATGTTCTATCTTTGGACTTAAACTCTTCTAGCACCTCGAATGTCTTACATGCTAGTGTTGATAGTCCTTGCATATCATATAATAGTTGGTTAACTAAATCTCATGATGATATGCTTCATATGTCTTGTTGTCATGAAAACAATACTTCCATATCCTCTATTTTGTGCAAGAATAACAATGTAGAGGAAAACCAACATTTGTTGGAACAAGACATGGATCTCAATGGTGCTTCAAGCTATTCTTCATCTTCATCGTCCATTTCTCACTTTTGCCTTATGGCTAAGGATTCAAAGGTATCACCTTTGGAACCCTCTGCACCTTGTGATGATGAGGATGAGGATTATTATGGATTAAAAGAGAATGATATTGACTCCTTAAAGGAGAAGAGTGAGATGGTATTTGGTGCTCTCCCTAAAGGTAGTCAAGCTTGCTCTTACTTGTGTGAAATTTTGACTTTTGCTATTAAGTGCAAGGATATCATTGAAGAAAAGGGAAGGATTGAAAGAGATGATGCTATGGAAAAAACATCCTTAGAGAATGCCCTTGAGGAAGAGCAAGAGTTCGAGTGTCTCTTGAGGAGAAGCTTGAATCTCTTGATGAATCAAATGATCTAATTATTGCTAAAATCATTAAGGAAAGAGATCATGCTATTGCTAAATATAAAGTGCTTAAAAAGGAAAAGGTTGAATTTGGTGTTGGCAATGCTAGACTTATTGAGGATATCGAGAGACTTGACAAAGCTCATAAGGCTTTGGAAAGTGAACACTCTCTCCTTACCATGTCTCATGATCAACTCCAAACTCAACTATCTAAAATTGTTGTGCCTAACTTATCTACTTCCTCTTGTAATCATGCTAATATTATTGAGGAAAATGCTAGATTGAATGATGAGCTTGCCAAGTTGTGTTCTTCTATTTCTAAAGTTAATGATGCTTGTGCTACTAACTCCACTTCTCGTGAAGCATCTATTTTGAAGGAGAATGTTGAGCTAAGGGCTCAACTTGAGTTGCTAACTAGCAAGTATGGAAAATTGGAAGAAAGTCGTGAAAACTAATGAGGATCTTCTAGCATCCCATGCTAGGCTAAAGTTAGCTCATGAGGCTATCACTACAAAGGTAACATCTTGTGAGCCTCATGTGGTCACTAGCACAATCTCTACTAAAGCTATATTGTCATGTGCTAGTCCTAGTAATTCTACATCACATACTATTGCTAAATCTTATGATGAATTACTTTCTATGCCTTGTTGCTCTAACAATGAAGCGTCTACTTCCTCTAGTAGTTGTGTTGAAACTAACCATGTAGAGGAAATCAAAGAGCTCAAGGCCCAAGTCACTTCTTTGAAGAAAGACTTGGAAAAGCGTCATGTTGGGATGTCCACACTTGACAATATGTTGAGTGTTCAAAGACGCCCCAATGACAAGAGTGGACTTGGATTCAACTCCAATAACAAGATCAAGTCCAAGACTAATAAGAAGAAAGGAGGAAGCCAATGTTGCTACATATGCTGTGAGAAGGGCCACTTTGCTTCTTCATGCACTAATGGTACCTTATTCAATCCCATTATAATTGATAATGTTTATTCTCTTCGGAAGGATAAGGTTGGCAATGTGTTTGCCAAATATGTTGGTACTCAAAGTGGTGTCAAGAAAAGAACCATTTGGGTTGCCAAGCCTATTGTGACTAACCTCTTAGGACCCAACTTGGTTGGGGACCAACAAGCTAAAACTTGATCAATAGGTGTTGTTGGAGGGCATTGGAGACTTGGCTACATCATGAAGAATTAAGGGACCTTCATCAATTATATTCTCTCAAGCCAAGTCATTTGGATTATATTGTTCTATCTCATATCCAATGTTCCTCCTTGCGGTAACTTTTATTTAAATCATATATACATTGAAAGTTGCTTGCACCCTTGCATGTGTTAGGTTTTGTACCTTGCTAGAGTTTGTATGTGTTGTGCTCTCTACTTACTTATCTTGAGAAATCAAGCATGTGTATGTTGGTTTGCACACCACTTACTTGTTTTGAGCCTTATTGAGTTTATTTGCTATCTTATCTTGTTGGCTCTCTTTGAGAGATTAATGGACTATCCCATTTTGGGAGAGTGATATGCTTCGTGCACTTCACAATCCTAAAAATGTTTTTACATGAGGAATACCACTTAGTGATGATATATCAATACTATCTATTCTCTATGTGGTATGTCATGCTCATGAGAAATTCAAATTCTATAATGTCCATTAATTATCTCTAGTTGGTTTGTTTGCCTCTTGTTTAAAAGAAATGGATTATCACATTATGGGGGAGTAATAAGCTTTGTGCATCTTACAAGCCTAGAAAATGTGAACATGTGAGGTTTTGCCACCTAGAATTGATATTGTAATTTATCTTGTTCCTATGTGGCATGTTGCTCAAACAAGTTCCATATTTGCTTAATTGCTTCTTGTCTCTCATCTTTTGGTATCTTGTTTGTGAGAGAGTTTCTTGGTGCTTTGCATGATCATTGATTAATTGAAGCCATCAAGAATCTCTATCTTAGCATGTTTTTCAATTCCTATCTTTTGCCTCATGCTTATGTTTTGTGAATATGATCTTGAATATATCTTTGCAATCCACCACCGAGAAATATATCCATACATTACTTGTCTTTTGACAAGTGATAATCATATTTGTGGTAAATATATTTATTATATTTACATTGGCTCTTGCTCGAAATTTGCCTTATTTATTGCCAATGTTTTGTTTTGATCTAACTTTTTTTGTCTTCCTTCTATCTTTTTGGATCCCTTGTGCTCTACTCAAATTTGTTTTATGTTTTCTTTAGATAGGAAAAGCAATGATCCCTTTCTTGTGCATTGACATTCAAAGTCATACTTCTAGATAATGCACTATTCCCGGGGAAGCTATCCTATATTGAGTAGAACACCATTCTTTAAATTGGTTTTGTATCTTATGGCGTTTCTTGAACATGACTAGTGTTGGATAAAATATATGGAGAGTGATCACCCCATTTGTGTGCATTTTGTATTCAAATGCAAGATCATAAATAATGCACAAATCTTGGGGGAGCTATCCTATATGTTTTAGAACACTATTTGTTTTCAATTGGTTTTTGATCCCGATGATATGTCTCTTTGGAAGACAAGCATTTTTCGTCTTGGTACTTTGTGCCATCATGAAAAGTGTAGAGGGTTTGATTCATTCCTTGAACCTATTTTCATTTGGTATGTTTTTCAACTTGGTATCTTAGATCATGTGTTGTTTTGGGTATTTGATATAATTTGGGCAATTTGTTTTCTTGTCACACTTGGGTGTGCCTTTTTAGTTTAATTGGTGTTGTGTCCAAATTGTATTTCATTTGGTTCTTGAAATTCTTGAGCATGCATATTTATTATATGTATATCTTATGGCATGCTTACTTTTGTTGATCCAATATACAGGATAAATTCCATCAAATCCTAAATGGCTAAGACGTGCATGAAATTCAATTTCATATCATATGCACATTTTTATGTGGAGTTTGTCCTATGTATTGTAGTTGCTCTAACTACTTTGGACCCAATGAGTTTGGGGTCCATGGTGTATTTGAATTTGTGTTAGGTACACTTGAGATGCATTGGAAGCTTGTCTCATTTACAAGGAAGGTGTTATCACCATATGCTTATTGGAGCCAAACTCAGATGACCGCGAACTCTTATCTTCTACATCAACAATGCTATCTCGGTAACAAGTATCTACCTCATGCATACATTTCTAACTTTCAACCTTGTGTAGGTTGTATGTTGGCATGAATTTCCTTTGTGCGATACTTGTTATCTTTCTCGGAGCATCCCTTTTATCACCTTATCCCTTGTGGATACTTTTGATACTACGATGAGTGTGTGTTGGAAGTTCATCTATATTCTTTTAAGATAAAATTGGGCTTTGTGCTATGCTTTTAAGCAAAGATCTTATTGGTGTATTTATAACTTCCTCTTGGATATCATGATCTTTACCTTTGTACCTATTTTGTGTGTACATGTTTATTTGTGGACTTATATCTTCGTGATTGGTGTCTACTTAGAAACTTATACACATGAGAATAGTTACATCTTTAATTGATATTCCAATTCTTTAGTGACCACCGCTTATTACTTTTGATTCTTTGGTGGTTTCTAAAAGGCACAAGCTTTGTTTTTTATTTTGTTACGCTTTTGCATCTTAATAAGCTTGTGGACCTATTTGCTACATCTTCTCGTGTTTGTGTTCAAAATTATGTAGGAGGGAGTGAGGATTCCATGTTGTGCACACCATATTGAAATGCATATCCTACTTTGTGCACGTACCTTGGGGAGTTCCCTTTTGATTATTAGAACACTTGGTTGATCTTATCATAATATCTTCTTTTGTTCAATTTGTTTTTCGGATCCCCTGATTGGTTACTTCTTTTGTCGAAATATCTTTAAATTTGATCTTCTTTTACCGGACTCTCAATACACTACTAGGAAATTAGCTATAGGTGGAATCACTTTTTGCGACGCACCAAATAGCCATGCGCCACAGAATTTTTTCTGTGGCGCATTGTTTTGCATGCGCCACAGAAATTTGGAATTCTGTGGCGCACGGAAACCACATGCGCCACAGAAATGTGGCTTTCTGTGGCGCATGTAGGAGGTGCGCCACAGAAATGTGCCTTTCTGTGGCGCATGGGGTGGGATGCGCCACAGAAAGGACACATTCTGTGGCGCACGCACCAGGCCCCATGCGCCACAGGATTTTTTTTGAAATCAGATCCCACCCACCCCCCCCCCCTCGTGGATCGCCTTTTTAGTTTTGCAAACAAGAAAAGAAAATGATAAAATGTTCAAAAATAAAATCCTTTGACATGTAGTTAGGTTTTAGTGTCTAGTTGGTATAGAAATTTTGAAATATGAATTTTGACCTTTCTTGCAAAAACGAAAAAAAATATTGAACTCGATTTCACCCGGGTTTACCCGGTGAACTTTTCTCAGATTCGGGAAATTCGAAAAGAGTAAAAAGTTATTTCAAAAAGAAGATTTTTTTCTACAAAATCAAAAAAATTTAAAAAAATTCAAAAAAATATATATTTTCAATTTTTTTTGGATTTGTTGAATTTTTGGATTTTTTGAAGTTTTCTGGATTTTTTGAATTGTTTGCGATTTTTTGAATTTTTTGACTTTCTTTCGATTTTTTAACTTCCTTTTGAAACTTTTGAAGTTTTTGATTTTTTTAAAGACACATATATATACATACCACATATAAACTACACATACACAAGGGTTAAGAGGGTTGATATGATACTATTATCAATAAGAACTTGAGTAGCATAAGGGTAGTTGATTGAATAGAACTTAGAAGTTAAGCGTGCTTAGGTTGGAGCAATATAAGGATGGGTGACCTACTGGGCAGTCATCATTAGAGATATACTTGGAGTGTTAAAAATGTTCAAAAAATTCAAATATTTAGGGTTTTCCAAATTCTTTCATTTTCTGATTTTTTTGAATTTTTTTGAATTTTTTGAGAATCCAGATCTAGATCTGGCCGCCCTTTTTTTAAAATTCAAAAAAAAATTATGTGGCGCATGGGGTAGTGGTGCGCCACATAATTGTGGTTTTCTGTGGCGCATCTGGGGGTGCGCCACAGAAATATATTTTAGTGGCGAGCTAACTGTGGCGCACCCACCATGCGCCACATAATGCAAAAATGGTGCGCCACAGAAAGCCTATTTCCTAGTAGTGATATAGTTTGATCTCCTCCCCACCATCATTGGATATGTGCATTTGATTTCACTCATGCTATGAGAAATGCACACATTATGGGAGAGCTCTTACTATATTAGCCTTCTACATTTTTCCTCCCATTTCGGCAATCGATGCCAATGGGGGAGAAGTTTAGAGGGTTTAAGGGATTTGGTTTGGCTTTATGCTTTAGTTTCATTCTTAAGCATTTGCCTTTCTTGCTCATGCACCCTTGCTCTTTGTGTTGCATGGTTGCTTATTATTCATTAGATAAACCCTCGTAAAAGGGATTGTCATCAATTACCAAAATGGGGGAGATTGAAAGTGCATGGTGTCCCCATGTATGGTTTTGGTAATTAATGACAATCCTTATGAACTAATGTTTGTGTTGAGTTATTCTTGTAGGTTTGTCCATTGGCATCGCTTGAACTCCATGTGTTGGATTCAAGGTTGTATGCCATCAAGATCATTGATTATAATGGACATATTTGATATGATCAAGAAGATGAAAAGATACAAGGTTGATCAAGACTAAGTGCAAAGAGTGGATTCAAGTTGATCAACACACAAAGCTAAATGATATACCATGTGGGATCATGTGATCCAATGGTATGGTAAGAATTTGTCTATATAGCTTTGTGAACTAACCCATTATGTGTGTGTGGCATTCCTTTGTTGGGGTTAGGTATCTCTCCATGGGCTTGCATCAAAAGGAAGATTTCTTATAACTCATGGAGGATGACGTCAAGTGGTGATCGTCATCAAGATTGAGGTGTGCAAGTTCAAGATGAGCATCTAGAAGATATCATGCTTGAAGCTTGCAACCCATTTGGAGATAATGATCAAGTGAAGATGTTTCTAAGAGAGGCACTCCCATCTTGGTGTATGGGGGAGCGATATGTGAGTCTTCACCAAGCAAAGCAGAATCAAGAAAGGTGGTCCACTTGAAGAGATCAATATCATCATCATCTAGCTCAAGTGGAACGCGCAAGGCAAAGGTATGATCTTGATAGGGTTTCTATTTTACCGGTCTCGTGTTGTTAGTTCGGAGACCGGGTTATAGGATACACACCGTACTATCAAGAGGGGCTCTCAAGTGAGTAGCTTGATCGCATCTTTGTGGAGAGCTCAAACCTTTGCATACTTGGCACATCATCTTTCTTGATTCTTATGTGGTTTTCTCCTTGTTGGGTTTTGGTGCTTGTTGTGATCTTCACGACAAGCCCAAGTTCACCGAAAACGAATTTCGTATGTAAAACTTATTGCGTTTTCGGTTTTGGGGATTGCCGGTTATTCTTTTAAAGAGAGGTTTTACCTTTCCCCATTTGGTTTTATCCTCCATCTTTGGACTATGATGTTTCTCTGCATAATCTTGTCGTGCTCGTTGTGGTGATTCCAACGAGCCCAAGAACATCGAAAACGGAGTCCGGATGCAAAACTTATTGCCGTTTTCGTATTGGTGTTTCTGCAGTTTTCTGAAGGGGCGGAAGTTCCGGACTTTTGGCTGGAAATTCCGGCCCTCCGGAAGTTCCGGGCAAAAGTTCCGGCCCAAGTCCAGTACCGCTTTTTAGCCTATTTTCTGGGGTCCGAAAGTTCTGATCCGGAAGTTCCGGCCCTGGGACCAGAAGTTCCTGGTTAAGCTCTGCTGGAGCGCCTTGTTCAACGGGCAGATTTCTAGAGGGGTATAAATACCCCTCCACCTTCCTCCAGCTGAACTAAGCTTTCCAGTTTCTCTCTCCTCCATTGTTGAAAGCTTCCCCAAGCTAGATCTCCCAATCCCTCCAACCAACTTGTTGATCTTTGGAGGATTGAAGGAGAATGCCCCAATCTACATTTTCACCAATCCAGTTCTCCTCTAAGTGAGGGAAACCTAGTAGATCTTGTTCTTGGAGTTCTTGGTGTTTCTCCTCCTTTGTTCTTCCTCTCTTATTCCCTCATAAGCATTTGTTGCTTTGTTGGAATTTGAGAGTGAAGGACTTGAGCACTTCTTGTGTTATTGCCATTACATTTTGTTGCATCGGGTTGCTCTCTCCACGAGGATTCGTGGAAGTGAAAGTTCGTGAGGTTGTTACTCTTGGGTCGTTGGACTCTAGACGGTGTTCGGGTGACCTTTTGTGGTCAAGGCCTTTTGTGGCTAGTTGGGACATTTTGTGGTCCACTTGGGAGCTCCCAATCCTTTTGTGGGTTGTGCCTCAAGATTGTTGTAAGGGACTCGATTTCCGCCCAAAAGGAAAATCAATAGTGGAAGGTGAACCGAACTTTTGGGCAAGGTTCATCGGAGAATAGGGTGAGCCCATTTGTGGCGTCTTGAGTTTGAAACTCACACCCCTCCAACGAGACGTACTCCACTAAAAAGGAGGAACTCGGAAATACATCATCGTCTCCGCGTGCCTCGGTTATTTCTATACCCGAGCTCTTTACTTATGCAATTTACATTGTGATAGCCTTCGTGCTTGAAGTCTTATACCTTGCTATCACCTTGTTGTTTGTCTTACTTAGCATAAGTTGTTGGTGCACATAGGTGAACCTAGTATATTTAGGTTGTATGGTTCTTAAATTAAAACACCTAGTTTTATTCCGCATTTATCAAGCCTAAACCAGAAAAGTTTTAAACGCCTATTCACCCCCTCTAGGCGACATCCTTGTCCTTTCAAGGATACACCCTTCCAATAATCTCTGAGTGAACTCAATTATGCGGCAAGGTTATCTTGGTTGGGCGTCATGTGATTCACGTACTGGAATTTATTTCGGGATACATGTGAAATACATATCGATACTTGAACCAGATTACTAGATTGACAATGTATCTTACGGCGTGTTTGGGCTTGTGGTTGTGTGTTTAAAAGCACATGATCAAATGGACACCCAAAGTTGGAAAGTGTTGTTGAGAAGCGCTTGTCGAAAATGAACTAGGTAGTCGTAAGCACCGAATGAATTGTTTCACGATCTTGGACTAGCCATGGGATGAACCCGTTCCCTAAATTTGAAATTATTTGCTGATAGTATGTCACCCTTACATGATAGAACACCCACCTGTTTATTTGGAACAACTGTCTACACGCCTCGAGAAACATTTTCCTTGTTCTCCTTGTTTCTACATAGCTCTTGAGCTCAGCTAGGGTTTTAAGCTGCCGCCGCCCTATTCCCTCTCTTGCCAAAAGGCGAGCTCCCCCTTTTATACCTAACTAGGTGAGCAACAACTAGCCGCCAACTTTGCTGCCATTTTGATTCGTTTCCATCTTTGAATTTCCATGTAAATATGTGCGTGCCGCTCATGTTCACTTAGGCTAGATATGGTCAATAAATATTTTCTAAAATTTAGGTGACCGTGTCTCTACTTTTCAGATATACCCTTCCAAAAGTATTGGAGCGAATTTAGTTCGCAACACATTGCCCAATCTTCCCGTCATGTGATGCACATACTTGCATTTTATAACTAAATACAAGCAAATTACATTTCGATACCAAAATCAGCCTATAATATGACAATTGTTTTTTTAGAACAATGTTCTATTTTTCTAGAGCAAGAACTGATAAATAGGGGCGGTTCAATCTCCACGGAATTTACACCAGCATGAACTACTAGCAAAACAAAAATCTTCTCTAAGAAAATCAAGCGGCCACTGGAGGCTCGCCACGTTGCGGCCCTGGGCCCAAGCAATCTTTGGGAGACAGCTAAAAGCGGGCCCACGCCAGGCTGCGTGCGGGCACACGTCTGAAGCACCGTTTCCGGCCCACCTGTGCGTTGTACATGCATACGGGCCATACGGCCGATGTGATGTTTACTCCTGGGAAATGTATGTTCTGCATTTGCTTTTTTTTTTTTGAGACTTTGTTCTGCATTTGCTGCTGCAATGTGCTTGGATCTTGCGTGAAAGTGTGAAACTAGGTGGGCCATGGGGTGGCCTCGTCACGCTGATTCTTCAGGACCGGCCTACGTTCCCATGGCGTGTGTGAATATTCTCTGTGATTACGTTCGCACACTAGAATATGTGTACATCTTTGACAAAAAAAATGAACATGTATAAGTGACTCCCGATATTCAGCGATCCTGCTATTTTGAAAATTCAAAATCATATTTATGAGTTTCCAAAAAATTGAAAAACCCCGAATATAGCCAATGATGTATCTCATTTTTTCCCGAAATGGGGGCTTACCCTAGCTCTCACTCAAAGTGATGCATATGGCCTTTTATTCCTTTATTTTCTTATTGCAAAGTTTTATGAGTTACAATTCATGATCATAAAGGGCTGAGACATGTATCAACTACCAAAAAAAAAATGCAAAAAGGGATAATCTAGGTATAACATCAGCAACCAATTCTATTAAGAGGTCTCCAGACGCACTGGTTGTATAAGTCCTTCGCTACCATCTCCAAAGTGCTGCACCCAGAATTCATAGCATGATGTTTCTCCGTTGGTTGGAAATAAGACCACATACAAATTCGGTGTGTGGCCAAGGGGATAACCTGTAAAAAGGATGGAGCTTTTAGTTTGTTAAAAGCAAAGTCATTTTGAACATTTCGTAATTCCTAAAGAATCGCACCCCCCGCCCCTCCCCGGAATAGGTCTCAAATTCTCTTTAGGGATGCATGTAAGCCAATTACCAAATAGAGTAGTATTCTTAGGAGGTGTCAAGCCGAAAGACATGTGTACGATGCGCCAAACTAGATCTGGCCAATGGGCTTTCGAAAAATAGACGTTGAATTGATTCTTCTTTATCACATAATTGAATTGATGTATCTGATAAATATGTAAAATATCAATTTTAATACTTTATATTTCGAACTGCACAAAAATGACAAAGTGTAGATCCGAATATGCATATGTTCAAATTTAATGAGACTTTATCATTTTTATGTAGCCCATAATTCAAACAATTTTGCATTGCGATTTTCCATACTTGTAGGACAAATTGTAGGAATTTGTACTAAACCTAACATATATCATTGGCTATGTCCTATTTTTTTGAAAGTTTTTTTAAAACATGTAAATATAATTTATTGTTTTGCATTGCGATTTCCCATACTTGATAAATCATCTGCGCCGGTTACGTGTTACCTCTCGTCACCGCAACATTTTCCCAGACCCGTCCGGCACGTACGTACGCGCGGTTACGAAAGAAAGGACGCGAGAGAGGTACGAGTGGGGTGCCTAGAAATGGTGGCAGGGTCGCGGCTGGCGCTGCGTCCATATTCAGGCAAGGATCACACACTTCTTTTTTTCCTGAAACAATGACGAACTCCAAGAAAGAAGTTTATGTTTTTCTTATGGCATTTGAATTAACTCCCAATTATATTTAGTTTCTCCGCTTAATCTCTGTATGTACAGAACAGAAAAGGAGCATAGCTTCAGCTACTACTACTAAGTTACTGGGGGATTGCCGTGGAGTCCAACTCCTAGAAGGAAAAATGCTACAAGAACAACGGAGTCTGGAGTCAGGGTCGGAGACTTGTTTCTGAACCTGAACTAGACCTTGGTCATCTGTTGTTAGCTCAAAAGTCACAGTGCAGCAAGGGTTCTCGGCAAAAATGAGGTGTAGACAACCGGTGATCTTAACATTCCAGTTGCAAACTCAACTGAAATACTGCCGTGTACTAGAATCCAGATAATATATCAACATGCACCCGTCACTTGCTGCAATGTAAGTACGCTGAAAGGCACGTCAAACGAGCTAGAAGAGGGTCGCTGGATGAGTGTCTCGTATGCCTCCTGCATGGTTGGCCTTGCTAGAGGAGAAGATCGCAAGCAAGAGAAGGCCAGCTTGATGAGGAGAGCTAAGCTTTTCTCTTCTGCTGTCGTTGGTGCAGTAGGCCGTTGGTCCAGAATATCTTTCACCAGCATAGATTGTTCCCCAGTGTACAAACTACCATCCAAGAGATCTTTTGGATGCTTCCCCATCACCACCTCTAGCACAACCACGCCAAAGCTATAGACGTCGCATTTCTCTGTCACGACACATGTGTACGGCAGTTCTGCAAAAAAATGAATTAGATTAGGGACATCTGAATAGAGATAATTGCTTCTGATGTGAAGAAAGGTTTTTGTACATACCAGGAGCTATGTATCCATATGTTCCTGCTAGTGCACTCCAGTTTGACGAATCGGGCTTGAGAATCCTTGCGGTGCCAAAATCTGAGACGAAGGCCCTGAAGGTAGTATCAAGTAAGATGTTGTTGCTTGTGATATCTCGATGGATTATAGGTGGACTGCATTCATGGTGCAAATAAGATAATGCCTGAGCCACATCAGTTGCAAGAACAAGTCTCTTCTGCCAAATCAATTCCTTCGCTAGTTCCTCGCTTTCCAACGCCCCGTGGAGGCTCCCCTGGTGAATGTAGTCGTAAACAAGAAATTTATATGTTGGATGAGAGCAGAAACCATAGAATCTGACAATGCTTCGTTGTCGAATCTGCAGTAATATTTCCATTTCACTGCAGAATCTTCTTTCGTCATTCAACTCTTCTTCAGTTGGATGAAGCTTCTTGACAGCAACTACCTGCCCGTCTTGGAGTTGTGCCTTATATACTTCACCATATCCTCCTGTTCCAATGATGTATCTATCATCGAAATTTTTAGTTGCCCTTATGATATCCTCAAATGCTAGTCTCCCATCAAAATTCCAAACAGTGAACATGCCCTTCCTTCAGTACTAACATTTTCTTGTGGTCTTCTCTTGTTATGAATGAGCATTGTTATGATAATGATTGCAGAGTAAATGGCACTGGCGGTCACACAACTCGTCTGCTATGTGCACTTAAGTCACACAACTGGAGAACGGGATTTTTTGGTCACACAACTGGACTTTTGGTGCACGCAGGTCACAAACCCCACATGTCAGTCCGTTTTCCGTTGTAGGAGTGCTGACGTGGACACGTAATTTTGCATAAAACCCCCTGTATTTTTTGGACATTTCGCAAAATACCCAAATTTGGTTTTTGTACTGCGGTACATTTTACACTCCAGTCCTCGTTATTTGAAAAACGTTTCCTTCCCGTCCCCGTCAAGGACCTGGTCGGCTGGTCCTCCTTCCCGTCCTGGTCGCCGTACGAGCTCGCCGCCGTCCCCGTCTGGCCGTCCCGTCCTCTGTCCTCGTCCGAGCTCGCTGGCGTCGCCTCCCCGTACGACATCGCAGTTGCGCAGGAGATTGATTTTGGAGCGCGCCCGCATCTGAGCTCGACTTCGCCGAGATCCGTCCTAGCTCGCGGACGGCGCCTCGCCGGATTCTTCGGCTCCGCTCGCCGGGCTCCCGCCGGATCGCCGCGCTCCGTATTGCGGCCGCGCTCGCTTGTACGTCCGCGCCCCTCCCCGAGGAAGGCAGCTCCCACGCAGGAGGAGGTCGACCACGCTGTCGCTGTCCGCGGGCAGGAGGATATGAGGGAGGTCGACCTCGCCGTCGCCGTACAAGCGACGCCGCTCCGCTCGCCCTCGGAGGGCTCCCGCGGGGTTCGCCCCACATCACCGCCGCTCTGCCGTCCTCCCACGCCGTCCGCTCCAATCGAGAGCACGAGGCGCCAAGAGCCTCCAGGGTTCAGAAAATCTGGACTGCCCCACGAGCAGTAGATCAAGAAATTCTCACCGCCGGCTCGTCCTAGAGCTTCCGGTGCAACGAATTGGACTGAGCTGTCCTGAATCGCCGGCCCCAGTTCATCTTCTCCGCCTCCGGCCGGATCCCACCGTCGTCCATTGCGACGACTGCGGCTGCCCCAAGGCAAGGCGCTAGGTCCGCCGCACGGCGCTGCACCAGATCCGCACACTACGGCCTCAACGCATGAGCCCCTGCATCGAGCACGAGCTCGATCGAGCTGCAGGTCGTCAGCTGATGTCAGCAAATCCACCTTGATTTTTTTTTACGGGAGCAAATCCACCAGGTTAAACAACCAAAACTGTAAACAATCAGAAAATCTACTGCTGGCTTCCTTTCTCCCTTGTTGTAAAACAATTAATCGGTCAACGGTCAGAGAGAATGAAAAAATCTTATTGGACCCGAATTTGGGTTTTTTGCGAAATGTCCAAAAATACAAGCGGTTTTCTGCAAAATTACGTGTCCACGTCAGCGCTCCTGTAACGGAAAACGGACTGACATGTGGGGTTTGTGACCTGCGTGCACCAAAAGTCCAGTTGTGTGACCAAAAAATCCCGTTCTCCAGTTGTGTGACTTAAGTGCACATAGCGGACGAGTTGTGTGACCGCCAGTGCCATTTACTCGAAACCCACAACAAGAACAGTTGGCAAAAGCAAACCAAGTAGCTTTCTTTTATGGTGACCAACTACTATTGTACTTGAATAACAAGGTGGTAGGCCTGAGAGGTTACCACACATGCCTTTATTATGAAGAAATAAGCTTGCTGAAGCATTGTGAAGTAGATGTGCTATCGGGACTGGTCCTTCCAAGTCGTTATAGGACACATCAAGTGTTGAAAGGCTCGCCATGCTTGCAAAGGAGGATGGAATGCTTCCACTGAACAGATTGTGGGATAAATTCATAAATTCTAGCATCTTCAACTTCCCAAGTTGTTGCGGTAACGCACCACTGAGGTTGTTGTTACTCACATCAAACAAGATCTGCAGGCCGGCTAAGTTTCCAATTGCACCAGGAAAATTACCGCTGAAATTATTGTTGTTGATCCTCATGGACACTAGACTTTTGCAACCGCCTAGTTCGTCAGGTAATACTCCACTCAGACTGTTTCCAGATATATCAAGGTGTCCTAAACTGCTCAGCTTTCCTAGTTTTTTTTAACTGGTTCGATGACAAGTCAAGGCTATATAGATTCGTTAAAGTGCCAATCTCCGGTGGAATCTCGCCACTGAGGTGATTAGAATGGAGATCTACTAATGCCAGCTTAGACTGGACAGAGCTGTAGACATGGAACCGGTGATCATATTTTTTTGATAGATATATCATCTCTAATTGAGGACTGGCAGCCCAATTTGAGATCTGTCCAGAGAGCTTATTGGATTCTAAATTAATCCTAGCGAGGTTTGGATACACTCCAAAATGTTCAGAAATATCTCCTGTTAACTGATTCCCGGCAAGGTTGAGCCACACCAAGCTTTTACATGTCTTCAAGCTCAATGGAACTGGGCCACTGAACATATTTGTATCAGCAAGTAGTATTTGAAGACTTTTACGACCTTTACATATGTTGGCGGGAAAAGGTCCCGAAAGTGAGTTATTGCTCAACCCAAGGTCCAATAAGCCTGTGAGATTCCCTAATTCGTCCTGAGGGGGGTGATGGGGGACTTTGGCTTCAACTAGTGAAGGCCAAGTACCTACGTGGTTGTCCTCTCATGGCTTGTGAGAGGAAGGAGGGGTCTCAGTTTTGGAGATCTCTTCAAGCCATCAAACATGAGATCCGGCTTGGGGCTACCTTCTCCGTAGGCGACGGAGGGAGTACCTTGTTTTGGCTAGACTCATGGCTTGGTGAAAGACCACTTAGGCATGAGTTCCCGGAGCTCTTTGCTATCTGCTCTGACCCAATGCTCTTGGTGGCGGAGGCGGCCCATAATGGGCACTGGAACATTAGGTTCCGCTGCACTTTTGGTCTGGTCGAGGCCAACAAGTGGGAGCACCTATTGGCCTCCCTTCCATACTCCCTTTCGGACGCCCCGGATAGTGTTTCTTGGACCCTCTCGCCCTCGAAATGCTTTACAGTTGGTTCTGCTTACCGGGCCCTATTTAGAGGACCCGTGCTCTCGTGGACTTCCCACTTGTGGAAGGCCCCTATGCCACTGAAGATTAAGATCTTTACGTGGCAGTTGCTGCGAGACCGCCTCCCTTCGGTTGTGGAGGTGGTCAAGCGATTTGGCCCAGGGGATGGTACTTGCCCCTTATGCGCGGTCCCCGAGTTGGGAACCCATATTCTTTTCTCCTGCCCCGCAGCTCGCTTCCTGTGGAGCTTTCTGGCTGAGGCGCTTGGGCCTGAGTGGCAGGCCCAAGACCTTGCTGAGTTCCTAGAAGTGCAGACGAACCGTACCGGTAAGAGGAGGCGCCTCTTCTGGTTAGTGTTTGCCGCGATGACCTGGACACTTTGGACTATACGTAACAAGATGGTTATCGAGCGTGTCTTTCTGAGGCGTGCCTTTGACTCCGTTTTCAAATTCTTGGCATTTTTGCAGGAGTGGCACCTGCTCTGTAGACAGCGGGACAATGAGCGGCTGGATGGATTGATCGAGAAGCTTCTGAGGGCGGCACGCCTTCTATCTGCGTCATCCAGCCACTGAGTTACTCCCATGTGGAGTTGTATCGTCCCGTTTTAGATTTGGGCATCCTTGTGTTGTGGCCCCAGCAGACTTGTTGTTTCTTTCTTTTTGAACTTATACCTGGATCTTTGTATGCTTGTGGGCGGTTGCTTTATTTATAAAGCGGGACGAAAGCCTGTTTCGAGGAGATTCCCTAATTTGTGCGGAACATATCCTGTTAAATGGTTAACGTCTAGGTGTAGCACTTGCATGTTTCGTAGGTTTCCCAAAGACTTGGGTATTGACCCAGAAAGTTGATTCCTATCCAAAAATAATGCTTGGAGGTTCGCCAGGTTGCCAAGGTCATGGGGGATGGAAATGTTAGCCTAAGCAAAACCTGTTGGTCATTAGTTCTAATTAGCTAGTTGACTTGACTTGACTCAAGTCTCCTCTAGTGTAGTACACGGAGGCATGGACGTGTGGGATGACACACCGCTGCCATGACTTGCTCTTAGTCAAGTCTCTGCATTTGCTTAGCATGTAAGAGTAACAAGGTAGTTTCCTTGAAGTTTCTTTTCCACGTTAATAAAAGGAGAAGCTGTGAGATTCTGGCTCTGGGCTTAATAGGATTGATAGAATACTCATATCAACAAGTTGCAACTTCTTTTCCGAAAGCTCATCTGAAAAGAACTGTGAGGTTAAGCGTGCTTGGCCGCACTCCAAGGATGGGTGACCGATCAGGAAGTCCTTTCCGGGTGAGCACGAGTGAGGACAAAGTTCACAGAAAAGACTAGTATTGATCTGTGGGGCTAGTCTGGAGATCCTAGAGAGCTGCCAGGGGTGACAGGCCCGGCCCGGGGTGGGCCGGGGTGTTACATTTGGTATCAGAGCCGACCCTCGCGGTAACTCGGGCGTGTGCGGGTCAGTGGGCGGACATGTGGACATGTGCCGGCACTGGACGCATGGACGGGTGCCAAGAGAGGAAGTTCCTGGACTGGGGGCTGACCGACGAGAGCATCGGTCTTCTAAGGGGGGAAGGATGTGAGATCCTGCCTCAGGACTTAATAGGATTGATAGAATACTCATATCAACAAGTTGCAACTTCTTTTCCAGAAGCTCATCTGGAAAGAACTCCGAGGTTAAGCGTGCTTGGCCCGGAGCACTCCAAGGATGGGTGACCGATCGGAAAGTCCTTTCCGAGTGCGCACGAGTGAGAACAAATTGCGCAGAAAAGACCAGTGTTAATCTGTGGGGCAAGTTTAGAGATCCTAGAGAGCTGCCATGGGTGACAGGCCCGGCCCGGGAGTGGGCTGGGGTGTTACAGAAGCCCAGCCTGCTACGATCAGGGCAGCACAAACCAACTCAGTATCTCACTCTCTCTTCTCCTAACTCCACTCCACGTGTGTGTGTTTCGTGTCTCGGCAATAGCATTAAACTCTACAATTTGGAGTAGTACTAAACATTATTCCTAAAATTACAATTCAACTCTACAATCTCCATTTTTATTTTAGTGACCGATGCCAAAAAAAAGGGGGGCTAAATGTGACACATACAATGACTCGATCAATAAATTAAGGATATCACCATCCTCTGTTCTCAATTGGGCAAAATAAGAAATTGAGAAGAATTTGAGCACTCACGGTCACGGTGCTGCTGGCATGCTGTTGTCCGCGACTTGTCGTGGATCAGAGCATGCCGCCGTTCCTGCCGGATGCGGTTGTCGCGCCTCCGCCATGCCTGCCGATTGCCGACTTCCGAGGAGGCGAGGAAGAGGAGAGAGCACACAGTGGCCGGTGCCGCGGTGGCGATCTTCAGGTCGGAGGACGGATGTGTGTGGGCATGGGTGGCGCGAGCAAGCGGCGTGCCGGCGGTGGCGCATCGCTCGGCTCCTATTCTCGTCGATGGGGTTAGCGCTGTAGTGTAGAGTGTCGCCATTGCCGTTCTCGTTGGTCTAGATTTTTGTTTTTCTTTTAGAAGAGCGGGATAAGCGTAGCCTGGTAACAAGACTCAAGGTCTAGATGGCCCGGTGGTAGCCCAAATTGATTTTCGACCCAGGTGAGAAAGGTGAGACGCCGCTCATCGATAGAAAAAAAAGAAACAATGAATATGTGCATTCTCTCTCTTGCCACAACCCCTGATCTATGGTTATATGGTTAGATTGTACGTAGACACAACTTTTTTCAAGGTGTTGGCTCGAAACCATGCTTTTAAAGCTGATAACCACTCGTGTAACCTGGTAGTTAGAAGTTAGAACAAGCATTTCCTTAAGATAAAAAACGCAGATTTAGTACATTAACTTGTTGAGAATGAATTGTAAAACATGGCAAGCGGGTCAGGAAATTGCCAAAGTTGTGCCGATTGGGCCAAACTAGATTATAAGTCTTCGGGTCCAAACTTTTGAGAGAAATTGGCAGTGAGAAACTTCTCTCAGAAACCGCCGGAGAAGCCAAAGGAAGTATGCCGAAGTCTGCTCCTCTGCCTCTGATCCTATAAACCGACACGCCGCCCGCCTCCAACCAGGTGTCGCAGTGCCTACCCTCCAGCCAGCCAATGCGACACTCGCTTCCACCAAGCCGTCGCCGCGCCCGCTCTCCACAGACAGCCGATGCTCCTCGATCTGTCTAGCCACTCGTGCACCCGCCCTCCAGCCACTCGCAATCGGTGCACTAGGGTTTATGTGAGTTGGGGATTAATGGACCGTCAGCATGAGACCGTGTCAAAAAAATTGTTCATATAAAGGTACAAGGGTACACATGCATATGTCCAACTTGGTTTTTTCTAATGGCATTTTTCCAACTCGTGAAAATTGGAGTTCTATCGATCCAATTAAACCAGTGGCTGATCTAGCATCTTAGAAGAGGGGGTGCCACATTTACAAAAAAAATCAATACACCGGTATAAAGAAAATACACCATAAACAATATAACTTGGTCTAAGTATCATCATAAGTCCAACAGAGCGTCCCAAAATAGACTTTAAGTTGTTAGAGAGGTAGTGTTAGCTTATAGTATAATTTTTTTTTGCATTTTTTAGGGGGTGCCATGGCACCCATGGAACCCTGATAACCCACAAGTATAGGGGATCGCGTGTAGCCTTTTCGATAAGTAAGAGTGTCGAACCCAACGAGGAGCTAAAGGTAGGATAAGTATTCTCTCAAGTTCTATCAACCACTGATACAACTCTACGCACACTAAACGTTTGCATTATCTAGAAAATAAAACTACGGTAGCAATACGGGTATGAGAGGTAGTTTTGCAAGATAATAAATACAAGAAAGTAAATGTTAGTGCTGCAGCAATAAAATACACTAAGTAACCATATACTAACAGTACCATGAGTGTGGAAAAGTGGTGGTAATTGTGGTGGCTTTGTCCAAGATTAATTAGTGAAGGTACTTGGTTCATTGTCTTCGATGCAGTTTTCTATGTGGGAGAGGCTAAATATACATGCACTCCACTACTTGGGATTACAAGTACTATATGATTGGATTGTTAGAAAGCATCCGCAAATACTAACAATGCATTAAGGTTTCCCCAACCATAGCCTTAAGTTCAAGGTCCTCTTACTCCCATACGTGCAACTAATCGGTTCGCGTTCTCAGGTTTCTGTCACTCCGGCAGAACTTCCCCGCTTCGTTACAAATACTACCAACCCTAGGGTGTTTGATCCATGCGCGCACAAATATAATGGACACCAAAGGACAGCACCATATAGACATACAACTCTAATGAACCTCATGCATTCAATTAAGCAATCAAAAGACAAATAAACTACGGAAACATGATGTAAATCATAGGATAAATATTATAGCATCAAACACCATGTTTACATAGGACGGTACAGAGGTTTGTGGGAGGATGAACCACTGAATACAAGGAGGAGATGGTGATGGAGATGGCGGTGAAGACGGCGGAGAGGGGCAGCGCGGCGGCGCCGGCGGTGCGGGGAACTCCTTTCCCCGCCGCCGGCAAGCTTGGGGAGCGCCGCCCCTTAGCCTCCCTCCTTCATGGCTTCTTGGGAGCCCTCCCCCATGGAGATGGGATCCATGGGGGAGGCAAAAACGTGGCTTTTGGTGGCTGAAATTCGTGGGTGGAGGAGTCCTCCACGAATTAGGTTTCCTCCCTTTATATATCTTCTCGGATTTCCGTCACCCCTTTTAGGGTTCCACCAAAACGGGCCTACAGGCCGCGTCCGAACTCCGATTGGGCTGATCTCGGGCTTAAAATCTTCGTATGGAAAATTGTGACAACTTTCGTAACAGCCAGGTCTCCATAACGTCATCTTCGAGGGTCAAACTGGCAATCTTCGTAAAAAGTTCTCAGACAGATTTCAGGAAAGTCCCAATTCGACTCCAACAAGGTTTCCTCTTGTATTCTTGATAATTTCTACACATCAAAGAGTAAAACAAGAACATTGTGCACTTTTGCAACTATTAGTAGGTTAGTCCAAATAAATAATAAACTTAATATAAAACAAGTGCTAAAAGCATAAAAATGGCATGAAACAATCAAAAATTATAGATACGTTTTGGACGTATCAACATCCCCAAGCTTAATTCCTGCTCGTCCTCGAGTAGGTAAATGATAACAAAATAATTTTTGATTGTAAATGCTATGATCAGGTCTTTAACAATTGCATGATGTATGGATAATAAAACTTAGCAATCATGTTTCCTAATGAAAAGTATCAACGAACTAAGAGCTTATAACATGAAATTTATAAACATCAACAAGATTGTAATGACCATAATAAAGCATGATAGAGTGGTATCTCGCTTGCCCTTAATTGTGGAGCAAAACATAAATGCCAAGGCACCTCTGAAGTTCAAGTGAAGACTAGATATAGAGATATCAAAGATAAAAGCATCATGGTTATACCTCAATTAATCGTATTCTGGGACAAGCACATTACACTAAGAACGACAGCTATGCTCTCGAAGAAGTGCTCAAAGAAAGGATGGTGACTCAACATAAAAATAAAAGATTGGCCCTTCGCAGAGGGAAGCAGGGATTAACACGTGCTAGAGCTTTTTGTTTTAAAAACAGAGGTAAAAATGTTTTGAGAGGTGTTTGTTAATTGTCAACGAATGGTAGCGGGTGAGAACAGTATTCTACCTGTCAAACGGACTTTTAAGAGCGGCTCCCATGAAGGACGTTATTTCTACCAGCAAGGCAGATCATCCCTCTTTCTCTTTGGTTTACACACATTCAGGTATTTCACTGTTTGTCATTGCTTACTGATGAATCAGGGCAAAAGTGTGAAGAGAATTAATTGGTTAAAGTTGTAATTAATTGGGACTGGGCACCCCGTTGCCAGCTCTTTTTGCAAGTTATTGGATAAGCGGATGTATATGCCACTAGTCCAGGTGTAAAAGTCCATTTGACAAATAGAATAAAGAATAACCACACTAATTCCTCATGAGCTAGTAAACATTGACACAAAAAGAGAAATATTTTGAAGGTTTTAAAGGTAGCACATGCAAATTTACTTGGAATGGCTTGAAATACCATGCATAGGAATTTTTTGGTGGACTCTTTGGGATAACTTGGTTTTAAGGATTTGGATGCACGAGCAGCATTCCCGCTCAGTACAAGTGAAGGCTAGCAATAGACTGGGAAGCGACAACCACGAGAGCGATAACGGTCATAATCATGCTTGCGACAAAATAAAATTAACGGAGGCATAAAAACGATACTAAAACTCTGAGGCAAAATAGATCATCAAGGCTTAATTGACTTTTATTTTTCAGTCATAACATGTGTGAGCATGTGCCAAGTCGATTCAAGTGAATTATTCAGAGGAGGATACCACAATACCATACCATCTTATGAACAGGACAATGCATGTTGATATCAAAATAACATAATATGCACTATTAGCTAGTTGAGACTAACCATAAGAAAACATAAACTACTAAACAGTATTATTCACACATCATTTTTAAGTTTCAACAAGTAATCCATTAACCAAGTAAACATTGAAAACAGAGGATAAATAAAATATGTGACGATCCACTTATTAATGTAACTGGTGTTTGATGCTAAGATAAATAGATAATAAAATACAGCCGCTTCAAGTTTAGTTAAGTTCCTATGTTGCTCAAAAAACAAAGTTTAAAGGTTTGCAAACCGTGGGGTTATTGATGAAGAGGGATGCGGGGACATCCCCAAGCTTATGACTTTGGTAATTCTTCAATATTCCATAGTTTGGTGTTCCTTCATTCTCTGTGAAAAAACTTCAACACAAAAACTTTCCCATTCTTTTCTGCGGTTAGACATTAGTACAATAGATAATATTTCCCAAGTGCTACTATTAAACCAAATAAAATTTTGTTTTTAAGTTACAGAAAGGTTGCTTAAATGGCCAACTTATAAATGAAAGGTAAGAACCATTAAAAATCAAATGAAAACGAAAAGAGGCCACTCTTGCAACAAAAGTCAGAATCTGTCCAGAAAAACAGCAGCTGGAAAACGCAATTTTTAGGTGCACTTAAACATGCCCGAAATTTTAGCCAATTTTTGTACATGCAGAGGATTAGGTGCTACAACATCAGTAATTTTTCGTGATTTTTAGAGCTTCCAGTAAAATATGAAAAATCGCGCAATAAGCAGTAGATACCGAAAACAGAAAATCACTTTTTACATATGTATCAACTAAGCTAAATGGATAAAACTTGGTACTTTATTTTTGATAAACTAAGAAACCAGAGGCTAAGCAAGACCTAAACATGCTAGCTACAGCAAGGAAAACTCTAAATAAAAATCAAAAGTAAAACCCAAATAAAATTAAAATAAAGAACCAAACAAAGAAGCAAAACAAAAGAAAATATTTTTGTTATTTTGAATTTATAAGTGAAAGTAAAGAAGCAATCGAAACCAAATAAGGAGCCTAATAAAACTAAAGAAGGTAAAACCAAGACATATAAAAGCAATTATAATACAAGTTAAGACAATACATATCATGTGGACGGGTAATATAGAGTATGAACGAGACAACCTCATGTTAGTTGATGAATAGGGGGATGACTCGGGCATCCCCAAGCTTAGATGATTGTATCTTCTTGAATATGTTCTTGGGATGCACCTACACATCCCCAAGCTTGAGCTCTTGCGTCTTCTTATTCATCTCATATCACCATATTGATTAGATCTTATAAGCTACATCCACATAAAACTTCACAAAACTCATTAGTAGGGTTAGTACTCATTAAATAAAATCCACTCATGTTCAAGCATTGACAAGTTTTATAATTTTTACTCAACATTAGCCACTGTATATACTAAGGTGTTCATGATTTCCGTTGTCCGTCGAAAAACTAATGAAACTAACAACACCAAGTACAATATTGAATAAACAAAGAAATCTGTCAAAACTGAACAGTCCGTAAAGATGGCATTCAACGAGATAGTTAAGTAGCTCAAATCGAAAAACTTTAGTCTAATGAAAGAAAGATAATAATCTCAGGTTTATGCACAAAAATTTTCAAGTCAAAATACTATTCTGAGATTTATCACGATTTTATTTACAGAGAAGCACAAAATCTGTCTAAACAGAACAGTCAGTAAAGATCGAATTTTTCGACCTATCTACGTACCTTAAATCAGAAAAAGTTAGTCTAATGAAAGAAAGCTAATAAGCATCACTTTGCACTCAAGAAATTTCAGATCAAGATCACGTTCTGGTGATTTTAAACATTTAATACGGTGGAGCACAGAAAATCTGTTTCTGGACAGCAAAGTAAAACTATCAACTTTCAATTAACTAAGACTATAATTAGCATTTTATTTTTATGTACAGAGGTATATACACAATATTTACAATATTTACATGTTTTTAATGAAAAGCTTCCATGGAAAGATTTGTTTTGGTTTCATAGGCATGAACACAAGTGTTCAAGGTCGACCCCCATTTAACCATTACTCATCTTTCCAATCACTTTTCTTTTTGAAAACGTTTTTAGATAACAACTACACCTAATTTTTTTTGTAATTCGCATTCCCTATCCATAGTAAGATAAAGAACAACTTAATACTGAAAATAAAAACTACTTAGAGATAAAGCAAACAAGTGCACACAAGAACATTAACCTACGCTATGGCTCCCCGGCAACGGCGCCAGAAAAGGTCTTGATAACCCACAAGTATAGGGGATCGCGTGTAGCCTTTTCGATAAGTAAGAGTGTCGAACCCAACGAGGAGCTAAAGGTAGGATAAGTATTCTCTCAAGTTCTATCAACCACTGATACAACTCTACGCACACTAAACGTTTGCATTATCTAGAAAATAAAACTACGGTAGCAATACGGGTATGAGAGGTAGTTTTGCAAGATAATAAATACAAGAAAGTAAATGTTAGTGCTGCAGCAATAAAATACACTAAGTAACCATATACTAACAGTACCATGAGTGTGGAAAAGTGGTGGTAATTGTGGTGGCTTTGTCCAAGATTAATTAGTGAAGGTACTTGGTTCATTGTCTTCGATGCAGTTTTCTATGTGGGAGAGGCTAAATATACATGCACTCCACTACTTGGGATTACAAGTACTATATGATTGGATTGTTAGAAAGCATCCGCAAATACTAACAATGCATTAAGGTTTCCCCAACCATAGCCTTAAGTTCAAGGTCCTCTTACTCCCATACGTGCAACTAATCGGTTCGCGTTCTCAGGTTTCTGTCACTCCGGCAGAACTTCCCCCGCTTCGTTACAAATACTACCAACCCTAGGGTGTTTGATCCATGCGCGCACAAATATAATGGACACCAAAGGACAGCACCATATAGACATACAACTCTAATGAACCTCATGCATTCAATTAAGCAATCAAAAGACAAATAAACTACGGAAACATGATGTAAATCATAGGATAAATATTATAGCATCAAACACCATGTTTACATAGGACGGTACAGAGGTTTGTGGGAGGATGAACCACTGAATACAAGGAGGAGATGGTGATGGAGATGGCGGTGAAGACGGCGGAGAGGGGCAGCGCGGCGGCGCGGCGGTGCGGGGAACTCCTTTCCCCGCCGCCGGCAAGCTTGGGGAGCGCCGCCCCTTAGCCTCCCTCCTTCATGGCTTCTTGGGAGCCCTCCCCCATGGAGATGGGATCCATGGGGGAGGCAAAAACGTGGCTTTTGGTGGCTGAAATTCGTGGGTGGAGGAGTCCTCCACGAATTAGGTTTCCTCCCTTTATATATCTTCTCGGATTTCCGTCACCCCCTTTTAGGGTTCCACCAAAACGGGCCTACAGGCCGCGTCCGAACTCCGATTGGGCTGATCTCGGGCTTAAAATCTTCGTATGGAAAATTGTGACAACTTTCGTAACAGCCAGGTCTCCATATAACGTCATCTTCGAGGGTCAAACTGGCAATCTTCGTAAAAAGTTCTCAGACAGATTTCAGGAAAGTCCCAATTCGACTCCAACAAGGTTTCCTCTTGTATTCTTGATAATTTCTACACATCAAAGAGTAAAACAAGAACATTGTGCACTTTTGCAACTATTAGTAGGTTAGTCCAAATAAATAATAAACTTAATATAAAACAAGTGCTAAAAGCATAAAAATGGCATGAAACAATCAAAAATTATAGATACGTTTTGGACGTATCAAACCCATACTGGATCCGCCCCTGAATTAACCGACATGATATTTTCTACTCCCTCTGTATCAAAATATAAGACTTTCTAGCCTTTTTCTGGACACATGTAATTAGACATGTTAAAGTGAAAAATTCACATGAATCTTACACTAAAACATGTCTAGATACATGTATGCAGAAAATGGATAAGTTTTATATTTTAATATGGAGGGAGCACATAAATGCCTACAATTGTTGTGCTTGTCGCACGAAACTGAAACCGACTGCTAAGAGCAACTCTACAAGATCACCCGTATGCAAATGCTGAGTGCAACAACGTAGAGTAGACGTAGAGTGCATGACCCGAAGTAGCCACTTGGCAAGGGAAATGTGGCCAACATAGCAAGTTGATTGCTGGAGCATTCATTCGACTGCAACCCTGAAATGATCAGTTGAGGAGCTGCTATGCCCGAACTCTGCTTGAGTGTTGAAGAATTCCGTCATAGTGAAGTTTCGGTATCTTGCCGGCTTTTCTGGTGTGACGAGCTCCGGGAGAGGCCCAAGCAATCGGGATTCTCCGCAGTTGGCAGGATTGAAGAAGGTTGCAATAGAGACCCTGACATCTAAACTTGACTTGATCCTCACCCTGTGCTCGACGCTCTTGTACTCATCGTTCGAAACTAGCTGTAAATTATGGTGGAAGAAGATCAATTATATGTTGCAGCAGATAGTTAATCTTTTCTTTTTCATTCGAAAGTATAACTATAAACACCAACTAGATTCGAAACATCATATTAGTTGACTTTTGAGTTTTGATGTAGAGTTGAAAAGATGACCAATGAAATGCATGGAAAGCCTACCATGAGCACTTCCCCGATGGTGAGCAGAAGAGCGCCGGACACCGGCGCCACGTCCGCCCACCATTCGTCGTCGAGGTGCACCTGGAGCCCTCCGACGTGGTCCTGAGCCAGGACGGTCATGACGGACGGGTCGGTGTGCTCCACGGCATCGACAACCGCTGATGACCTACAAGTATAGGGGATCGCAACAGTCTTCGAGGGAAGTAAAACTCAAATTTATTGATTCAACACAAGAGGAGCCAAAGAATACTTATAAGTCTTAACAGATGAATTGTCAGTTCAGCTGCACCTGGAAAAACACTAGTAACAGGAGTGATGTGAAAGCAGCAGTAATATGAGAGCAGTAGTAGCAGTAACACAGAGGCAATGGCACAGGAAAATACACTAGAAGAAATTCGGGCTTAGACCATGAATGTCCGCCGAGCGCGTGGTGTAAAGTGGCGTTCGTCCACGAAATTTCGTGGGTTTTTTGTTTTCGTGGTCGATGGTAGAAACGACCACGGATTTCCCAATCCGTGGTCTATGGCACCTATTGCCCACGAACTTGCCGAATTTTCGTGGTTAAAAGCTGTGTTTCAGGTTACGAGGCACCAATAGACCACGAGCTTCCTGAATTTTCGTGGTTAGAAGCTACGTTTTCGATGGTGCGTTCGATTTTTGACTGGGATCAAAACACCCAAGAGCTAATAGAACGTCGAACGAGGCCATTTGCACTCTAAAAACCTCGTACCACACAGCCCGCGCTCATATCAAGATCCAGGCTGCATCTTTTTTCGGTTGCTCCGTTACTCGAAGCTGGGTTCGATGCTGTTCTTGCCGCGGGCTCCACCATATCAGTGACACAGGATCATGCTGATCGATTCTTGCCTAGTTTTTTATCCCGTTGCTCCGTTTCTTCCGATACTGTTCTTGCCGCTGGCTCCACCATGTCAGTGACTCAGGATCATGCTGATCGATTCTTGCCCACTTTTTTACTCCGTTGCTCCGTTCTTGTGATACTGTTCTTGCCGCTGGCTCCACCATGTCAGTGACTCAGGATCATGCTAATTGATTCTTGCCCACTTTTTTATGCCGTTGCTCCGTTCTTGCGATACTGTTCTTGCTGCTAGCTCCACCATGTCAGTGACTTAGGATCATGCTGATCGATTCTTGCCCACGTTTTTATCCCGTTGCTCCGTTTCTTCCTATACTGTTCATGCCGCTGGCTCCACCATGTCAGTGACTCAGGATCATGCTGATCGATTCTTGCCCACAGTTTTACTCCGTTGCCCGTTCTTGCGATACTGTTCTTGCCGCTGGCTCCACCATGTCAGTGACTCAGGATCATGCTGATCGATTCTTGCCCACTTTTTTATGCCGTTGCTCTGTTCTTGCGATACTGTTCTTGCCGCTGGCTCCACCATGTCAGTGACTCAGGATCATGTTGATCGATTCTTGCCCACTTTTTTACCCCCTTGCTCCGTGCTTGCGATGCTGTTCATGCCGCTGGCTCCACGATGTCAGTGACTCACGATCATGCTGATCGATTCCTAGCCACTTTTTTTTACTCTCTTGCTCCATTCTTGCGATGCTGTTCATGCCGCTGGCTCCACCATGTCAGTGACTGAGGATCATTCTGATCGATTGTTGCCCACTTTTTTACTCCCTTACTACGTTCTTGCGATACTGTTCTTGCCGCTGGCTCCACCATGTCAGTGACTGAGGATCATGCTGATCGATTCTTGCCCACTTTTTTATTCCATTGCTCCGTTCTTGCGATACTGTTCTTGGCGCTGGCTCCACCATGTTAGTGACTTATTGCCTGTTGATCGATTCTTGCCCACTTTTTATTCCGTTGCTCCGTACTTGCGATGATGTTCATGTCGCTGGCTCCACCATGTCAGTGACTCATTATCCTGTTGATCGATTCTTGCCCACTTTTTTATTCCGGTGGTCCGTTCTTGCGATGCTGTTCATGCCACTGGCTCCACCATGTCAGTGAGTTATGGTCCTGCTGATCGATTCTTGCCCCCTTTTTTATTCCGTTGGTCCATTCTTGCGATGCTGTTCATGCCGCTGGCTCCACCATGTCAGTGACTTATGGTCCTGTTGATCGATTCTTGCCCACTTTTTTATTCCCTTGCGATTTTGTTCATGCCGCTGGCTCCACCATGTCAGTGACTCATTATCATGTTGATCGATTATTTCCCACTTTCTTATTCCCTTGCTCCGTTTCATGAGATGCTGCTCATGCAGCTGGCTCCACCTTGTCAGTGACTCACTATCCTGCTGATCGATTCTTGCTCACTTTTTTATTCCATTGCTCCGTTCTTTCTTTTTTAGCTGCGCGATGTGGTATAGCAGGTGGGTCCTGACTGTCGGCCTCTGTCTTCAGAAACGTGTGTGTGCTCCGTTTTTTTTGAATACTCCTGATTGTTCATTTCTTTCGGTTGCGCTCGCAATTTTCACCTTGTTAAGGGCTGGCGATGCAGGCGGGTTAGTGTCTAAACGATTGGTCCTGACGTCAACCTATCTGTGCAAATTTTTGCCTCCTAAAAAAACTAAAGATAACTGAATCAAACCTCTTCTCACTGTCGGACTCTCTCTTCAGAAGCACGTGTGCTCTGCTGAGGTTTTATTTAGCCCTTGATTGCTTCTAGAAGTCAGTTTTATTTTGGTTGCCACCGCTGTTTTGACCTTGTTAAGGTTGCGCGATGCAACCGGGTTATGGTCTAGACGATGGGTTCACCATGTCAGCATCTTGGTGCAAGGTTTGGCTCCTCAAAATACTGAAGATAACTGAATCAAACCTTTTCTGACTGTCGACCTCTCTCTTCACAGACGTGTTTGTGCTCTGTTGATGTTTTATTTATACTCCTGATTGCTGCTAGTGGTCATTTCTTTCGGTTGCGCACGCAGTTTTGACCTAATTAATGGCTGGCGATACAGGCGGGTTATGGTCTAGACGGCGGGTCCTGCCTGTCGGCCTCTCTGTGCAACATTTGCCTCCTCAAAAAACTGAAGATAACTGAATCAAACCTCCCCTCACTGTCGGGCTCTATCTTCAGAAACGCGTGTGTTCTGCTGAGGTTTTATTTATGCCCTTGATTGCTATTAGTGTGTCATTTTTCTTTCAGTTGCGACCACAATTTTGATCTTGTTAAGGGCTGGCGATGCAGGCGGGTTATGGTCTAGACGATTGGTCCTGGCGTCAACCTCTGTGTGCAAAGTTTTGCCTCCTACAAAAACTAAAGATAACTGAATCAAACCTCTTCTCACTGTCGGCCTCTCTCTTCAGAAGCATGTGTGCTCTGCTGAGGTTTTATTTAGGCCCTTGATTGCTTCTACAAGTTAGTTTTTATTTCGGTCGCTGTTTTGACCTTGTTGAGGTTGCGCGATGCAGCCAGGTTATGGTCTAGCCGATGGGTTCACCATGTCAGCATCTCGGTGCAAGGTTTGGCTCCTCAAAATACAGAAGATAACTGAATCGAACCTCTTCTGACTGTCGACTGATACGTCTCAAACGTATCTATAATTTTTGATATTTTATGTTGATATTATACCAATTGCTACATGTTTTATATACACTTCATAGCATTTTATGCATTTTCTGGAACTAACCTAGTAACAAGATGCCACAGTGCCAGTTCTTTTTTTCTGTTGTTTTTCCGTTTCAGAAAAGCTAGTCGGGAAATATTCTCGGAATTGGACGAAAATCAACGTACATCCCTATTTCACCAGAAGACTCCATGGGATAGAAGGACAAGTCCCGGGGAGGCCCACGACCTGCACGCCATGCCTGGACGCAGCCTGGAGGGGGGTGGCGCCGAGGGGTGGCGTGGTCTCCTCGTGCACCGCCTCGCGTTGCCTCTTCGCCTATAAAGACCCACCTGACCTAAAACTCTGAGAAGACTCGATGATTTCTCCAGAAAAGCTCCATAGCACCGCTGCCACCAAAAAACCCTAATTCGGGGGACAGAAGTCTCTGTTCCGGCACCCTGCAGGGACGGGGAAGTGCCCTCGGAGCCATCTCCATCGACGCCACCGCCTCCATCATCGCCGTTGCTGCCTCCCATGAAGAGGAGGGAGTAGTTCTTCATCGAGGCTGAGGGCTCTACCGGTAGCTATGTGGTTCATCTCTCTCTCCCATGGTGTGATCTATATGTGATCATGAGCTTTGTAATCTAGTTGAATCCATAGATGTTACTCTTCATAATCTTATGAATATGCTACTCAAGTGATTTTATTAATGTAAACTCCGGAGTCACCTTTGTCCCACAGTGCGAAGTTGACAGTGTGCGCACCGTGTGTGACTCTTTGGATTAAAGATTATGCGAATACTTTTCTTGTGTTGGATGTCTCTATGAAATTGTGGCGTTTATTTAGTACTATTTTGGGGCGCTCATAGTGACAGCGCGGGGTGCCCTAGAGGTGGAATACAGACTTGAGGCGTGCTTTTATAACCCTATGCAGTGGATTGGTGTTCGTTATCCAACGGAAGAATAGTTCGGGGTAGCATAGTGAAGAGGAAGTATCTATGTATTCAATTATATTGTTATTGTTGAGAGTGTCCACTAGTGAAAGTATGATCCCTAGGCCTTGTTTCCAAGCATTGAAACACCGTTTACAACTAGTTCTGCTACATGTTTGCTTGCTGTCATTTTTATTTCATATTGCAATTACCACTTATAATCATCCATATCACTTGTATTTTAATATCTCCGCCGAACTGGTGCACCTATACACCTGACAAGTGTATTGGGTGTGTTGGGGACACAAGAGACTTCTTGTATCTTAATTGCAGGGTTGCTTGAGAGGGATATCTTTGACCTCTATCTCCCTGAGTTCGATAAACCTTGGGTTATTCACTTAAGGGAAACTTGCTGCTGTTCAACATAGCTCTGCACTTGGAGGCCCAACACTGTCTACAAGAATAGAAGCGTGCGTAGACATCAAGCTCTTTTCTGGCGCCGTTGCCGGGGAGGTAAGGTAAAAGGTACTCACATCCTGCGTCTACTTAGCTATTTTCTAGCACTGTTGCTGGCATGTGAGTGCTCGAAGCTATCTTCTTTTGATTCTGCAGTTATATCTTTTTGTTTCTTGTTTTTATTTCACTAGTTAGGTTTAATGGAAAACAACAAAAAATTAGAGAGCTCTATGAAATTTATCTTGAGTTAGGACATGATGTGTTTGAAGAGAAAATTAAAAAACCTATGGAAATTACTTGCATGATGGTAGCAATGTTATTACTATAAATTCTTTGAACACCATTATTGCTAATGCTATGGAAAATTCTAAGCTTGGGGAAGCTGGTTTTGATGAATATGATATTTTCAGTCCCACAAGTTTTGAGGAGAAAATTTTCTTTGATGATACTTTGCCTCCAATTTATGATGATTATAATGATAGTGGTATTTTGGTGCCACCTACTATGGAGGATAAAGTTTATTATGATTATACTATGCCTGCAATTTATGATGATTACAATGATGGTTGTGATAGTTTTACTCCCACTATTACTAATAAAATTGATTATGCTTATGTGGAGAGTAATGATACTTTTGTGCATGTGGATCATGATAAGAATGTTTATGTGATAGCTATATTGTTAATTTTGTTCATGATGCTACTGGAAATTATTAGGAGAGAGGAAAATATGGTTATAGAAATTTTCATGTTACTAAAACACCTCTCTTTATGATGAAAGATTTGAGATTTCTCTTGATTTGTTTTTATTTGATGGTTACTTTAAGACCTACTGGTCATGATGAGAGAGGGATACATGGATTCATATATCACAATAATATTAACTCTCCTCTCTTTTTGTTGAAATTTTTGAAGTTGCAATTGTTTTGCCTTCCTATGCTAGTCATTTTGTGCTTTATTGATTTGTTTTCTTACAAGATTCATGTGCATAGGAAGTGGGTTAGACTTAAATGTGTTTGATATTTGCTTGTTGATGCTCTCTTATATACAACTCTTATTTCTATGAGAGCATCATTAAAATTATCATGCCTAGCTAAAAGGCTTTAAAGAAAAGCGCTTGTGGGAGACAACCCATGTTATTTTATTTTCTGCAATTTTCTTTTATTGAGTCAAGGAGCTTGTCTACTTCTGTAACAACTCCTTTATATCTTTTATTTATCGTTTTGTTGTGCCAAGAAAAGTCTCTAATGATAAGATGATGCTAAATTTGGATTACTGCACAGGAACAGATTTCTGCTGTTCACTGTACGAAATTCCTACAATCATAGAAACGTGATTTAAATCTGCAAATTTTTGTGCATACTCCTGATATATGTGCGCATCTTTCGTTAGTTCAATGTTTTTCGATCTGAGCATCGTAAGTGCCTCGAAAAAATTCGTCTTTGCGGACTGTTTTGATTTAGACAGATTCTGTCTTTTATTTTGCATTATCTCTTTTACAAGTGTTAGGTGGAATTCTTTTTTGGGTGGAAGAGCTTCACATAAGGATAGTAACAGTAGCTAATGTTTAAAATAACGGTCATGTTTGCGTCCTTACAGATCATGTGAGTTTTTGATTTGATGCACTAACCCTCTAATGAGAATTATGTTGAGTTTGGTGTGAAGGAAGTTTTCAAGGGTCAAGAGAGAAGAGTAATATAATAGGATCAAGAAGAGTGAAAAGATTAAGCTTGGGGAGGCTCCCATGGATCTCCTCAACATATTTCAAGAAGACTCAAGCGTCTAAGCTTGGGGATGCCCAAGGCATCCCCTTCTTCATCGACAAAATTATCAGGTCATCTCTAGTGAAACTATATTTTAATTTCTTCACATCATATGTGCTGTTCTTGGAGCGTCTGTGTGCTTTTACTTTTAATTTGTCTTTGTTTTATTCTCTGGTCACTACAATGCTTGATCACAACACTCTTGTTTGGGAGAGAGACACGCTCCGCTTTTTCATTAGAATACTCCTATTCTTCACTTATACTTGTTGAGTATTCCTGTCTAGCGCTGTTAAGTTTTTAGCTCTTGTTTTCATGTATCTCTTGTTCGGAGCTATTATTTCTTTTAAAGAAAGTACTCTCTTGTTTCACTTATACTTGTTTGGAGAGTTATTTTAAATAAATTGATTGGTGTTTGGTTGGAACAGAAAATGTTGCATGTGGTAAATGGCATAATGGAAAAAACTTACATACTTTTGTAGATCACTATCTTGGATAATTTGATACTTGTCAATTGTTTTGAGCTACCAAGTAGGCCATGTTTAAACTTTTGCATCATGTAAGTAAAGCCCATTAGTGGAGAACTACCGTAAAGCTTGTTGAAATTTGGTTTGCATAAGTGGTAATTCTAAGGTCTAGATATTTTCTAGTAAAAGGGTTTGGTTAACAAGGAAGACGGTGTGGAGTCTTATAATATTTGCAATATGTTTGTCATATAAGTTCTTGTTGTACCGGTTGATAGTCTGTGTTTGCTTAAATAACCTTGCTAGGCTAAACTCTGTACTGAGAGGGAATGCTTCTCGTGCATCCAAATCCTTGAGCCAAAATCCATGCCATGTGTGTCCATCATACCTACCTATATGTGGTATTTTCCTGCCACTCCAAGTAAACTTTTCAAGTGCTACCTTTAAATTATTCAAAATTGTTACTACTCCTTTTTGTGTCAATGTTTACCAAGCTCATGAGGACGTGGTGGATATCTCTATTTCACTTGTCAAACAGACTTTACCTCCAGACTAGCGGCATATACATCTGATTATCTATTAATTTTGCAAAAAGAGCTGGCAAAGGGATGCCCAGTTCCAATTAATTACAACTTTAACCGCTTAATATCTTCACATATTGTCAACTGAATACTCAGTGAAACATCTGCATGTATAAACAAAAGAGAAAGAGGGATGATCTGCCTTGCTGGTAGAAATAACGTCCTTCATGGGAGCCGCTCTTAAAAGTCTGGTTGGCAGGCTTATATTGTACTTTCCACTACTGATTCGTTGACCAATTAACACACACCTCTCAAAACTTAATTTTTACTCTCTATATGATTTCAAAAACTAAAAAGCTCTAGCACATGATTTAATCCCTGCTTCCCTCTGCGAAGGGCCTTTCTTTTACTTTTATGTTGAGTCAGTTTTTCCTACTTCTTTCTATCTACACAAGCAAACACTAGTGTCAACTTTGGTACAACAATTGTTATATGCTATATATTGGACTTATTATATTGCTTTGTATTGACAATATCCATGAGATAAAAATGTTGAAGTTGAAGCAAATGCTGAGGCTTAAATATTCCTTTGTGTTGGTTAAATACCTTTTACTCAGAATCTATTGCTTTTTGAGTTAACTCTTATGCAAACTTGTGGATACAATGTCTCCAAAGTACTATTCATGAAAAAGTTTTGCTCATATGATTCAGTTGTTTGCTCATTACTTATTTGGTAGCAAACTGTAGACCATTGACTTGGATCACTTCATTCATTCATATGTGCTTTACAATACTATATGATCAAGATTATGATGGTAGCATGTCACTTCAAAAATTATATTGTTTTATCGTTTATCTACTCGAGGACGAGTAGAAACTAAGCTTGGGGATGCTGATAAGTCTCAAACGTATCTATAATTTTTGATGTTCCATGTTAATATTATACCAATTGCTACACGTTTTATATACACTTCATAGCATTTTATGCATTTTCTGAAACTAACCTATTAACAAGATGCCACAGTGCTAGTTCCTGTTTTCTGCTGTTTTTCCGTTTCAGAAAAGCTAGTCGGGAAATATTCTCGGAACTGGACGAAAATCAACGTACATCCCTATTTCACCAGAAGACTCCATGGGCTAGAAGGACAAGTCCTGGGGAGGCCCACGGCCTCCACGCCATGCCTGGGCGCGGCCAGGAGGGGGGTGGCGCCGAGGGGTGGCGTGGTCGCCTCGTGCACCGCCTCGCGTTGCCTCTTCACCTATAAAGACCCACCTGACCTAAAACTCCGAGAAGACTCGACGATTTCTCCAGAAAAGCTCCGTAGCGCCGCCGCCACGAAAAACCCTAATTCGGGGGACATAAGTCTTTATTCCGGCACCCTGCCGGGACGAGGAAGTGCCCTCGGAGCCATCTCCATCGACGCCACCGCCTCCATCATCGCCGTTGCTGCCTCCCATGAAGAGGGGGGAGTAGTTCTTCATCGAGGCTGAGGGCTCTACCGGTAGCTATGTGGTTCATCTCCCTCTCCCATGGTGTGATCTATATGTGATCATGAGCTTTGTAATCTAGTTGAATCCATAGATGTTACTCTTCATAATCTTATGAATATGCTACTCAAGTGGTTTTATTAATGTAAACTCCGGAATCACCTTTGTCCCACGGTGCGAAGTTGACAGTGTGTGCACCGCGTGTGACTCTTTGGATTAAAGATTATGCGAATACTTGCCATGAGTTGTTCTTGTGTTGGATGTCTCTATGAAATTGTGGCGTTTGTTTAGTACCATTTTGGGGCGCTCATAGTGACAGCGCGGGGTGCTCTAGAGGTGGAATACAGACTTGAGGCGTGCTTTTATAGCCCTACGCAGTGGATTGGTGTTCGTTATCCAACGGGAGAATAGTTCGGGGTAGCATAGTGAAGAGGAAGTACTATGTATTCAATTATATTATTATTGTTGAGAGTGTCCACTAGTGAAAGTATGATCCCTAGGCCTTGTTTCCAAGCATTGAAACACCGTTTACAACCAGTTCTGCTACATGTTTGCTTGCTGCCATTTTATTGCAATTACCACTTATAATCATCCATATCACTTGTATTTTAATATCTCTTCGCCGAACTAGTGCACCTATACACCTGACAAGTGTACAGGGTGTGTTGGGGACACAAGAGACTTCTTGTATCTTAATTGCAGGGTTGCTTGAGAGGGATATCTTTGACCTCTATCTCCTTGAGTTCGATAAACCTTGGGTTATTCACTTAAGAGAAACTTGCTGCTGTTCTACAAACCTCTGCACTTGGAGGCCCAACACTGTCTACAAGAATAGAAGCGTGCGTAGACATCATCGACCTCTCTCTTCGAGGATTGATGTTTTATTTATACTCGTGATTGCTGATAACCCACAAGTATAGGAGATCGCAACAGTCTTCGAGGGACGTAAAACCCAAATTTATTGATTCGACACAAGGGGAGACAAAGAATACTTATAAGTCTTAACAGCGGAGTTGTCAATTCAGCTGCACCTGGAAAAGCACTAGTAATAAGGGTGATGTGAAAGCAGCAGTAATATGAGAGCAATAGTAACAGTAACACAGAAGCAATGGCACCAGAAAATAGTTGCATGCGTGGAGTTGACGGTAAAGCAATGATGATTACAGATGGACCGGGGTTCCCAGCTATCTACACTAGAGGTAACTCTCAAAGAACAAGTGTTGGGTGAACAAATTACAGTTGGGCAATTGACAGAATTGAAATAGCATTAAGACAGAACATCCAGTCTATTAATCATACGTAGGTATGTTTTCCATATATAGTCATATGTGCTCGCAATGAGAAACTTGCATAACATCTTTTGTCCTACCAGCCCGTTTGCAGCGGGGCCTCAAGGGAAACTACTGGTAATTAAGGTACTCCTTTTAATAGAGCACCGGAGCAAAGCATTAGCACTTAGTGAAAACATGTGATCCTCATATCAAAACCATCCCCTCCGGTTATCCCAGTTGTTGTCACTCCGGGGCCTCGGGTTCCGGACAAGGACATGTGCAAACAACTTGTAGATACAATCTAAGCAATAATTATAGAGTTTAAATCTAAGATCATGCCACTCGTGCACTAGTGACAAGCATTAAACACAACAAGATTGAGCAACAATAACTTCACAAACTTTAATAGATAGACTGATCATAATGTAACAATTCATCGGATCCCAAGAAACACAACACCGATTACATCAGATGGATCTCAATCATGTAAGGCAGCTCATGAGATCATTGTATTGAAGCACATAGGAGAGAGAGTACCAACTAGCTACAGCTAGAACCCATAGTCCATGGGGGAACTACTCACAAACCATCATGGAGTCGAAGTGGAGGCGGCGTGGTCGATGGAGATGGCTCCGGGGGGTCAATCCCCGTCCCGGCAGGGTGCCGGAACAGGAACTTCTGACCCCCAAAACTTGGTTTTTGGTGGCGGCGGAGCTACGGAACTCTTCTGGAGATATCGTCGATTGTTTTAGGGTTTTCACCGCGGAGGCAACATATAGTCCAAAGGGCGTCGCGAGGCGGTGCACGAGGTGGCCACGCCACCCCCGGCGCCGCCCAGCCCAAACCGCGTGGAGGCCTGGCGTGGAGGCTGTGGGCCACCCACAGACTTGTCCTTCTGGCTCCCGTAGTCTTCTGGCGAAATAGAATTTCTGTAATGTTTTCAGATTTTTCTGAGCACTTTCATTTTTGGACCTTTTCTGCAGTGCACAGACATAATAAACAGAAACTGGCGCTGTGGCATCTTGTTAATAGGTTAGTTCTATAAAATGCATAATATGATATAAAGTGTATATAAAACATGTGACAAATGGCATAATATCAATATGGAACATCAAAAATTATAGATACGTTTGAGACGTATCAATTGCTGCTAGTGGTCATTTCTTTTGGTTGCGCACGCAGTTTTGACCTAGTTAATGGCTGGCGATACAGGCGGGTTATGGTCTAGACGGCCGGTCCTGCCTGTCGGCCTCTCTGTGCAACTTTTGCCTCCACAAAAAACTGAAGATAACCGAATCGAACCTTCCCTTACTATCGGCCTCTATCTGAAGAAACGCGTGTGTTCTACTGAGGTTTTATTTATCCTCTTGATTGCTTTTAGTGGTCTTTTTTCTTTCAGTTGCTACTGCAGTTTTGATCTTGTTAAGGTTGCGCGATGCAGGCGGGTTATGGTCTAGCCGTTGGGTTCACCATATCAGCCTCTCTGTGCATGGTTTGGCTCCTCAAAATACTGAAGATAACTGAATCGAACCTGTCCTCACTATCGGCCTCTCTCTTCAGAATTGTGTGTGCTCTGCTGAGGTTTTATTTATGCCATTGGTTGCTACTAGTGGTCATTTTTCTTTCGGTTGCGACCACAGTTTTGATCTTGTTAAGGTTGTGCGATGCAGACGGGTTATGGTCTAGCCGATGGTTCACCATGTCAGCCTCTCTGTGCAAGGTTTGGTTCCTCAAAATACTGAAGATAACTGAACTGAACCTCTTCTGACTATCGACCTCTCTCTTCACAGACGTGTTTGTCCTCTGTTGATGTTTTATTTAAACTCGTGATCACTGCTATATATTGGTCATTTCATTCAGTTCCGACCGCAATTTTTGCCTTGATAAGGGCTGGCGATGCAGGCGGGTTATGGTCTAGGCGGTAGGTCCTTAATGTCAGCCTCTCTGTGCAAGGTTTGACTCCTCAGAAAACTGAACAAACTGAATCAAACCTCTCCTGACTGTCGGACTCTCACTATAGAAACGTGTGTGTGCTCTGTTGATGTTTTATTCATATATACCTTTGATGGTGCTGCTAGTGGTCATTTATTTCGATTGCGACCGCAATTTTGACCTTGTTACGGTTGCATGATGCAGGCTGGTTATGGTCTAGCCGATGGGTACACCATGTCAGCCTTGTCGTAGATCTCCATCTTATCAAGCTGCTGTAAACCTTGTCACCGCCAAATAGGGCTACTTTGGTGAACAGAGGTCTCAAGGATCAGCAATACATGGTTTATGAACGTCGAAGGCAACATGAAGTACAGAAGCGAGTAATCATTCAAGTAATCAAAATAGCTGCTAGTTGTACTAATTTCTATCATTTTTACCCAAAAAGTCTCCCTTCTTCAGTTTCCGTTAAAGAAACCGGCAGCGTTTCAACAAGCTTTTACAAACCCATTACACCCCAGAAAACAAAAGAACATAGCAATCCTATGACCCAAAGCATCAGTTCAGAGCATACAACCATTCAGCCTCTTCTGAACCTTACAAATAAGTATATTGCTAGCTTTCAATAATTTTATGGAGAGAGTAGTACAGTACGATACATGTAAGACATCATTCGGTTAGTATTCGCTTCCATCTTTGACCCCATGCATACTACGCTCAGACCAAAACAAACATTACACTAAACTTCAGTACAAGGTTTGCCTCCTCAGAAAACTGAAGAAACTGAATCAAACCTCTCCTGACTGTCGGCCTCTCACTTCAGAAGCGTGTGTGCGGTCTGTTGATGTTCTATTCATACCCATGATTGCTGCTAGTGTCATTTCTTCGGTTGCGATCGCAATTTTGTACTTGTTAATTAAGGTTGTGTGATGCAGGTTTCGAACGTGCATACCCCGAGACATCTGTATTATCAGTTTAATAGGTTGCATGGAAAATTGGGGCTCATGCTCTTTCATAAAAATAAATGATACATATTGATATTGGCATTTGCAATCCTGAGTTCAGTCTGCTAGTTAGCTCCCCAACGTCCTCATCCAAAATACAAATTAAAGATGAACACAAAAATCGGCATGCCTGCAAAAGGCCTAACAACTACTTAACAGACCAAGCACATTCAGTTGGCACACAGTACAGTCTGTATAATTGCACATCGCAGCATGCACCAAGGTTCACTGGGTGAACATTGTTTCAGAGCACAAAATCGGTTCTACCAGCTAGCAAATGTACCTTGAGTACATCAGAGCACGACTCGTTCATTTGACATACAGTAGAGCAGATTCAGTACCGGTACAAAATAGTTACCTGAAACCATATATGCAGATTCAGAGGCCCTGCCCGGCCCCGTGAGCCATAGAAACAATGGCTGACACAGGGAGGAAGTTTTCAAAAGAAAGATCATGACAGTGATGAAAATACAGAAACCACTACTTATTGTCTGTTCCAATCCAGGGCATTGGAAATGCTTGGGACGAACCACAACGGAGTCTCCCGCCATGGCCAGGGAATGTTGGTTGAGAAACCAGCAGCGGCATATATACCATTCAGACAAAAACGGCATATTTTAGGACGGGGATTTTTCTCAAAGCCTACTGCATTGTGCGAGGTGTACACACAGTTGCTTCTCATCATAAGTTCAGGGTTATGTTTTGCCCCGCCCACTGGAATTATAAGTGGATAGTTCAATCCAAGGAAGAGAGAATATGCTCCAAGGTTATCAATCCTCACCGATGGGCTGTGTGGAAGTAACTGACTAGTGTCGATCGAGAACACCTGGCAGGAGAACCCGCTAGCATCGGAGCGAATAGTGCGACCGTGATTATCAGCACTATTAACGACAACATGATAACCATACCGGGTATGAACCAGAAGTAGTCGTGAACCGTCAGGAGATTTTGCTAACCAGCACATACCAGGATCGTACTCTAGCTCATTATCATCTTCATCATCAAGTGATGCCCCCCAGTAACGCACGTTGGGTGGTGCCTCGATCATAACAGGAACTTGAAAAAGAAACCAAAGGTAAATGTTATTTCAGGGTCATTCGAAAACAATAATAAGTTCAGGAAAAATTGTTTACATCCATGGAGATGAAGCTAGAATACTTGCACACATGGAAGTTTACCCCATTTCAAATCATTCCAGACATAAACAGTGCCTGCCTGAGTTGCAGCAAACATAAGTCCCTTGTGGAAAATTGCATCCTGGTAGGGGAACAAGTTGAACTGGTTCTAGAGAACAGTCCAACTACAATAAGGACCGTGAAGGGCGGCAATTGACGAATCAAAGATGGCGAGAAGAGAGAAATCTTTATACTTTCTAGCAGCCGTGGGAGCTTCGCAAATAGCTATCTTCAGCAGACGAACATGCTGGCCATCAGCATCAATGAACTCAAAGTCCTTGTCGGTGGCTTCAAATTCCAATATTGCTGGTAGAGGAATCTGGCGATGACTATACACATTGACAAGCTCCCAATTCCAGGGGTGGGTAACAGTGGCGATCCAATCTCCATTCGCGCCTGCCCAATGCTTACCCAGGTTAGGTGGCATCAGCGCATCGGAGGAGAACCTGTCCAGCGGCGTCAGCTCGCAGGTGACGCCTCTGCAATCCTGGGTGCCCTTGCCGTGGGAGGAGTAGTCCTTGGCCGAGAGCTTGTACTCCTCCGGTACCTTTTTGACAAAAAGCAGCGTCAGTGCTGATTTTCTATGGGAATTAGAACAACTCAGAAAAAATCCTATAAGATGCAATCCTACAAATCAATGCCTGTTTTATTCCTTGGCAAAGGAATTGCATAGGATTTCCACCCGTAGGAATTTTTCTATCCTTTAAAAATCCTATGAAATTGTTCTTTGAATCAAAAGAGCGCTGAAAGAGTAAAATGAGTCCTACGATACCTCGCTCGAGTGAGAATGAAGAACACAGGGTAGGCCAAACAGAAGAGCTCCAGCCATGGCTGCACTGTGTGTTGCAGAGTCAAAATAAAATCTGCAGGAAGCGATGAGGTTCGCGGCGGTGAAGACGTAGCATCGGATTGAGAGTTCTTCAAACGGGCCATCGAGAAACACCCAAGAGGTGCCACTGCCAGTGATCAATCCCGCCATCGATGGCTACGCAGCCTTCTAACTGAAGTGGGACAATGGCGTTTTGGTTTGATTCGGGTTTTGGAGAAGAGGGCGAGCGGCAGCTGCTGGGAGCCTGTTGGGAGGGTGCGAGAGCGAGGTAGGCGACAGGGTGTGGGGGCCGAGGCGACGGTGCAGGTGAAAAGGGTGGGCTCAATCAAAACATAGGTGTAGCCACCATCGTAGAATCACGCAATTGATCGAGCTGTCGTGTTACTAGTCTACGGCCAGTAAACTTTGACGAGATAGACACAACTTGGCGTGTCTATTTCTACACGAACGAACTAGCCATGGCCTTCCACAATTATCGTGTACCGCCACATGCTGAAATACTTGTCACGTCCAGGTAAATCAGAACCTGAATTATTTTGAAACTCATGTACAGCACCAAAAATGCACCATACATAGTTTGTTCAATTGTACTTGCACCATTTAGGCCATCCATTCTGCCCGGTCATTCATATGCAAATGATCTTTGCCATATAAGTATGCCATGTTAAGGTCGTCACCCTCCTCATTTGGCTTGAATCACATGAATGTTCATTGATGGAGCCATTTTGGTGAACACTGTTTCCTTCCATGGTCAGAATTTTACCATGTCAGCATAAAAGTATCTTTGCGCGAGCTTTGCAATAGTTGTCATTTTTTATTTTTTTAAATGGGGTCAAACTTCCTTCCCTGACCATTCATAGTCAGGGGGCGATCGATAATTGAACTTTCTTTCGTGTCATGTAAACATAATAGGGTACCTCGTGATTTTTGTTAATACATTACCGAAGTGTCACACAATTGTAGTTCAAATTTGAGTTGCTTTTATAAAATAGGTCAAAACTTCAAAAAACTAACAACCAAATCTACAACAAGAGAAATCTTCACATGCATGTGGTAATTAGCCTTCCCAAGAGCTCCATCACGTATGAAAATTGTTGTGGCGCCATTTTCGACTATATTTTTGCGAAACGCCCCTTTTCACATTTTTTTGTATGGCACGTTTGACCTACTATTGCATACAGTTGTGGGTCTCGCCTGTCAGACGTGTGAGGAAAAATGAAAGTATAGGAGCGATGTGCAAAACTAGTCATTCTAGATGCCGACATGTGGCATCATTTTTGCGAAAACCCCCTTACACATTTTTGGTATAGCATGCAAGGCCTTTACTACTACATACGGTTGTTTGTCCCACCTGTCAAACGTGGCAGAAATAAATGAAACTATAGGAGCGAAATTCAAACACTAGTCACTCTAGTGCCGACAGGTGGCATCGTTTTTTGTGAAAACCTCCATTACACATTTTTTGTATAGCATGTAAGGCCTTTACTACTAACAATAGTTGTGGGTGCCAACTGTACCAGGTGGCAGAAATAAATGAAACAATATATAGGAGCGATCTGCAAAACTAGTCATTCTCTAGTGCCGACATGTGGCATCATTTTTTCCCAAAAATCCCCTTACACATTTTTTGTGAACACGTAAGGCTTTTTTATTGCCTACAGTTGTGGGGGCCTCTTGTCAGAGGTGGCTGAAAATGAAACTATAGGAGCGATCTGCAAAACTAGTCATTCTCTAGTGCCGACATGTGGCATCGTTTTTTCCCAAAAATCCCCTTACACATTTTTTGTTAACACGTAAGGCCTTTTATTGCCTACGGTTGTGGAGGCCTCCTGTCAGAGGTGGCTGAAAATAAAAATAGGAGTGACGTGCAAAACTAGTCATTCGAGTGCCGACATGTGGCATCGTTTTTGTGGAAACCCCCTTACACATTTTTTGTATAGCACATAGGATCGACCTTTACTATTGCCTACAGTTGAGGGTCCCACCTATCTGAGGTACCAAAATAAATGAAATTATACGAGCGATGTGCAAACATAATGTTTGTGGTGCCGACATGTGGCATTGTTTTTTGCAAAAAAAAACTTGCACATATTTGTATAGCCTATAAGACCTTTTTACGATACTGTCTAAGGTTGTGGGTCCCACGAGCTGGTTTAGGTGGCAAAAATAAATGAAGTTATAGGTTCGTTCTCATTTTTTATTGTTTTGAAATGGGGCAACTTCCTCGCCTCACCATTCATAGTCAGCAGTCGATCGATAATGTGAACTTTCTTTCGTGTCATATAAGCATAATATGGTACCTTGTGATGTTTTCTTTAAAATACATTGCCGAAGTATCACACGATTGTAGATCAATTTTGAGTTGCTTTGATAAGATAGGCCGAAAGTACGAAAACAAACAAACATATCTACAAAGAGAGAAAATTCTTCACATGCATGTGGTAATTAGCCATCCCAAGAGCTCCATCGTCGCGTAAGAAAACTGTTGTGGCACCATTTTCGACTATATTTTTGCGAAATCCCCCTTTTCACGTTTTTTGTATAGCACGTTCGACCTTTACTGCTACCCAAGTTGTGGGTCCCACCTCTCAGGCATTCATAAATAAATGAAAGTATGGGAGCAATGTACAAAATTAGTCATTCTAGTATCGGCATGTGGCATAGTTTTTTGCGAAAAAATCCTTACACATTTTTGTTTCATTTGGGTAATTACTTATGATTAATCTGCAGGAAGAGATGAGGCCTGCGGCGGTGCCACTGCCAGTGAACGATTAGGGTTGGCGAGCGGCAGCTGCTGGGAGGGAGCGAGAGCGAGGTGGGGGTGTGGGGGCCGAGGCGACGGTGCAGGTGAAAAGGATGGGCTCGATCAAAACGAGTGTGCGCTCTTTTGCCGCCTCTTGTTCTATTTGGAGGAGAGAGACATAGGGCGAGTAGACTCCAGTAGTAGGTGTGTAGCTGTAGCCCCATCGTAGAATCACGCAATTGATCGAGCTGTCGTATTACTGGTCTACGGCCAGTGCACTTTGACCAGATAGCCCAGGGCCTTCCACAATTATCGTGTACCGCCATGTCACGTCCAGGTTAATCATAACTGATTTTTTATGAAACTCATGTACAGCACCAAAAATGCACCATACCTAGTTTGTTCAATTGTACTTGCACCACTTAGGCCATTCATATGCACAATGATCTTTGCCATATTCATGACCAAGCATGCCATGTTTAAGGTTGTCGCCCTGCACATTTGGCTTGAATTGCATGAATGTTCATAGATTGAGCCATTTTGTTGAACACTTTTTTCTTCCATGTTAAGAATTTTTCATGGCAACCATGTCGCGTAAAAGTCTCTTTGCGCGAGCATTGTAATTTTTTATTCGTTCTCATTTTTTTATTGTTTTCAAAATGGGGTCAAACTTCCTCCCTTCAACATTCATAGTCAGGGGTCGATTGATAATTTGAACTTTCTTTCGTGTCATATAAACATAAATACGGTACCTTATGATGTTTTTTAAAATACATTACCGAAGTATCACACGATTGTATTTCAAATTTGAGTTGCTTTCACAAAATAGGCCAAGAATTCAAAAACATACAAACGGATCTACAAAGAGAGAATATTCACATACATGTGGTAATTTGCCACCAAAAGAGCTCCAGCGCGTATGAAAACTGTTGTGGCGCTATTTTTTATTATATTTTTGTGAAATCTACCTTTTCACATTTTTGGTATAGCATGTTCGACCTTTATTCTTGCATACAGTTGTGGGGCTCACCTGTCAGGCGCGCAAAAATAAATGGAAGTATAAGAGAAATGTGCAAAACTAGTCATTCTAGTGCCGACATGTGGCATCGTTTTTTTTGCGAAAACCCCCTTACACATTTTTGGTATAGCGCATAAGGCCTTTACTAGTACCTACACTTGTTTGTCCCACCTGTAAGAGGTGGAAGAAATAAATGAAACTATAGGAGCGATGTTCAACTAGTCACTCTAGTACTGACATATGGCATCGTTTTTTTTGTGAAAACACCCATTACACATATTTGGTATAGCACGTACGCACGTAAGGCCCTTACTACTGTCTATAGTTGTCGGTCCCACCTGTATGAGGTGGCAGAAATATGTGAAACTTTTCTGTATAGCACGTCAGATCGACTTTTACTACTACCTATTGTGTGGGTCCCACATGTCTGAGTTGCCAGAAATAAATGAAATTTATAGGAGTGATGCGCAAAAATAATGATCCGGGTGCCGACACGTGGCATCATTTTTTGTGAAAACCCCCTTACAGATATTTTGTATTGCACGTAGACCTTTACACTACTGCATAAAGTTGTGGGTCCCACCTGGTAGAGGTGGCACAAATAAATGCAGTTATAGGAGCGATGTGCAAAACTAGTCCCAATGATTCTGGTGCCGACATGAGGCATATCTTGCTTTTGCGAACACCCCATTACACATTTTTTGCATATCACATAAGATCGAGCTTTCCTACTATCTGAGCTTTCCTACTACCTACGGTTGTGGTGCCGACATGCATGTGGCATCATTTCTTTTGTGACACCCCCCACCCCACACCCCGGCCCCCCACACCCACACACTTACACAGTTTTGTGTGTAGAATGTACGATCGAGCGTTACTACTTCCTATAGTTGCGAATCCAGTGATTCTGGTGCCGACATGTGGCATCGTTTTTTTGGAAACACCCTTACACATTTTTATAGCACGTATAGGACCTTTAAGATGCTTCCTAAAGTTGTGGGTCCTACCTGGTAGATGTGGCACAAATTAATGAAGTTAAAGAAGTGATGTGCAAAACTAGTCCCTATGATTTTGGTGTCGAGGACACGCGACACCCTTTTTTACGGAAACCCCCTTACACATTTTTTGCATAGCCCATAAGGTCGACCTTTGCCATTGTCTAAGGCTATGAGTCGATCCCAATGATTCTGGTGCCGACATGGGGCATCCTTTTTTTGCGGAAACCCCCTTACAATTATTTTATACCACGTAGGATCGAGATTTACTACTGCCTAGCGACATTTGTGAGTCCCAGTGATTGTGTTGTCGACATGTGGCATCGTTTCTTCTGCGAAAACCTCCTTACACATATTTTGTTTAGAGTGTAAGATTGATCAGGTTTACTACTTCCCACAGTTGTGAGTCCCAATGATTCTCGTGCCTACATGTGTGGCACCTTTTTTTTGCGAAAGCACCCCTTACACATTTTTTGTATAGGAGGTAAGACCTTTACACTACTGCATAAGTTGTGGGCCCCGCCTGTTAGAGGTTAGACAAATAATTGAAGTTATAGGAGCAATGTGCAAAACTAGCAAGTCCCAATGATTGTGGTACTGACATGCGACATTTTTTTTAGCGAAAACCCCCTTACAAAATTTTGTATAGGACGTAAAAGATCGAGATTTACTACTGCCTACATTTGTAAGTCCCAATGATTCAGGCGACGACATGTGTCATCATTTTTTGCAAAAACCCCATTACACATTTTTTTCATATGGATAATGATTTAGGATTAATCTGCAGGAAGCGATGAGGCTCGCGGCGGTGCCACTGCCAGTGATCGATTAGTGTTTTGGGGAAGAGGGGCGAGCAGCAGCTGTCGTGGTGGTATCACGGCAGATGCCATAGGATATCTAAAGTGTGGGGCCGATGGACGCTGGTGGAATCCGGGAGAGGGCTAGCGCGCTAAGAAGCGCACACGAAGAACACACAAGCACACCAAGATCTACCCAGGTTCAGGGCCCTCGTGAGGAGGTAAAGCCCCTACTCCTGCCTGCCTCTCTCAATATATCTCGGTATCAAGTGTACAATCTGCTCCTTGAGCTGTATAACACAACAATGGTGCAAAGCACAAGGAAGGAGATAAAACTACGGGTGGAAAAGTATCTCCGGGCACCGTCCCTCACGCAGGAGGGGGTGAGGGCATATATATAGGCTAAACCGGGTTACCGGAATACCCCTACCGAAGCACTGTAGCCATGCCAAAGGTATGTCATGATGTTACTCCTGTCAGAGACAGGACGTGACAAGCCCATCTCCTGCAGCTCTACGGTGCAGCTAGAAGGTACCCTCTGGCAGAGACAAGACATGGCCTGCCCATGCCTCTGCCTCGCATTCTGTTCCCGGATAACCCGAAGTCAGCGGTGGAATGATGGCCTGCCATCTCGGTCTCCTGCACGCCCTCGTGTCAGGCGCTTCCGTGTCAAGCGCTCCCGTGTCAGACGGGATGTGACAGGAGCATTGACCTCTGTCCGACACAAGGATAACCCGACATGGATATGCCGGATCCTCCTTCCTCAAATATCCTTCCCTGCACATAAGAAAACACACAAGTTACCGACATACATATGTCGGTCAGGCTATCTCGGCTCTTTATCTCGGATCCGCTATTTCGGTCAACATATGCTGGCTGGCACCAGCATGGTACCCCGATCCCTTCTGGCCGAGGTTATCTCGGTATGCCTATGTCGGTTTGCACCTGCACCACCCTCTGAAGCCCAGGTATGCCGGTTTTACTGTAACTAGGCCCACACCTGGTCATAGCTTTTACCACACCATGACCCTACCCGGGGGTAGCCCCCCGACATTAGTCCCCGAAGCTGGTGCGGTCCTGCAGCCTTGGATGAAGGGCCACAGCAGGTTTAATCAACCGAAACAACCATAATAAGCATCCGACATTGCCATGTCGGTTCAACCATAAAGCCATTAACATCTTCTTCAACTGTCTCCGACATTTGCCCCGTGTCGGTCTCTCCGACACAAAAAACTCCACTGAGAGAGTAAGTCAAGCTTTCACGATCAACTCAACTTACCCCATCCATCCGACATTCTCATGCCGGTTTATCTCAAGCTTCAAGAATCAAACTTCCCACAACCTCCGAGATTTGCCCTTGTGCCGGTCTCTCCGACACAGGAAGATTCCCACAATCTCTCTAAAGATCTCCTCCTGGCATGTGGCGGAGAGACTCTGCGCGTCACCTCGGTTCCTGCGCACGGACAGACACATCTCTGCACGCACGCCGCCCGCGTCACGCGCCGTCACGTCGCGTGGGCACTTGAGTGTGTTGACTGCGGCGCGTCTCCTGGATTCCCGCGCCATTAACCGCACGCGATCACGCCGCGGGCCGTTACCACCTTGTGGCCCACGATGTGGCGGATCGTGCGGCCGCAAACACCGCAACCGCACAGATCGTGCGCGGTTAATCCGGGCGCACGTTACGGTAACCGCACGCGGTAAAAACAGAAACCGCACGCGCCCCGTGCCCATAAATAGGGGAACGGGCTCCTCTCCTCGCCTTCTCCGCATCCTTCTTCTTCCTTTTCTCCCCTGCGACATCGCCGCCGCCGCGCAGTGAGCTCCACCACCGCACGACGCCGGATCTCGCGCGCCACCGCCCACCGGAGCCCCTCGCGCCGCCACCGGACACGCGCAACTACGGCAAGCTCCACGCATCTTCGCCCCGCATTGCCGTCGCAATCTCCGGTAAGTTCCTCTTCCTTAGCATCGCCGGGGAAACGTGTTCATCCTCTCCGATGAACACGTTCATCCTCTCCGGCGAACTTTGCTCATCGTCCCCGATGGATTTGCTCCTCTTCTCCGTAGATGTTATTGCCCGTAGTTATTTAGATCCCTTTTAGATCTTCTTCACCGTGCCTCTTAACAATCTTGCAATAGTTTCTCCGCGGGTCTTCATAAGTTTTAACTCACAAGTTCTTGTATTTATCTTCTATTTATTTTTCCCGTAGATCTTTCCATCAAACACTTAGCCACAGAAATGTGTTTCCCGCCACTTACGCACTTTTTCTCTGTTGCCCAAATGTTCCGAGATACCTATCTCGGTTCCTCTGTTGCCCACATGTTCCGAGATATCTATCTCGGTTCCTCTGTTGCCCACATGTTCCGAGATACCTATCTCGGTTCCTCTGTTGCCCACATACTCCGAGACACTTTTCTCGGTTCTTCTGTGCCTCTTTTGCAGATCTCTTCCGAGATGTCAACCAGCAATACCCCGGAGCCTGCCGAGGATATCGTTGAGGGAGAGCGCGCCGGGTGGGAGGGTTCCGACGTAACCCAGGCCGAGATAGACTGGCTAGTCCGGACCAAACGCATTCCGGCACAAGTGATATGCCGGGTTCCCGGCAAAGAGGCCGAGCCGAAGCTGAAAACCGGCGAGCGCGTGGTCTTCGTCGCACACTTCGAGCGCGGCTTTGGACTCCCGGCGAGCGAGTTCTTCCGTCCTTCTTGGATCGGTTCCGGCTTCAACCTCACCACCTTCCAGCCAACGCCATTACCACGCTTTCTGCGTGTGTCTCTTTCTCCGAGGGATACCTCGGACTTTGGCCCACTGTAGAGCTCTGGGCCAAGTACTTCCAACTCCGGAAGCAAAGTGTCCCGGATCCGGAGAACAAGAACTTCCCCAAGGAGATGACCCCGTGCGGAGCTGCTACCATCATACCTCGGAAGGGTTCCGTCTTACCTCGGATTCAAGGGCTGGAGTCATGCCGGAAATGGCAGCGCACGTTCTTCTACGTGAAGAACCCGGACAGCCCAGACAATGCCGATTATCTGAACCTGCCGCTATTCAACATCGCCACCCCCACTGAACAGTTCAACTGGTCCCTCAACCCGAAGGACCTGAACATCGAGATCAACCAGATCCACAAGGTCGTGGAGGAGCTGGTGAAGGCAGGCCTAACGAGCGATGATCTCCTGAGGACCTTCATCAGCCGCCGAGTTTCCCCCCTCCAAGACCGAGTTCACAAGATCTGCCACATGAGTGGCCAGTATGATCCAACTCGGATCAGCACCCACGAGCTGAACAAAGCCGAGATCAGAAGACGTGTCAAGGCAATTGCCCGCACGCTGATGACCGAGGAATGGGAATGGGGTCTTGAACCTCATAACAGAACTCGGCTTCCGGAGCAAGTAAGTAACCTTGCAACTTGCACCGACATATTTTTTCCTACCGAGGTAACTCTTATGCCGGTCCCATAATCCGCTCATAAAGTAACTCGGTTTTACTGCTTCTGGTTTGCAGAGGTTTACCCGGCAAAGACTGAAGATGGAGAGGATCCCTCCGCCAAATGGGGCCAAGATATCCCTGCCCCGGACGTCGCCGAGGTAGAAGATCCGGATGATGAGGATCAGCTGCCAATACCGAGAGCTGGCGCCCCTACCCCGGGTAAGCCTCGAGCCCGAGCTTCAATCCGAGATTGGTCAGATGATGATGATCTCGAAATGCTAGAGGTAATTGACGCTCGTCCCATCGCATTTGCTCCCCAGCCCCGGCATCAACTAACCCGGGTGGCTCTGCCCCGAGTGCACGCCCTGCTACCTCGGGCAAACAAGTGGCATCTCGCAAGCGCGCAGAGACCGGTACCTCGAAAACCGGAACCTCCACATCCTCGGATCCAGCCGCACCGCAGGCGAAGCGACAGAAGAGAGGAGCGGTTAAGCCGAGGAAGGGCAAGAAGACACCGCCAGTTACTGAAGGGTAAGATATTCTTTGCCGACACAAGCTTACTTCCTTTTTTCCTTCTGCCGGGATAACTTTTTCCCGACATAACACTTTTTCTTGTTTGACGCAGTGCCCCCCTTGAAGTTGACCAGAGTGCCTCTTCTATGCGCTCGCCCCTTCCGAGTACAGCCGAACCTCGGCCACGTGACTCCGGGGCACCCGCCACCTCAACTGTCATTCCCGAGGTTGTGATCCTCGACCAAGATGATGGCTCCGGTGCCCCCACCACGGAAACCGACATCCCGCGGGCCGACACTTCGGTGACCTCGGGCGCACAGCAACCACCACCACAACAACACAGCCGCAACAACAGCAACACACAACAACACACAGCAGCAACAGCAAAGCAACAGCAACAGCAGCAACCTCAACAGCACCAAGGACAGCAACAACCTCAACAGCACCAGCAGCAGCCAAAGCAGCCGCCCCGGCCGAGGTCCACCACCAAGTCCCCCACCAAGTCCACCGAGTTAGCAACTCGGAAAGCTATTCCACTCGCCAAGCCGACAGAGCCAAGCAGCCACCGGGAAACAGCTTGCCAACCCGGAGAGACAAGTGGTGTTGACTCCAACCACTACCCCGGAGCACCAAGCTCTCACCACTTCTGTCTCCCGAGTCACCAGCAGCAGCTGGGTTTTACCCCAGCTCCAAACTCAGAGTGGACACAGCTTAGGCTCGGAGAAGCAGTATCACATGGACTGGAATGCTGCCGACACAAGCGAGGTCTCCTCCGCGCACCCGGTCACTCCACATCCAGCTGGCCCCAGTGCACTTGCTCAGGCCATGCACAATTTGCAAGTCTCGACCCTTCGAGCCAGCAAGCTTGCCGAGGTATTTTTTCCTCAGCCAAACTTTTATTTTCCTTTGCCATAGATGATAAACATACACAATCCCCAGTCCCCGAGATTCGGGTTGAGTGACCTGCGCTTGCCCGAGTAAAGATCACTCAGCGCGAATCTTCACAAAATTTTCATCATTAGACTCAAAAAATCCGACACTTAGGATCTTCAAAAATCCGACACTTAGGATCTTCAAAAATCCGACATCCAGTCCCCGAGATTCTTGTCGAGTTTTACTCGGCAGGAATCTTTAAGAAATCCGACACTTAGCTTTACTCGGCATGAATCTTCAACTAATCATACAACTCTTTGCTCTTTTCAGGATTGCACCAACGCTCGGACCACAGTGTTTCGGAAGTTGCTTCTGGACCACAACAAGCTCAAGAGGTCCCACAAGCAACTTCAGGAGACGCTGAAGAACAAGGAAAAAGCGCACGCCACTGCCCTTCAGAAGGAACGGGAAGTGTCTCGGCTCCAGGAGGAACTTGCCCGGGTCCAGGGCGAGAAAACCGGCATTGAGCAGGCCCTGATGCAAAAGGAGGAAGCTGCTCAAAAGCACAAGGAAACGCTCGAGGCGTCCGAGGTTCGCGCTACCTCGGCTCAAGGAGAACTGGATGCCCTCAAGGCAAAATCCGACATCTGGCTCCGCGAGCTCACCCGGCTGAACAAGGAGATGGACTGTAAGTTTCTTTATCCTTTCCTTTTGCTTTCATTACTTGCACCGACATTAAGATATGCCGGTATATAACTCAATTCGGTGATAGCTTTTCTGTCTTCAGATCACTTCGCCCACTCCAAGGCTGCTGCACTCAACACTGTTCGCAAGGCACGAGCGAAGAGAGCCGAGGCTGGCCCAATCCCGGAGGAATGGGATATTGAAGATTACTTGACTGCTCTGAATGCTCGCATCTCTCCTTTGAAGGCCATTGGCCTGGATCTTCTTGATGCCGGTATCAAAGCTTACCGAGCCTTATGGCCAGGATCTCCAACTCCTCTAGCATTGAAGAACTGTCCAAGTGTCTGTCGGGGGCCGAGGCCAGGATCCGAGAGTGGAGATCCTCAGCAGCTCGTGCCGGAGCTGATCAAGCACTGACCTTTGTGCTCTCCTGGTACGAGTCCATCAACCTCAACGCCGTGCGCTCCCTGCGCCAAGGCTCCAAATGGACCTCCGATCCGACATTGATAGAGAGCCGCAAAGATGCAGCCAAATTCATGGCCAGTTATGCTCCCACCCGACACTTCATCCGGGTCCCGCCTACTCGGATGACGAAGAAGATGACCAGGATGATGAAGAGGGCGAAGAAGAAGATGACATCGATGAGGAGATCGAGGCCGAACTCCGACGCTGCCACTGCCGGAGCGACCGAGACTGCTGCTGCCGGAGCAACCGAGACTTCCGCTGCCGGAGCAGCCGACACTCTCTGCTGGAGCAACCGACATTGCCAAGCCGGCTGCGACCGACGCTTCAGAGAAGCCGGTAACCGAGACTTCTGAGAAGCCGGTATCCGACACTGCTGGTGCCTCGGCAGCCACTCCAACTCCCGAGGTTGCTCCAACCACTGAAGCTTCTTCTGCCGCCGAGACTGCTCCCGAGCCTCGCACCGCTCCAACTGCTCCGAGCTCCTCCGAGGCAGCTGCCTAAGCTTATCAAACATTGAACTATTAAATCCCCGGAATGCCGGGTGCAGATGTAAATATACTTTAAGTATCTCGCAGTGCTACTTTTATCATATTAGTTTCAACAAGACAAGCTTAATGCCGTATCACTTTGCACCAAGTCCCCGAGTTTACTTTCTTGTTTACTATACTTAGTAATCTTTGCTCTTGTCTACCATTTAGGCGTTCGACAGTCGAGTCACAAGATCAATCATTATAGCATACAATACTTGTAAATTTTGAGGTAAGGTTTAGAGTCATCCGACACAAGGAAAAGGAACGAAAAAACCGGGTTAGTAAACGACATATGTCGGATCTTTTTAGGACCGAGTCCCCGAGTCCATTTTCATGTTTACCATATACCATAACCTCTGCTCTTGACTGCCATTTCGGCGTTCGTCAGTCGAGTCACAAGATCACAACAAAATAGCATACATTACTTGAACTTTGAAACGAGGTCTCAAAATCATCCGACATATGAACAACACAGAAAAAACCGAGATAAAACACAAGCATATGGACAAAGGCAGTCCCCGAGTTTCTTTTCGGAGTGCCGGCATTTTATTCAAAGGAAAAACCGAGATACATACACTGCGCCCTTAGAGTAAAAGGGACGAAGTAGAGCTACATTCCAGGGTCTTTTGGTCTCCTCTCCGGATTTGTCCATCACATTTTTCCTCGGTGCCTGTGCATCTATAAGATAGTATGAATCATTGTGCAGAGCCTTGCTCACAATGAACGGTCCCTCCCATGGAGGTGACAACTTGTGTCGGCCTGCTTTGCGTTGCACTAGCCTCAACACCAAATCTCCCTCTCGGAAAACCCGAGGGCTGATCTTCCGGCTATGATAGCGTCGGAGATTTTGCTGATATATAGCTGACCGAGATAAGGTCAGTTCTCGTGCTTCTTCGAGCAAATCAACATCATTTTCCCGAGCTTCTTTTGCCTCGGTTTCAGTGTACAGCGCCACTCTCGGCGAGTCATATTCCATGTCGGTTGGCAGACCGCTTCTGCTCCATAGACCAGAAAAAATGGCGTATAGCCAGTTGATCGATTTGGTGTGGTCCTTAGACCCCACAGCACTGCTGGTATCTCCTCTATCCAACATCCCGGAGTTCGCAACAGTGGTTCAATCAACCGGGCTTTGATACCGGCTAACACCAATGCATTTGCTCTTTCCACTTGCCCATTTGCCTCAGGGTGTGCCACCGAGGCTATGTCCAACCGAATTCTCTTATCCGCACAGAACCGAGCAAACTCTCCCACAGCAAAGTTTGTGCCATTATCCGAGATAATGCTATGGGGGTAACCATATCTCAAAATGATGTCCTTCAAAAAGGTCACCGCTGTGTGACCATCACACTTCCGGATTGGCTTTACCTCGATCCACTTGGTGAACTTGTCCACCATCACCAGCATATGAGTCATGTTACCTCGGGCTGGCCTGAACTCTCCCACCATATCCAGGCACCAAACTGCAAAGGGCCAAGTGATTGGAATTGTCTTGAGTGCCGAGGCTGGCAGGTGGATCTTTTTAGCAAACCTCTGACATCCCTCACACTTTCTGACGATATCTTCTGCCTGGTTCAAAGCACTGGGCCAATAAAACCCATGCCGGAATACCTTAGCCACCAAGGCTCTTGATGAAGCATGATGACCACACTCTCCTGATGAATTTCCAGGAGCATCTCCTGCCCTTTGCGGCTCGACACAGCGCTGCAGTACCTCGGTCACACTTCTCTTGTATAACTCCTGGTTGATGATGGTGTAGGCCTTGGATCTTCTTTGCACTTGCCTAGCTTCAACTTCATTACTTGGCAAACTCCCATCCATCATAAATGCCATTATTGGTTGTGCCCACTCCGGCACAGGACGCACAGGAAAGATCAGATCATCCACCTCCATGAGGTCAACCGACATTACTTCTTCCGAGATAGAGTAACCAGTCCCCGGGTTCTGCCAAGCAGTCCCCGGGTTCTCCCAAATGCATCCGACATCGACGTCCATGGGAACAGCACCAGACTCCGGTTTGCCGGGATAAAAATTGACTCGGACTCCGGCGATGGTTTGATTGATGGCTTCCTCAGATGCTCCAAGGCTATGCCGGGTGGAATTGGATCCCGGGATGAACCTAGCTTGGACAGTACATCGGCGGCGTCATTTTCAGCCCGAGGTATATGCGTGAGCTCGCAACCTTCAAAGAACCCCGAGATCTTCTGGACATGAAACCGATACAACGCCATGTTGGCATCTAAAGCATCCCAATTTCCCGAGACTTGCTGCACCACCAAATCCGAGTCTCCGAAACATTCTATCCGGCGAATACCAATTTCTTTGGCCACATTTAGCCCATGAACAAGTGCCTCATACTCGGCCACATTGTTAGATGCCGCAAAATGAATCTGCAACACATATCTCACTGATCTGCTTGGCGAGGTAAGGACTACCCCGGCACCTAAACCAATTTTTGTCTTGATCCATCAAAGTGCATTCTCCAGTAATTGGGGTCAGGCCGTGGTGGCTCATATTGCATTTCAGCCCAATCCACCAGGAAATCCGGCAGTGCCTGAGATTTAATGGCATCTCTTCTTTCATAGTGAGGAGTGTAAGGGGACACCTCGATAGCCCACTTGGCTACTCGGCCAGTTGCATCTTTACACCCAATGATCTCCGAGATAGGAGCCTCACACACCACAGTGATTGAATGCTCTTGGAAGTAATGTTTCAACTTCTTAGCAGCCAGATAGACACCATATGTCATTTTCTGGTAGTGCGGATAGTTCTGCTTGGATAACGAGATCACCTCGCTTAGGTAATACACTGGCCTCTGCACAGTTTTGCCATCTTCTTCTCGCTCCACTACCAATACGACACTCACAACCCGGTTTGTGGCTGCAATGTAGAGCAACATCGGCTCTTTGGGTAATGGTGAAGCCAGTATCGGCGCAGTTGCCAACATCTTTTTTAACTCGGTGAACGCCGCATCTGCTTGCGGGGCCACACGAAGTGGGTTGTTTTCTTCATGAGTTGATACAAAGGCAATGCCTTTTCCCCAACCTGCTAACAAACCGACTTAAAGATGCCAAACATCCAGTGAATTTCTGCACGTCTTTGAGACATGTCGGTAACCTCATGCTTTCAATAGCACGGATTTTTGTCGGGTTCACCTCGATACCTCGGCTTGACACGAGGAAACCGAGTAATTTGCCTGCCGGCACACCGAAGGTACATTTGTCCGGGTTAAGTTTTATCCGGAATTTCCTCAGATTCTCAAATGTTTCTCGGAGATCATCAATCAGAGTAGCTTTCTCCTTAGACTTGATGACAATGTCATCGACATACACCTGCACATTTTTTCCTATTTGATCATGCAAGCATTTTTGCATACATCTCTGGTAAGTGGCACCAGCATTTCTCAAACCAAAGGTCATGACACGATAGCAATAAGCCCCATACGGGGTGATAAAAGCAGTTTTCATTTGATCAGCAGGGTTCAGTGGTATCTGGTGAAAACCAGAATAAGCATCTACAAAGGATAACAGCTCACACCCGGCTGTGGAATCGATCACTTGATCTATCCGAGGCAGCGGGAATGGATCCTTAGGACATGCCTTGTTCAAGTTTGTGTAATCAATACACATACGCCACACAATGGCCACGTTCGGGTCATCTTTTTTCTTTTCCACCAGGACCGGGTTAGACAACCAGTCCGGGTGCAGCACTTCCATGATGAACCCAGATGCAAGTAACCTGGCCAGTTCATCACCTATCACTTTCTCCTCTCATCCGAGAGACGTCGCATAGGTTGCTTCACCGGTTTCATATCCGGTCTGACGAACAAAGAGTGCTCAGCCAACTCCCTCGGAACACCTGGCAGGTCCTGATTTGACCATGCAAAGATATCCCGGTTCTCACGGAGGAAGTGACTGAGCTCGCCTTCCTATTTCTCAGTTAACCCGGTACCAATGATGACGTTGTGGTCCGGACATGCCGGGTCAACATTGATCTTCTTGGTCTCTTTGGGCACCTCGAAAGTTGCATTCTGCTCCGGGTTAGTCATACCCGGCACCGAGTTGTGCGGACTGAGCCAATGCCACCACTTCATGGATCTTCTTCTTCTCTGCAGCGATAATCAGTGACTCGGCTAAGCACGATCCAGCCGAGGCACACTCCAGTGCACGCTTGTAATCACCCGAGATAGTGATGATGCCATTAGGACCCGGCATTTTCATCTTGAGGTAACCCACATGGGTGGATATCATGAACTTGGACAATGCAGGCCTACCGAGTAAAGCATGGTATGGACTTTCGAGGTCCACTACCTCAAACTGGATACTCTCAGTTCGGCAGTTGTCCTTGGTGCCAAACAACACATCAACCCAAATTTTGCCCATAGGTGCACATGAAACACCTGGCACTATGCCATGAAAGGTGTAGAACTCGGTTGCAGCATGTTTGCCGAGATACCCATCTTCACCATGGTGTCTCGGTACATGATATTGATAGCACTCCCATTATCAATGAGAACTCGGGTGAACCGAATATTGAGTGTGGGTCCGAAGAATGTCGGATCCACACCAATGCATAACCTCCCGGAGTTGGCATAACTCGGGGATGATCCCTTCTGCTCCAAGTGATCTCTTGCTCGGACCAGTGCAAATACTTCGGTATTGCCGGCATAACTGCGTTCACCTCCAGTGCACGCCGATGCAAGCTCTTCTTGTCAGTTGGCTCGGTCACAAATATCACATAGCTCTGATGAGCTTCTCTGTAATCTCCCTGGGGATACTCTCCCTGCCTGCTGGGACCAGTGTTGTTATTGTTCCCTCCGACATTCACCTGATTCACAGGCTTCGGATCTGCTTGCCTCGGAACTGGCGGAATCACCGGGATAGCATTTGCTCCGGTAAGCGGCAAGTTTTGCCTCGGCGGAATTCTCTGAGGTGCCCCCACTGATTTCCTCCGGCTCTGGCTCCTTCTCCCCTTGTGCGCTGATACCAGCTGCACTGCCGAGTTGTATGATTTGCAGGCCTGCGGATGTCTTGGGTGTGGAAACTGCATGGCCCATCCAACATAGCCTCATAAGTTAAGGATGGCTTCTGGTCACCCCATGGCCTCTTCCCTCTTGATTCTGGCCCCATGCTGGGCCATTGAACTTCGGACGCTGGCTATTACCGGCATCTGGCTGGTCTTGGTTTACAGCTGCAACCTGGTTCGAGCCATACCGGTAATCCGGTTCTCTCCTCTTGTTACCGAAGTCCTGGCGATCGTTCTGCCTGACTGGCCCGGGTCTGTTGTTCACCGGGTATCTTCTACTCGGCTCTCCCGAGTTCAGCAAAGGTTGCATCGGATCACCCAGTGCATAGCTATCCGCAATCCGGATTGTCTCGGCCAGAGTGGCCGGCATTTCCCTCTGCAACTTCTGCCAGAGCATGGAGCCGTGTCGGCACCCTGGGCAAACCAAGATATGGCCTGTGCCTCTACAACTCCTTCACAGGAATTGCGAATAGTACTCCACCGGGTTAAGTAATCCCGGTCAGTTTCATTATCCCTCTGCTTGCACATCGCAAGCTGCTGAGGACGGTTTGGTCTCTTGTATGTGCTGGAGAAGTTGCTAACAAATGCTTCTTCAAAGTCCAGCCAGCAATCAACACTGCCCTCTCGCAGGTTGTTCAGCCAAATCCGGGCTGGCCCCTCCAACATCTGCGGGATATACCTCACCGCCCATCTGCGGTTACCTCCCGCAATATGCACAGCCGACACATAATCTGTCAGCCAGTCCTCGGCTTAGTGCTGCCGTCATATGTTTTTGCACCTCGGTTTAGCTGAAAGTGCCGCACCGGTGGTTCCCTCATGATCCGAGGTCCAAAACATGCAGGTCCAGGTGGACCTTGCTCTTCCAGCATCTCGGACATATAAATCCTGTCCAACTTGTAGCGTGCATCATTTGGTGACAACTGGCGAGGTCCCAACCGAGATCCCAGTGCACCTTCATATCTCGGATACCCGGCTTTCTCCATAGCCGAGTAACCATCATCATAACGGTTAGCCACCTGTTCAACAACTTGTGGCTGCTGGACATGCCCGACATTTTGCTGCTGCTGCTGGGCGAGATTTTGTGTCGGATACCGAGGTGGATAACCTCGGCCAGCCGAGTTAACTACCCCGGCACCTGGACCGCCCTGACCGGGATTGCTTCTACCCCGGCCGGCACTACCTCGCCCAACTACCTGTTTTCCGGCACACGCCGGGTCATACACCTGCATCTGTTTGCTCTTACCGGAGTTTACACTCCGGTCACGATCTCCACCGACATGCGGTGATGAAGCTTGCCCCTTAGATCCACTGGCTCCCCTAGCCGAGTGAACAACATCGGACCCACCTGCAACTGTGTTGGCCTTGCGATAGGCCTCATTCTGCCGGGTAGCCACAGCTACCAGCTCATTAACTCGGTCTTGCTGCCTGCGGAGAGCTTCTCCGGATAAGCCAGACAACTCGGCTCTTGCTGCCTCGGCAGCTCTAAGAGTCTTAGCAGGGGAACTATACTTCGGTTTTTCGACCGATAAGGTACTAGGAGTTTTGCTGGAGCTAGATCTACCATCTCTAGCAACTCGGCATTGAGGTTTTTACCTCTCTTGCGCACATCCTCTACTCGACTAGGGCGAGCAGCTACCGGGGTAAAACCATGTGCTAGGTTATACTCACGGACAGTTATCCCGAACTCTCTCGTACCTCGGCCATCTCCAGAGCCTCCTGAAGCAAGCTCTGACGCCGTGCCTCCAACTCTGCCTCTGATTGGGCAGCATCTGTACCGGCAGCTACCGGCACATTTAACTTCTCTATGATCTCCTCGAGGTGAGCTGGCTTAACCGGCACATGGGATGTACCGGCCTGGCCGGGGAGGTTTTCCCTCCTCTCCAGCGGCACTTTCGCCGATCTGGTAACCTTGGGCGGGATTACCGGCATCTCTTTTGCCGGGGTCTCCTTTACCGGCATCAGCCGCAGTGCCGGTCATCATGACCTCTGCGCAGCTCCCGGGGCGAGCGCTACGCCGGCCGCGAGCCGCACAGATAGCAGGAGGATCCTCGCCACAAGCACCTGCTCGGGGTACTTGCAGACAACCTCGGTGGCGACGTAGGTCACGAAGGTGCCGAAGCTGATGAGGCAGCCGTTCGTCGGGAACGGCCTGCTGCCGAAGCATCCGCGTTGTCGCTGATGAAGTTCAGCGCGCCGAGCTTGCAGACGAGCCCGCAAACGACGCGCTCGCCGGAGTCGATGATGGAGCCCGTCCGGAATGTCACACCAGCCAGCGCCGCTGCTGCCCCACGGTGGGCGCCAACTGTCGTGGTGGTATCACGGCAGATGCCATAGGATGGCTAAAGTGTGGGGCCGATGGACGCTGGTGGAATCCGGGAGAGGGCTAGCGCGCTAAGAAGCACACACGAAGAACACACAGCACACCAAGATCTACCCAGGTTCAGGGCCCTCGTGAGGAGGTAAAGCCCCTACTCCTGCCTGCCTCTCTCTATATCTCGGTATCAAGTGTACAAGCTGCTCCTTGAGCTGTATAACACAACAATGGTGAAAAGCACAAGGAAGGAGATGAAGCTACGGGTGGAAAAGTATCTCGGGCACCGTCCCTCACGCAGGAGGGGGTGAGGGCATATATATAGGCTAAACCGGGTTACCGGAATACCCCTACCGAAGCACTGTAGCCATGCCAAAGGTATGTCATGATGTTACTCCTGTCAGAGACAGGACGTGACAAGCCCATCTCCTGCAGCTCTACGGTGCAGCTAGAAGGTACCCTCTGGCAGAGACAAGACATGGCCTGCCCATGCCTCTGCCTCGCATTCTGTTCCCGGATAAACCGGAGTCAGCGGTGGAATGATGGCCTGCCATCTCGGTCTCCTGCACGCCCCCGTGTCAGGCGCTTCCGTGTCAGGCGCTCCCGTGCCAGACGGGATGTGACAGGAGCATTGACCTCTGTCCGACACAAGGATAACCCGGCATGGATATGCCGGATCTCCTTCCTCAAATATCCTTCCCTGCACATAAGAAAACACACAAGTTACCGACATACATATGTCGGTCAGGCTATCTCGGCTCTTTATCTCGGATCCGCTATCTCGGTCAACATATGCTGGCTGGCACCAGCATGGTACCCCGATCCCTTCTGCCCAGGTTATCTCGGTATGCCTATGTCGGTTTGCACCTGCACCACCCTCTGAAGCCCAGGTATGCGGTTTTACTGTAACTAGGCCCACACCTGGTCATAGCTTTTACCACACCATGACCCTACCCGGGGGTAGCCCCCCGACAGCAGCTGGGAAGGAGCGAGAGCAATGTGGGCGAGACTGCGAGAGAGGGTGGTGGCCGAGGTGACGATGCAGCTGAAAAGGCTGTGGGCTAATAAATAAAAACAAGTTGTCTGTAGGGTGTATTGACCCACGTAGCACGCAATTGATCGAGCTGTCGTAGTATGGTCAGACTGAGTGGACTATATGGGTAAACTCTATGGCTTATAGCACGTCAGAGTTCTATCTTGTCTTGTCTTGTCAAACTATGGTCATGATGAGTGCAGTTTGTCCAGATTGAGACAACCTTGCCTCTCTATTTCCTCACGATCGAACTAGCCCACAGACTTGCAGAATCATCGTGTACCGCCACATGCGGAAGTGCGGTCACAAAACACGTGTACAACAACCTATACACGGTACTTGAACAGTACTGTAGTACAGAAATTAAAAATGTACTCGGGTGCTTTTCTACCAGAAATGCATCTACAGTATTTGCTACTTCGGGAGGATGCCTTTTTAAGTTGTTTCCAAGGAAATCTTTGCAAACAAATTGGGGCACATGCATACCGTACGTACTTGCAGTTACAAGGAAAAGGGTAGTGTTAAAAAAATTGGTGAAGCCGACACCACAAATAAGAATTAAATCGGACTTTTGCAATTTCAGAGACTAATCATGACATGTTGGAGGCACACGCCTATAAAACTTAGAAAAGAAACATGAACTACGAGGGAAAATAATAAGGTTATAAAAAGCATGCGTAAGCACGCGCTTAATCTAGCTTAGGCTCTGGGCGGAGCAAAACGCCTAGCGCTCAACTGCGTTCAAACATGCGCTTAGGGCCTTAATTATGTCAAAAAAAGAATAGCGGAGACAAAGCGCTCAATTAGCACACAACGCTTTATAGAACGTTGAAAAAACATAAAGTATGAATAATGCAAAAAATAGAAGAACTTCCGCAAAGCTTTGATCATCTCGAGTTCGATCATGCACCGGTTCAAAGGAAACATGATAAATTGCAACACCATAGACCTAAAAAGAAAGGTCTTCATAAAATGGACTACATATGTCATGCATGCATGTAGATTCATGGTTTTCAAGCCAAATTCCAAAGTCGTAGCCATAAAATTTGATTATGTGCAATGATAATGAGATTAAAGGAGTTTTTCATGTCATGATGAGACCAAATCACTAAATATCTTGACTTGTTGGTCTTTTTTTTCATCGATTAAAGGAGTTTTTCATTCGCCGAAGGTAATTCAAATTTGAACCACATGTGTGCTTGTTTAGCCCAAAATATAGTCGAACATCGTGTGAATGTCCCCTAGCATTACAATAGCCCCTCAGAAAGTTGAGAACTCCATCCCCTCGCTATGAACTGGTCATGTGGACAATTTTGGCCCAGTTTTAAATAACACATAAATTATGTACAATTGATTAAAAAGGTAAATAAAATTGCGCACAACTTCATCTCAAAAGCACTATTTTTTCTCGCTTTGTAGATGTGTTTCCTTTTTTCATTTCTAAATTGTCTAAACTCAAAATTCAAATCGAACACATGTGCGTAACATGGTCCTAGACTTTGCCAAAAATAATTCTAAGGTACACTTTATGAATCTAGGCAGTGTAGAAAAAGAATGTTCAAATATTTTACCCCTAACTACGTGTACGACCAAGCACGCAATTTCGCCCCCATTTTGAGAAACATGAAATTAAACCCATAAAAAGGAAAACTTGTGCCAACAGTCCTATAACGTGACATGCATGGTTGCGAGGGAAAAACCTGATATTTGGATTTTTTTTTAAAGGTGTTCACAGACATGGTTGTCTTGTAAGAACATTCATCGGTTTTCAAACCCATATATATATGACCAAGGCAATGGTCATATCCATGGCATATCTTGAAAAACATTAAAGAATATATGTAAAAATCAATTAAACTGAAAACTTGCCTAAATGTCATCTTATGTGACATGCATGTCGGGAAAAAACCAAATCCGAAATTTGGAACTTTTGGAAAAATGTGTTCACACACATGATTGTCATGTATGAACATTCATGGGCTTCAAACCGAGATGACCAAGGGGTATGACCATACCATTGCATGCTCTGTTAAAACTTGACCATATCCGACACCCATGAGCGTCTTGTCATTACAAACAAAATACTCTACAACAAAATTCCAACTCTGTCTTGTACAACAAATGATTTTCCATTTTTGAGTGCCAAAAATGGTTTTTGAAGCAGCTTATGTTCCACAAAATATGGGTCGATCAAAATGGTGCAACCACAATTTTCACGGAAACTAGACGACTGTCAATTACCATAGTTGAAGATGTGGAGGCATGCGATTTTAAAAATAATGCAACCGACTTTCCAAAATCATATCGGCTCAAATTTGAACTACAAATGGCCAATCATGCTATTTTAGCCCCATTTTTTTAACATACACCAAAGAAATTTTTGAAAACTTGCGCAAATAGTCTTCTTACGAGACTGGAATTTCGAACTTTTGAAAAAAAAGTTGTTCACAAAAATGGTTTCATTTATGAACGTTCATGTGTTTGAAACCCAGATCATGACCAAGGCGGGCCATATATCCATGTCAAACTTTTTATTTACATTGTTTTCTGGGTTTAGTCAACTTCAAAATTTTGCTTCACCAAGAATATACTACCTCTGTTCCAAAGGATAAGGCCTATATTATTTAAAAAAAGTCAAACTATGCCAACTTCGACCAATCCGTGTTGCATCCCTCCGCCGATTCATAAGAAAAATATTGATATGCCTTGCTAGCTAACACACGACCTGCATGGCTGCACACGAACATGTATAGGGGATGCGATCTAACTAGCTTTTGTAACTTATATGTATTGTAGTAATCTTAGAACATATTTCCGGCGAACTCTAGACAGCTCCGGCGAGGCCCCGAAAAGTTTCGGGATGGTTTTGATGATTTCCGGCGATGTCCGGCCAACACCGGCGAGTGTCCGGCAATATCAAAGTGGTCCAGAGGCGTTCCAGCGCGACTCCGGCAACGTCCGGCATGTCTTCCTGTATCTCCGGTGAGGTTTCGAAAAATTCCTCATTTATTTCGGTCGATCACGGGATCAGACCGCGCCTGGGACCAAAACCCCCATGACGAAATCGCGTGCAGATGTCATCGATTCTCCCTCGTTTCAGGACCAGGTTCGGGTGTTGGGACTGATGGATCGGATCTGCCGGCCGCCGGGAAGTCCGAGCCTGATAGAAACAGGCCGCCGGCGACGAGGAGACGAGTCGAGTCGCCGTGTCCCGTGTCGCTATCTCTCCGCGTCAGAGCGGCTGCTTCCATTATCCATACGGAAGTGGAAGTCGCAGGCATGCGTCCGCCTGCGCTGAACCTGTGTTTTGACCATACTCATCAAAGTACAGAGGTCAGCAATGTGCAGAAGCAACAACAGGAGAGTCGCAGGCATGTGTGCAGTTTCCACCCTCGTTTGAGCGAGTTGTCTCTGTTCGGACGATTTTATACGGTAAGGAGCATGTGCACTTTTACTTGTATGCTATTAAGTGACTGCCTTATGTTATAACATCAGTTGTGCCCCTTTGATCAGCATGTACAGTAGCTACATATGCAAACTACGCGTCTGCTTAGCATCGAGCAACCACATACTCAATATTTTTACCTTAAAATAACAAACCTTAAAAGTAAGAACAGTAATTTCAGCAAAACTTCAAGTAGTATAGAAGTGGTTCTCCAAATAGATGGGATTATTAGCAAATGTTTAAAACTGCTAGCTATAAACAGACAACAGAGTGGGCATGCAGCACAACTAAGGACAAAATGAAGAGGAAGATCAGATTCAGGTTTCACAACACATGCATCGATAGGGTATCAGAAAAAAAAACACGCGGCAAAACTTTGTGCAACCCGTTAATACAGGAAACATGGAAGATTTTAGTAGATTATAAAAGAGATTGCTTGAGGAAATTAATAAGGAAGGTTAACGACTGCTGTAGAATGTAGGCTTGTACAAAAATGTTAAGTACTACTCCGTAGACTATTATCAACAGAGCACATTCATGAATCATTTCTATCCCCAAATATGCAGAAATTTCCATGATAAATACATGTGGTGATATCTACATCTGAATTAGCTGTGTAGATGGGGACGGGCCGTTGATGAATGTGACCTAGCTAGCCACGTGCAGGAAGAATTGAGGGGGGGTGTTGAATTTGGGGGAGGCGGCGGCGGCAAGAGTTGACGGACTGGGCGGCGGCGGTGGACCGGTGGAGTTTGCTGATCACACGTATTACTAGATATTTTACATGCATATTTGACCAAATCGAAGGAGGACACGCAAAAACGATCCGAGTGGTCCATATATAGAGGCATAGCATCCTGACAGGATCATCATTCATTCAGTCATCTGCCTAGCTTCCATGGCTGGTGACGCAGCAACCCATGGCACATCTGCTCAATCATTATTCCTTCTGTTCCTCGTCCCACTCGTTCTGCTGCTCGTCGCTGGGAAAAGATGGAGCGGAAGAAGAAGCAACCTGCGGCTCCCTCCTTCTCCTCCGGGCAAGCTTCCGGTGATCGGGCACCTTCACCTCGTTGGGCCCCACCCACACGTCTCCTTACGCGACCTCGCCCGGAAGCACGGCCAGGACCTCATGCTCCTCCGCCTTGGCGCGGTGAACACGGTGGTGGTGTCCTCGCCGCGGGCCGCCAAGGCCGTCCTCCGCACGCACGACCACGCGCTTGCGTCCAGGCCGCGCTCCGCCGTCGCCAACATCATCTTCTACCGGTGTTTGGACGTCGCCTTCGCGCCCTTGGGCGAGCCCTGGAGAGAGGCCAAGAAGGTGGTCGCGACCCACATGCTCACCGTCAGGAAGGTGCACTCGTTCCGCCATTACCGTCAGGAGGAAGTGTGCATAGCCGTGGCCAAGATCCGTGAAGCGGCGGCTGCAGCAGCGACGGTGGACATGACCGAGCACTTTAGCTCGGTCATGAACGACGTCGTGTGCCGGGCGGTGCTCGGGAGTCACTACCGCAACGATGGCAGAAACAAGCTGGTCCGCGAGCTGAACAACATCATCGTATCGGTCCTGGGAGGGTTCAACGTGGAGGACTACTTCCCGAGCTTGGCAAAGTTCGACGTGTTCACCGGGGCGGTGCTATGCCCCCGTGCTAAGGGTTCGGAAGAGGTGGGACGAGCTTTTGGACAAGATCATCGACGAGCACGTCCACCGCGAGCAGGAGGACGATGCCAGTGCAGACTTCATACACGTCTTGCTCTCCCTGCAGGAGGAGTACGGCCTCACCACAGATAACGTCAAGGCAATCTTGATGGTAAGTGCAAGTACTTTATTAGCAACAATACTTGAAACAAAAGGACTACTTAATCGAATTCAGCTTTGGATAAAAATTGCTACATTTTTTAACATGTTAATTAACAGGATGTGTTCACGGGAGGCGTAGAAACTACATATACGACACTAGAATACGCGATGGCTGAGCTGATGAATAATCCACACGTCATGGCCAAACTGCAAGCCGAGGTGAGGAGGGGGAGGCGGGCACCGGCGCCGGTCGGAGGCAAGGACGATGGAGAACTACAACAGGACATGGTCACGGAAGAGGAGCTCGGCGACATGGCCTACCTAAGGGCCACCATGAAGGAGACGCTAAGGTTGCACCCGCCGGCACCTCTGCTCATCCCTCACTTCTCAGTCGCTGACTGCGAGATCGACGGCTACACAATCCCTGCTGGAACACGGCTCATGATCAACGTGTGGGCTCTCGCCACAGACCCCGTGTCCTGGGAAGTGCCGGAGGAGTTCCTGCCAGAGAGGTTCCTCCCCGGAGGGAGCGCGGCCACAGTTGACGGTAAGGGGAATGACTTTGAGTATCTTCCATTCGGATCCGGACGGAGAATCTGCCCTGGCATAAATTTTTTCGAATAGTGTAATGGAGATTTTGCTAGCAAACCTTCTGTACCATTTCGATTGGGAGCTGCCATTGGAGATGAAGGAGGTTGACATGAAGGAAGTGTTCGGCTTGTCGAACCGCCGTAAGGAGAAGCTCCTCCTTGTTCCAACACCAAGATCCCTCCACTTCGACATATAGTCAGACGTCCTACATGTAGGACGAGCTATGATATAACTTTTCGGCTGGATGGTCACTACATACCTTCCATTAGTGGCGTCTTCAAAATATAATTGTTGAAAATAAATTTGAATTTCTTAATATTATGTGCCGATCTTTTCTAGAATACGTGAGTGTGCATTTTATGTTTACATGTAATAAATGTATGATGAAAAAAATAAGAGGTTGTGGCACGAACATTCAACTGGTTAAGGCCAACTCCAACGGGCCACCCCAAATCGGACACCCAATGTGTTCGTTTGGGGCGGTCCGCGGACAAACTTTTGCAGCGTGTCCGTTTGAGGGGGGGGGGGGGGGGGTGGGCAAACCCAACGGCCACCAAAATAACGTAAACAAAATTAAAATAAAAACACAAACATTTTAAAAATAATTTACGTTTATTGAGGCCCCCACATTGTTCACAAAAAATATATGAAAATAGCCCTATTGGTACTAGGCTATGCCGCCGTCGCTGCCATCGTCGGTGGCTTCGCCGCGTGCCTATTTTGGAGTCGTCCTCAATCTTGATGACGACGTGCTGCCAGTTCGCCACGGGGGGCGCCGGAGGAGGCGTCTCAGGCGCCGGTGGCCACGTTGGGCCCCCTGGGCACGCCAGAGCCGGCGCCCAGTTTTGTGCCGTCTCGCGCTCCGGCCACAGCGAGCATGGCTCCGGAGGTGGCGGTGGAGGGGCCCAAGCCTCCATTGCGGAGGCGTGGAGGGCGGCGGCCAAATCTGGCCACTGTCCGAGTTCCTCGAGCTCGGATGCCCGCGCGGCCTCGTTCACGAACTCTACCTCGGCCGTGGTGGGAGCGACCGGAGCCGCCACGGCAACGAGCAGCGCGGCGTCGTCATCGTCTGCGTCGTCAAAGAGGCCGTCGAGGTTCTCATCCTCCGACTCCTGCTTCGGCTCCGCCCCAGATGTAGGCTTGTACAAAAATGTTAAGTACTACTCCGTAGACTATTATCAACAGAGCACATTCATGAATCATTTCTATCCCCAAATATGCAGAAATTTCCACGATGAATACATGTGGTGATATCTACATATGAATTAGCCGTGTAGATGGGGACGGGCCGTTGACGTGCAGGAAGAATTGAGGGGGGGTGTTGAATTTGGGGGAGGCGGCGGCGGCAAGAGTTGACGGACTGGGCGGCGGCGGCGCAAGTGCAGGGTGGACCGGTGGAGTTTGCTGATCACACGTATTACTAGATACTATTTTACATGCATATTTGACCAAATCGAAGGATGACTTGAATAAACGGTCCGAGTGGCTGACTTTTCAAGCGAAGTTGAGTCTTAATATTTTAAATACTATGTGACTGACTTTTCGTACACAATAATTTTCACTTGCATTATGTTCACATGTGTACGAGAGTCAAAAACTTAAAATGAAGAACCAAAGTGAATTCTCAAAGCGGTGCAAGTGCAACATATGCTATTAAGTGACTGCCTTATGTTATAACATCAGTTGTGCCCCTTTGATCAGCCTGTACAGTAGCTACATATGCAAACTACGCGTCTGCTTAGCATCGAGCAACCACATACTCAATATTTTTTACCTTAAAATAACAAACCTTAAAAGTAAGAACAGTAATTTCAGCAAAACTTCAAGTAGTATAGAAGTGGTTCTCCAAATAGATGGGATTATTAGCAAATGTTTAAAACTGCTAGCTATAAACAGACAACAGAGTGGGCATGCAGCAGAACTAAGGACAAAATGAAGGGGAAGATCAGATTCAGGTTTCACAACACATGCATCGATAGGGTATCAGAAAAAAAACACACGGCAAAACTTTGTGCAACCCGTTAATACAGGAAACATGGAAGATTTTAGTAGATTATAAAAGAGATTGCTTCAGGAAATTAATAAGAAAGGTTAACGACTGCTGTAGAATGTAGGCTTGTACAAAAATGTTAAGTACTACTCCGTAGACTATTATCAACAGAGCACATTCATGAATCATTTCTATCCCCAAATATGCAGAAATTTCCATGATGATAAGGATCCACCTGATGATCCTCTGATTTTGTCCCAATCTTTCACAGCGAGTAACCCGAACGATAAATCCTTCCAACAACACCAATGGCGTCACCTGAAGGTGGGGAATAAATCCAGCAAGCAACGTGATGAAGATCACCACGCCTCAAACCACAGCACGACAATCCTTGATGAACACAAGAACCTCCGCAGCAATCTTTATTAGATAAACGGCATCGCCGTCCCCGGAGGGATGCTTCACCACGGAAACACAACACAATAGTTTTAGACTAAAATTCTGAACCCCCTAACCTAATGCGCCCCACGCCAGTGCGGGCTGTGGCGGCGGTGGACCGGGCTGAGTCGCCGCTCATCGATGGCAGGAGCGTGTCCCTCTGTGGCGGCCGTTTCTGGTGTCTCGCGGAGACGGACTCGGAGTCGGAGGAAAACGGCGACGAGCTTCCAAGGGAGGCACAAGATCGGTGCTCGTTTCAATATGAGTGCCGCATGCCGGCGTCGGACTCGGCGCGAACGTTGGAAACCATGGCCTCGGCCAAGGTGGCTCGCCGGATGGCAAAACGACGTCGGCAAAGGTTATCTGCCATTAATTTGGATTCGGAGTTCTGTTTTGCAGGTTCGCCGGAGACGCGGCCTCGTTTTCGAGTGCCCAAGCTCCCAGTGCTCCCGGCGTCTTTCTTTACGGAGGAGATGGAACATGGAGAATGGATCAAGGTTCACCGGCGGCGTTCGTCCTCAACGTCGGCGAACTCTGGTAAGTCTCGTTCCGGTTTTCGTGTATCGAAACTTCAAAATCCGACGGCACGTGGCCATGGGGCATCGGCCCGGACAGAACCACGCTGCATGGAAGCCCACTGGGCCGCTCGAGCCAATGGAAAAAGAAAAAAATGTACGCTCGTAATCCTAATACGGCTGGGATCAGTTTCCGCCGCCTGTTAGGGTTTACGTGGAAAAAATTGCGGCGGCATCGGCTTCATGTGACGCTGTTGACCTTGCTCCCATGGCGAGCCATGGTGGAGGGCGAGGTGGAGGTGATTTCGGTCGGGGCAGGGGTGCGCCGCCCGGCAGAGGAGGTTTCAATGGTGGGCGCTTCCAAAACTTCGAAGTAGGGGGGCCGAAGGGCACCGCCGGTGTGCCTGACTACCCCGAGGGTGGAGGCCATGGCTTCGGAAACCATGGGGCCTTCCATGCTGGGGCCGGATTCCACGCTGCTAGAGGAGGGCGAGGTGGATTCCGTGCTGGAGGAGGGCGTGGCCGCTCTTTCAACACCCGTGGCCGTACCGATGCTGGGTACGGGAACGGTGGCCGTGGTCATGCTGATGCTGGGAACGGCGGCCGTGGCCGTGCTGCTGGGTACTACGGCCGTGCTGATGCCTACCGTGGCCGTGCGGAGCAGAATCGGGGTGTCCGTGGCCGCTACGGTGACGCTGGTTACGGTGGATGGAACGGCCGCGTCAATGGAGCTGCTGGCGGGACGCAGACTGCTGCGGTGGCTCATGCCGCTGCGGCGGGGCAAATTGCAGTGGCGGCGGCACAAGCGGCGACCGCGGCGGTGGTTGGAGCGGCTCCGGCAGCGGCACCAATTGTGGTGGCCCCGGTGGTGCAGCAACAAGCTCAGGCGCCTGCAATGGCTGCTGCCCAACCTGTGGCAGTAGTCGCCCAGCCGGCAGTGGCAGCGCAGGTGGCGCAGCACGGGCAGGGAGGGGCGCAGGTTTCCGCCGATCAGCTCGCAACGGCGCTAGCTGCTGCTCAAAAGAAACCTAGGAAGTGCTACCGTTGCGGCGTGTCTGGACATCTGTCCACGGAGTGCACTATTGAAATTTGCGTTGTGTGTGAAGGGCCAGCACATGGAGATGGAGTCTGTCATTTGTTGAATGCTCCAAAACCGAGAATTCTGGTGTATGGCTATGCTCATGAGGAGCTCATCATGTTTTTTACGCCACTGACTGAGACATATCGCCCTAGGATGGAGAACGTGAGGCTGGCCTCCGTAGTGATCACGGGGGGTGAACTATCAATTCCTGCAATTGTTCGTCAACTACAGCGACTTGTTCCGCATGATCAGTTTCAGTGGGAGGTGCATCAGATGGGGCAAAATATTTATCAAGTCCAATTTCCTACAAGGAACGATTTAGAGAGGCTGAAAGTGTTTGGGAGATATCATGTTCCGAATAGTCCTTGTGTGATGACTTTTGATAGTTGGTCTTAAAACCCTACACCTACGTCTTTGTTACGTGAAGCGTGGGTGAGGGTTTCCGGCATCCCAGGGCCTCATCTTGGTGATTTATTGGCTATGTGGGCTGTGGGGGACATGTTTGGCATGACACGGAGGCTCGACATGGTGTATACTAGAGAGCATGGAGTTCTGAGGATGTTGATTGGCTGTTTGAATCATAAAAAAATTCCTAGGCATTTTCCTTTGTTCATAAAGGATGGTTTCTACAACCTCACTTTTGTGGTAGAGGATGGGGAGCAGCCAGAAGACCCTGATGACATGGTTGTGAGTGATTCAGAGGAGAAGGATGATGATGAGGAGGGTCTGGGAGATGACTTTCAGGAAGCCGTTGCAAAATTTGGGTATGGAGCCCCAACGGCGCAAAATCCTACAGAACCGGCTCCTGCTAGTGGTAATGGTCAGGGGGGTAATGATGCTAAACCCCCAGTGGACTCGGTTCAGCGAGGTGTGGTGTTCTCTCCTGAGGTTCGCCGTCAGCTTGATCTTGCTCGAAAAGAAATTCAGTCCATGTGGTCTAGGGGACAGGAGACGACGGAGGTGCAGGAGGTTGGAGAGGGGACGTCGGCGCCGTCTGTGGAAGAGGCACTCAGCGGCTGCCCATCTCCGGTTGGTAGTATTCTTGGTGGTTCGGGGACAGCCGCTGGTGGTATCCGCGATGCCGACGACTCGACGGCTGTTTCTACGGGTGCTGCGGTGGACTTGTTGCACCGTGATGCTATTGAGCATGGAGCGGGACTACACGGCCCTCAGCTAGACACTTTGTCGTCGTCCAGCCGTCTTCTTTGGCCGAAGGGAGCTCTCCTGGTACCACGGGAGGTGGGACCGGATCGAGCTCCATCGCGGCTGCTCCTTGCTCTCCGAGCGCCCCGGGTGGGGGTGTAGGATCGAGTGAGGGGTCTGCCCGCCGCTTGGCGCCGGTCTACACGCCTTCGTTACCGTCTTTTCCGATCAGCCATACGGGCGTGGTTGGGAAGATGGCGTCGGCTCAGGAGGTGGTGGACTTCGGTGGAGTTCCGGACTACGCGGCGCTGGGGCTGCGGTCGAGTGGGCGGATTCGTTCGCAGCCCAACGCTGACGCCACTCAGCTGGAGCGTGCGGTGGCACGTGTTGAGAGTCGCAACAATATGCAAGGTACCAATCTAAAACACTCTTTTTCAATATTGTCTTTTTCGGATAAAGAAATAGCGGATAGAGCGTCTAGATTAGGGATATCTTTGGGTGACTCTAAAAAACAAGAAATTGATTCAGCTAAGCTTATTAAGAGTTCGGAATTGGAGAGAACATGCAACATCCTACAGAAAAATTTAGATGACAAATCCGTGGAGCAACCATATAGTTTAATTTTAAATAAAGCCTCTAGCTTAACAGAGGATCTAGATGATGATGGTTTTGATCGAGGGGAGGATGGTTTGGTAGATGTACCGATCCATTTTGAGAAGGTCGAAAAAGCTAGAAAGAAACGAGATTATTCTAACTCCACTAGGCGTAGGAGTACAAGAATCAAAACTCAAGTTAAAAATAAAGATGCATGATTTAAGAGGCATGTTCTGGAATAGTGAGGGTTTTCGTGACCCGGGTAAACACTTGTTTGTTCAAGAAACGATTAGGGAGAGACGATTAGACTTTATTGCCTTATCGGAAACAGGCAGGTCTAATTTCTCTACCCCTTTTTTAAGCCATCTCGCGTCTGGTTTCGATTTTAGTTGGTATTGTCTTCCACCGAGAGGGCGCTCTGGTGGCATGCTAATTGGGATAAATACGGCTACGATTCATGTTAAGAGTGTTGATGTAGGAGATTTCTGTGTGAAACTCTACGTTAAGACAAAGAGTGACGCGTTTGAATGGGTCTTAGTGAGCGTGTGTGGGGCGGCACAAGATGAACACAAACCTCAGTTCTTGTCGGAGTTAGTTCGATTATGCGAAAAAGAACCGCTACCGATGTTAGTGGGCGGGGATTTTAACATAATTCGAAAACCTGAGGAGAAAAACAATAACAATTATAACCCACGTTGGCCGATTATGTTTAATACCATCATCCAAAGTCTAGAGCTGAAAGAAATTGAGCTCTCGGGAAGACAATATACCTGGGCTAGTAGAAGGGACAATCCCACTTTTGAGAAGCTAGATAGGATCCTGGCTTCGGTATCGTGGGAACAAAAATTTCCATTGGTTACAGTACAAGCCTTGACCGTACTGGATCAGATCATACACCTTTATTGTTGGATTCAGGTGTCCATGCCCACCTCAGAAACAAATCACGATTCTCATTTGAACTTTCATGGCTTAGGATGGAAGGTTTCTATGAGATGATAGCGGCTGAGTGGGCTGCTTTTACTAAAGGGGCCACGCCTATAGAGGTATGGCAGAATAAAATAAGGCATCTACGTCGATATTTGCGAGGGTGGGCTAAAAATCAAAGTGGTAAATATAAGAAAGAAAAAGAAAAATGGCTGCAAATTATTGATGCTCTAGATATTAAAGCGGAAACCACTCCGCTTACGGATGCTGAACGTGCCGCCTTAAGAGAGGCAAATGATCGCATTTGCTTTCTAAGACGGGATGAGGAGACAAAATGGGCACAAAGAGCAAAGGTTAAATATATACAAGGGGGGGAATAATACGAAATTTTTCCACCTCATTGCAAATGGTAAACATAGAAAAAAGAAAAAAATTCAATTAGAGCAAGACGAAGGAACCATTATAGGGAAGAAAACTTGAGAATTACATTACGGAGTACTACAAAAAATTATTTGGGGATTCGGCCCCAAATATATCTCACTGGATGAGGGCTTATTCATGATATACCGCAATTAACTACCGAGGAGAATAGCATTCTTACAGCTGATTTCTTAGTGAAAGAAGTGTATGAGGCTATATCTCAAATGGAGAGGAATAAAGCACCGGGACCGGATGGGTTCCCTGCTGAATTCTATCAAACCTTTTGGGAGGTTATTCGGGATGATTTGATGGCTATGTTCGGTCAGCTACAACAAGGCAATCTGCCCTTGTATAAGCTGAATTTCGGTGTCATCACATTGTTACCTAAAAAAGAAAATGCGGTTCAGATTCAACAGTATAGACCAATTTGTCTTCTCAATGTTAGTTTTAAAATTTTCACAAAAGTAGGTACTAATCGTATCACCGAAATTGCTCAAAAAGTGATTAGACCGACGCAGTCGGCGTTTATGCCAGGAAGGCACATCCTGGAAGGGGTGGTTGTCCTTCATGAAACCATCCATGAACTTCATCGGAAGAAAATGGATGGGGTCATATTTAAAATTGATTTTGAGAAGGCATATGATAAGGTGAAATGGCCTTTCTCCAACAAGCATTGCGTATGAAAGGATTTACACAACAATGGTGTAACTGGATTATGCAATTTGTTCAGGGAGGAAGTGTCGGTATTCGGGTTAATGATGACATCGGTCATTATTTTCAAACGAAAAAGGGTCTTAGACAGGGAGACCCACTGTCCCCAATGTTGTTTAATATTGTTGCGGACATGTTGGCCATTCTTATTGTGAGGGCAAAGGAAGATGACCAGATTGGGGGGCTAATACCTCACTTAGTGGAAGGGGGCCTTTCAATTTTGCAATATGCAGATGACACGATTTTATTTATGGAACACGATCTTGCAAAAGCGGTTAATATGAAACTCATCCTCTGTATTTTTGAACAACTGTCAGGCCTCAAAATAAATTTTCACAAGAGTGAGATTTTTTGTTTTGGGAAGGCCAAGGAGGTGGAAGAACAATACAAACAGATCTTCGGATGTGAATCTGGTTCTCTTCCATTTAAATATTTAGGAGTTCCAATTCATTATAGGAAATTGCGGAACGCCGAATGGCACCTAGTTGAAAGCCGTTTTGATGGTAAACTTGGTTGCTGGAAAGGAAAGATGTTGTCATACGGGGATCGTCTGGTACTTGTTAATGCGGTTTTAACAAGCTTACCAATGTTTATGTTGTCATTCCTTGAAATACCTAAAGGGGTAAGAAAAAGGCTTGACTTCTATAGATCTCGTTTCTTTTGGCAGAGTGATGAGAATAAGAGAAAGTATCGTCTAACTAAATGGAACATTATTTGTAGACCAAAGGATCAGGGGGGTCTAGGTGTGGAAGTGCTGAATTAAAAAATAAATGCCTACTTAGCAAATGGCTGTTTAAATTGTTAAATGAGGAGGGGGTGTGGCAAGAATTGTTGCAGAATAAATACCTCCATTCCAAGACTTTAGCTCAGGTTGAGGCACAACCCACTGATTCTCCTTTTTGGAAAGGGCTCATGAGGGTTAAAGAGGAGTTCTTTAACAGAGGCGTTTTCAAAGTAGGAAATGGGAGGAAACCAGGTTTTGGGAGGACACTTGGTTAGGAGACTCTCCTTTAAAAGATCAGTATCCATTACTTTATAACATCATACAACATAGGGATGTTCCGTGTATGATGTTTTTCTTAATGCACCGCCTCTAAATATGAGTTTTAGGAGGGCGCTTGTTGGTAACAAATGGGACATGTGGTCTCATCTGTGTACTCGATTGATGGATGTTAATCTTACAGATAACCCTGATTCTTTTGTTTGGAAACTTACGCAGAATGGATTGTTTACCGTAAAATCTATGTATGAGGATTTGATGAATGTACATACTAGATACTTGCGAACTTACTTATGGAAATTAAAAATACCGCTGAAAATTAAAAATTTATGTGGTTCCTTAGTAGAAAAGTCTTGCTCACAAAGGATAACCTTGCAAAGAGGAATTGGAAGGGTAATACTAGCTGCCCTTTTTGTGGTAACTCTGAAACTATTGAGCATTTATTTATTAATTGCCCTTTTGCAAAGCTTGTTTGGCGTGTGGTTTTTTGTACCTACAATATTCCTCCCCCTTCTAATGTCACCAATATGTTCGGCAATTGGTTGAATGGGGTTGATAAGAAGACCAAAGCTAGGATTCGTATAGGCGTTTCGGCTATCTGTTGGTCCCTTTGGAATTGTAGGAACAATTTGGTTTTTAACCGAAAGGAAAAATTTCATGTTTTACAGGTTATTCATATGGCGACGCACTGGATCCAGTTATGGGCTTTCCTGCTTCCTTTGGACCAGCGGGAGCTTATGGTTGCTGGATGCTCAAGACTCCTGTTGGTGGCACAGGATTTTTTCTCCCGGCATACGTGGCAACATATTAGTAGACTTTTGTAGTTGCTGTTTTTGTGGCTGCGTTTCGGTTGAGCTGCGTCTCAGTTTCTAGGTGATTCGTGAGATGTAAACTTTAAATAATTGTGGATTTGAACTTGTAATAAATGGCTGTGTGCATCACTCGATGCAGAGGCCGGGATACCCCTTTTTTTTAAAAAAAACATCTGAATTAGCTGTGTAGATGGGGACGGGCCGTTGACCTGCAGGAAGAATTGAGGGGGGTGTTGAATTTGGGGGAGGCGGCGGCGGCAAGAGTTGAAGGACTGGGCGGCGGCGGCGCAAGTGCAGGGTGGACCGGTGGAGTTTGCTGATCACACGTATTACTAGATACTATTTTACATGCATATTTGACCAAATTGAAGGATGACTTGAATAAATGGTCCGAGTGGCTGACTTTTCAAGCGAAGTTGAGTCTTAATATTTTAAATACTATGTGACTGACTTTTCGTACACAATAATTTGCACTTGCATTATGTTCAAATGTGTACGAGAGTCAAAAACTTAAAATGAAGAACCAAAGTGAATTCTCAAAGCGGTGCAAGTGCAACATATGCTATTAAGTGACTGTCTTATGTTATAACATCAGTTGTGCCCCTTTGATCAGCATGTACAGTAGCTACATATGCAAACTACGCGTCTGCTTAGCATCGAGCAACCACATACTCAATATTTTTTACCTTAAAATAACAAACCTTAAAAGTAAGAACAGTAATTTCAGCAAAACTTCAAGTTGTATAGAAGTGGTTCTCCAAATAGATGGGATTATTAGCAAATGTTTAAAACTGCTAGCTATAAACAGACAACAGAGTGGGCATGCAGCAGAACTAAGGACAAAATGAAGGGGAAGATCAGATTCAGGTTTCACAACACATGCATCGGTAGGGTATCGGAAAAAAAAAACACGCGACAAAACTTTGTGCAACCCGTTAATACAGGAAACATGGAAGATTTTAGTAGATTATAAAAGAGATTGCTTCAGGAAATTAATAAGAAAGGTTAACGACTGCTGTAGACTATTATCAACAGAGTACATTCATGAATCATTTCTATCCCCAAATATGCAGAAATTTCCATGATGAATACATGTGGTGATATCTACATCTGAATTAGCTGTGTAGATGGGGACGGGCCGTTGACCTGCAGGAAGAATTGAGGGGGGGGGGGTGGGGTGTTGAATTTGGGGGAGGAGGCGGCGGCAAGAGTTGACGGACTGGGCGGCGGCGGCGCAAGTGCAGGGTGGACCGGTGGAGTTTGCTGATCACACGTATTACTAGATACTATTTTACATGCATATTTGACCAAATCGAAGGATGACTTGAATAAATGGTCCGAGTGGCTGACTTTTCAAGCGAAGTTGAGTCTTAATATTTTAAATACTATGTGACTGACTTTTCGTACACAATAATTTGCACTTGCATTATGTTCAATGTGTACGAGAGTCAAAAACTTAAAATGAAGAACCAAAGTGAATTCTCAAAGCGGTGCAAGTGCAACATATGCTATTAAGTGACTGTCTTATGTTATAACATCAGTTGTGCCCCTTTGATCAGCATGTACAGTAGCTACATATGCAAACTACGCGTCTGCTTAGCATCGAGCAACCACATACTCAATATTTTTTACCTTAAAATAACAAACCTTAAAAGTAAGAACAGTAATTTCAGCAAAACTTCAAGTAGTATAGACGTGGTTCTCCAAATAGATGGGATTATTAGCAAATGTTTAAAACTGCTAGCTATAAACAGACAACAGAGTGGGCATGCAGCAGAACTAAGGACAAAATGAAGGGGAAGATCAGATTCAGGTTTCACAACACATGCATCGATAGGGTATCAGAAAAAAAACACGCGGCAAAACTTTGTGCAACCCGTTAATACAGGAAACATGGAAGATTTTAGTAGATTATAAAAGAGATTGCTTCAGGAAATTAATAAGAAAGGTTAACGACTGCTGTAGAATGTAGGATTGTACAAAAATGTTAAGTACTACTCCGTAGACTATTATCAACAGAGCACATTCATGAATCACCATTTCTATCCCCAAATATGCAGAAATTTCCATGATGAATACATGTGGTGATATCTACATCTGAATTAGCTGTGTAGATGGGGAGGGGCCGTTGACCTGCAGGAAGAATTGAGGGGGGGTGTTGAATTTGGGGGAGGCGGCGGCGGCAAGAGTTGACGGACTGGGCGGCGGCGGCGCAAGTGCAGGGTGGACCGGTGGAGTTTGCTGATCAGACGTATTACTAGATACTATTTTACATGCATATTTGACCAAATCGAATGATGACTTGAATAAATGGTCCGAGTGACTGACTTTTCAAGCGAAGTTGAGTCTTAATATTTTAAATACTATGTGACTGACTTTTCATACACAATAATTTGCACTTGCACTATGTTCAAATGTGTACGAGAGTCAAAAACTTAAAATGAAGAACCAAAGTGAATTCTCAAAGCGGTGCAAGTGCAACATATGCTATTAAGTGACTGTCTTATGTTATAACATCAGTTGTGCCCCTTTGATCAGCATGTACAGTAGCTACATATGCAAACTACGCGTCTGCTTAGCATCGAGCAACCACATACTCAATATTTTTTACCTTAAAATAACAAACCTTAAAAGTAAGAACAGTAATTTCAGCAAAACTTCAAGTAGTATAGAAGTGGTTCTCCAAATAGATGAGATTATTAGCAAATGTTTAAAACTGCTAGCTATAAACAGGCAACAGAGTGGGCATGCAGCAGAACTAAGGACAAAATGAAGGGGAAGATCAGATTCAGGTTTCACAACACATGCATCGATAGGGTATCAGAAAAAAAACACGTGGCAAAACTTTGTGCAACCCGTTAATACAGGAAACATGGAAGATTTTAGTAGATTATAAAAGAGATTGCTTCAGGAAATTAATAAGAAAGGTTAACGACTGCTGTAGAATGTAAGCTTGTACAAAAATGTTAAGTACTACTCTGTAGACTATTATCAACAGAGCACATTCATGAATCATTTCTATCCCCAAATATGCAGAAATTTCCATGATGAATACATGTGGTGATATCTACATCTGAATTAGCTGTGTAGATGGGGACGGGCCGTTGACGTGCAGGAAGAATTGAGGGGGGGTGTTGAATTTGGGGTGGACCGGTGGAGTTTGCTGATCTCACACGTATTACTAGATATTTTACATGCATATTTGACCAAATCGAAGGAGGACATGCAAAAACGATCCGAGTGGTCCATATATAGAGGCATAGCATCCTGACAGGATCATCATTCGTTCAGTCATCTGCCTAGATTCCATGGCTGGTGGCGCAGCAACCCATGGCACATCTGCTCAATCATTATTCCTTCTGTTCCTCGTCCCACTCGTTCTGCTGCTCGTCGCTGGGAAAAGATGGAGCGGAAGAAGAAGCAACCTGCGGCTCCCTCCTTCTCCTCCGGGCAAGCTTCCGGTGATCGGGCACCTTCACCTCGTTGGGCCCCACCCACACGTCTCCTTACGCGACCTCGCCCGGAAGCACGGCCAGGACCTCATGCTCCTCCGCCTCGGCGCGGTGAACACGGTGGTGGTGTCCTCGCCGCGGGCCGCCAAGGCCGTCCTCCGCACGCACGACCACGCGCTTGCGTCCAGGCCGCGCTCTGCCGTCGCCAACATCATCTTCTACCGGTGTTTGGACGTCGCCTTCGCGCCCTTGGGCGAGCCCTGGAGAGAGGCCAAGAAGGTGGTCGCGACCCACATGCTCACCGTCAGGAAGGTGCACTCGTTCCGCCATTACCGTCAGGAGGAAGTGTGCATAGCCGTGGCCAAGATCCGTGAAGCGGCGGCTGCAGCAGCGACGGTGGACATGACCGAGCACTTTAGCTCGGTCATGAACGACGTCGTGTGCCGGGCGGTGCTCGGGAGTCACTACCGCAACGATGGCAGAAACAAGCTGATCCGCGAGCTGAACAACATCATCGTATCGGTCCTGGGAGGGTTCAACGTGGAGGACTACTTCCCGAGCTTGGCAAAGTTCGACGTGTTCACCGGGGCGGTGCTATGCCCCCGTGCTAAGAGGGTTCGGAAGAGGTGGGACGAGCTTTTGGACAAGATCATCGACGAGCACGTCCACCGCGAGCAGGAGGACGATGCCAGTGCAGACTTCATACACGTCTTGCTCTCCCTGCAGGAGGAGTACGGCCTCACCACAGATAACGTCAAGGCAATCTTGATGGTAAGTGCAAGTACTTTATTAGCAACAATACTTGAAACAAAAGGACTACTTAATCGAATTCAGCTTTGGATAAAAATTGCTACATTTTTTTAACATGTTAATTAACAGGATGTGTTCACGGGAGGCGTAGAAACTACATATACGACACTAGAATACGCGATGGCTGAGCTGATGAATAATCCACACGTCATGGCCAAACTGCAAGCCGAGGTGAGGAGGGGGAGGCGGGCACCGGCGCCGGTCGGAGGCAAGGACGATGGAGAACTACAACAGGACATGGTCACGGAAGAGGAGCTCGGCGACATGGCCTACCTAAGGGCCACCATGAAGGAGACGCTAAGGTTGCACCCGCCGGCACCTCTGCTCATCCCTCACTTCTCAGTCGCCGACTGCGAGATCGACGGCTACACAATCCCTGCCGGAACACGGCTCATGATCAACGTGTGGGCTCTCGCCACAGACCCCGTGTCCTGGGAAGTGCCGGAGGAGTTCCTGCCAGAGAGGTTCCTCCCCGGAGGGAGCGCGGCCACAGTTGACGGTAAGGGGAATGACTTTGAGTATCTTCCATTCGGATCCGGACGGAGAATCTGCCCTGGCATAAATTTTTCGAATAGTGTAATGGAGATTTTGCTAGCAAACCTTCTGTACCATTTCGATTGGGAGCTGCCATTGGAGATGAAGGAGGTTGACATGAAGGAAGTGTTCGGCTTGTCGAACCGCCGTAAGGAGAAGCTCCTCCTTGTTCCAACACCAAGATCCCTCCACGACGACATATAGTCAGACGTCCTACATGTAGGACGAGCTACGATATAACTTTTCGGCTGGATGGTCACTATATACCTTCCATTAGTGGCGTCTTCAAAATATAATTGTTGAAAATAAATTTGAATTTCTAAATATTATGTGCCGATCTTTTCTAGAATACGTGAGTGTGCATTTTATGTTTACATGTAATAAATGTATGATGAAAAAAAATAAGTGGTTGTGGCACGTACATTCAACTGGTTAAGGCCAACTCCAACGGGCCACCCCAAATCGGACACCCAATGTGTTCGTTTGGGGCGTTCCGCGGACAAACTTTTGCAGCGTGTCCGTTTGAGGTGGGGGGGGTGGGTGGGCAAACCCAACGGCCACCAAAAAAATGTACATAAAATTAAAATAAAAACACAAACATTTTAAGAATAATTTACGTTTATTGAGGCCCCCCCATTGTTCACAAAAAATATATGAAAATAGCCCTATTGCTACTAGGCTATACCGCCGTCGCTGCCATCGTCGGTGGCTTCGCCGCGTGCCTATTTTGGAGTCGTCCTCAATCTTGATGATGACGTGCTGCCAGTTCGCCACGGGGGGCGCCGGAGGAGGCGTCTCAGGCGCCGGTGGCCACGTTGGGCCCCCTGGGCACGCCAGAGCCGGCGCCCAGTTTTGCGCCGTCTCGCGCTCCGGCCACAGCGACCATGGCTCCGGAGGTGGCGGTGGAGGGGCCCAAGCCTCCATTGCGGAGGCGTGGAGGGCGGCGGCCAAATCTGGCCACTGTCCGAGTTCCTCGAGCTCGGAGGCCCGCGCGGCCTCGTTCACGAACTCTACCTCGGCCGTGGTGGGAGCGACCGGAGCCGCCACGGCAACGAGCGGCGCGGCGTCGTCATCGTCCGTGTCGTCGAAGAGGCCGTCGAGGTTCTCATCCTCCGACTCCTGCTTCGGCTCCGCCCCAGATGTAGGGCTTTCGGCCTCTAGACATTTAGCTACGTATGATGATAGTTCTATGTGTGTATCTACTTGATAATATATCATTTTGCTTGATGATATTGCTTGTGATCTTGTTTGTGATGATATATAGCCTATATGTGATCTTGCTGTAATTTCTGATATTTTTTGCTGCCATATCTCTGCAAAAACGAGCTGCTGAAACGAATTTAAAAAAAAACTGGCAACCCTATGCCAACGGGATTGCCGTCGGTGTAGCTACCGCACTGACCAAATGGTCAGGGCTATGCCGACGGCAAAGGAAAACTCCAGCGACTGCCGGAAGCTGCCACGTGTCCAACGTATACTGACGGCTTTGCCGTCGGCGTAGGTGCTGCCAGAGCCAGTGGTCGTCGTGGGCCCCGCCTGCCTTGCGCCGATGGCAAATACGCCGACGGCCCGATTTTGGCTGTCAGCACAGCCTACGCCGACGGCCTTCTTCTATGACGACGGTCATCTGACCTATGCCTATAAAGACCTACGCCGACGAACCTAGTACCTGCTTCCTGTAGTAGACGCCCCTCATCGATAGCTAGCAAGAAAGGATGAATACGTGCATTCTCTCTCTGTGTGAGTGCCACAAACCGTCATATGGACTCTATGGCTAGATGGTACGTAGACATATTTGTTCAAGGTGTTGGCTCGAAACCACACTTTGAAAGTTGATAACCACTCGTGTAACCTGCTAGTTAGAACCATCATTTTCTTAAGAAAAAAACACAGTTACGGAGATTTAGTACATTAAAGAATAGACGGTTGTGTCATGAAGTTACAAAACGCGAAAAAGCGGGTCAGAAAATTGCCAAAGTTGTGCCGAATGGGACAAACTAGATTATAAGTCTTCTGGGTCCGGACTTTTGAGAGAAATTGATGGGGGGCAACTTCTCCCAAAAGCCGGTGGAGAAGCCCAAAAGAAGTGTGCAGAAATCTGCTCCTCTGCCTCTGATCCTATCCAACTGACATGTCGCCCGCCTCCAACGAAACGCTGCATTGCCTACCCTCCAGCCAGCCGATGCGGCACTCGCTTCCACCAAGCCGCCGCCGCACCCGCTCTCCACAGACAACTAATGCTCCTCTGTCTAGCCACTCGTGCACCCGCCCTCCCGCCACTCTCAATCGGCGTGTTAGGGTTCATGTGAGTTGGGGATTAATTGACCGGCAGCATGTGACTTTGTCAAAAAAATTGTTCGTATAAAGGTATAAGGGTACACATGCATATTTCCAACTTGGTTTTTTGTAATGGCATTTTTCCAACTCATGAAAATTGGAGTGGTATGGATCCAATTAACCTACATGATGTTTTCTACATAAGTGCCTACAATTGTTGTGCTTGTCGCACTAAACTGAAACCGACTACTAAGAGCAACTCTAGAAGATCACCCGTATCCAAATGCTGAGTGCAGCAACGTAGAGTAGACGCAGGACCCGAAGTGGCCACTTGGCAAGGGAAATGTGGCCAACATGGCAAGTCGATTGCTGGAGCATTCATTCGACTGCAACCCTGAAATGGTCAGTCGAGGAGCTGCTATGCCCAAACTCTGCTCGAGTGTTGAAGAATTCCGTCATAGTGAAGTTCCGGTATCTTGCCGGCTTTTCTGGTGTGACGAGCTCCGGGAGAGGCCCAAGCAATCGGGAGTCTCCGCAGTTGGCAGGATTGAAGAAGGTTGCAATAGAGACCCTGGCATCCAAACTTGATTTGATCCTCACCCTGTGCTTGACGCTCTTGTACTCATCATTCGAAACTAGCTGTAAATTATGGTGGAAGAAGATCAATTATATGTTGCAGCAGATAGTTAATCTTTTCTTTTTATTCGGAAGTATAACAATAAGCACCAACTACAGTACATTCGAAACACCATATTAGTTGACTTTTGAGTTTTGATGCAGAGTTCAAAAGATGATCACTTAAATGCATGGAAATTAAAGCCTACCTTCAGCACGTCCCGATGTTGACCAGAAGAGCGCCGGACACCGGCGGCACGTCCGCCCACCCTTCATCGTCGAGGTGCACCTGGAGCCCTCCGACGTGGTCCTGAGCCAGGACGGTCAGGACGGACGGGTCGGTGTGCTCCACGGCGCCGACAACCCGCTCGGGCTCCGGGCAAGGCGGGTAGTAGTGGCCCGTCATCGACCAACCCTTGGCCTGCATGGCCATGTCCAGTCGCTCCGCGCCGACACCAAGGGCCTCCGACAGCAGCCCAGTAATCTCCTTCCCAAACTCGTCGATACGCCGGCGGTACTCCATCAGAGCGTGCCGGCAAAACGCGGGGATACGGCCAAGGTCGGGCGCCGGCGGGCCCTGCAAATAAACACGAAGGTAGTCGCGCCAGAAGAGGGGGCGATCAGCGTATAGGCCACCCGTGTTGGGGATGGTGGAGTAGCAGACGCCCCCGACGGGCGTCAGCGTGTAGAGCTCTGAGCGCGCGGCCCGAGGCAGCTCGTGGAAGGCCGGACGGCGGACACGGCGGTGCCGTCCTGGACGCCGTGGTTGGTGACATGGAAGAAGCCGCAGGTCCGTGCGGCTGCTCCGACGGCCGCCACGGTGGCTGAGCGCGGACCAGAGAGATCAACTGTTGGGACGGACAAGGTGGTCGCGGGAGCCGGTGTGGAGTAGTTGCAGGGCGCCTGGAAGAAGGGTGGCACGGAGGCGACACCAGACTCAACCAGGCCGCGAACGCCGGCGCGGGTTGCGTGGAACTCTGCCACTGATGCCGACGTTTCGTAGTCGTCGGCTCCGGCCATCTTTCCTTGGCCAAAGTCGAAGCCAAGATGTTCTTATTCTTACTACAAGTGGACATGAATGTCGTACAAAGCCAAGATATATAATATGGACGCATAGATGCCATTGGGGATGGTGGTAAATATAATTATACAATGACATAGGCAGAAGAATCCAGCTGTGACTGTCTGTGAAGAAATACGTTGAGATGATAAGATCAACATGCTCAATATTGTATAACTAAAGATGTGAACAACAGCATGCACCACCACCACGGATCAATGGTTGCTAGACAGCAGGGAAGACGACGACGAAAGGAAGATCTTCTCGTCAATCTCTAAGTCGGAATATAATGCCGTAGATATTGCATTACGGTTGGAGGCATAATTCCCTCGATTTTCTTTATTAATGTCCTATAAAAAAACGTTGGAGGCGTAATCTTTCAAAGGACCTGGCTGTCAGCTGACTATCCGGAAAAGAGAGCCTATATTAATTGTCCATCTTTATGTTTCAGTTTAAACTGCCTTTGAAGATATTTTTTTCAAAATGTGTAGTAGGACTCCGACCTCCGCATCAAAAAAGATGCACACTGCGTTTGAAGATGAAAAGGCAAGTATATATATACACCACACACTAAAGCTACCAGTGGTCAACTTGCGCAGGCTAGTAAACTTTGTAGAGAATAAGTTAAAAGTCACTACGGGAGAGCGGTACGTTGCCGTGTGCCAAGGACACACGGCGAAGACCCAAATGCGCACGGCGAAGACGTTGCCGTGTGTCACACACGGCAACGATCGCACGGGGAAGATTTGCACGGCAAAGAATTCTTTGCCGTGTGTCGTATGTATGTCGGGAGCACGGCAACGACGAAACGTGGGACCCACATTGACTTGACGACGATGGACGGTGATGGCTGTTCTTTGCCGTGTGCCAGCGCGCGGCAACGTCGTCCGTCTTTGCCGCGTGCAACCCACGGCAACGACGAACAGCGCGGGTCCCAGTTGTCAACCTTTGCCGTGCTCTCCTTTTGGCACACGGTAAAGCCCTTACCTCTTTGCCGTGTGCTTAGGCGAGCACACGGCAAAGAGGACACGTGTCGTCAGCCTGTACATCCTGGCGCCTGGCGTTCCAGGTTTTTGGTCATGCTTTGCCGTGTGCTGCACACGGCAAAGATGACCAAATTTTCCTATTTTTTTAATTTTTCCTTAATTCCTGCATTTCCAAATTTGCCGTCTGCCCCTTTGAACGGAGTCGAAAGGGGGTAGGCCGGTGGATTTTTTTTGCTTGGTTGTGTTAGGTTAGGACATAGGAAGACCCAAAACCAAGATCCACCCCACCCTTGCCAAGATTCCCTCCGTTTCGCCCGAAGTGGGAGTTTGGTATGGAAACACCTAGATTTTGGTGGGGTTCCGACGCTCCGGAACCCGCTTCGGCGAAATCCTAGACCCGCTGGAAAAAAGTCAAACTTGCCGTCTACCCCTTTGACCGGAGTCAAAAGGGGGTAGGCCGGTAGATTTTTTTGCTTGGTTGTGTTTTGTTAGGACATAGGAAGACCCAAAACCAAGATCCACCCCACCCTTACCAAGATTCCCTCCGTTTCGCCCGAAGTGGGAGTTTCGAGCGATAAGTCCAGGAACTCCGTATGGAGAAAGTGATGCCGGCGAACCCGGTCACACACCGGAGTGAGATCTTGGACATGTACAACTCCCAACACACTTGTACACATATGGTATGGAAACACCTAGGTTCTGGTGGGGTTCCGACGCTCCGGAACCCGCTTCGGCGAAACCCTAGACCGCTGGAAAAAGTCAAACTTGCCGTCTACCCCTTTGACCGGAGTCGAAAGGGGGTAGGCCGGTGGATTTTTTTGCTTGTGTTAGGCGAGATCATATTTTTAGTCCAATATAATTTAATCCTGGTGAAGCATGCATGTGCTATTTTATATCTACTAGAAGTGGATAAGGTACTTTAAAAAAATACATCTTTGTCGTGTGCATGCGCACGGCAAAGGTCTAAACCTTTGCCGTGCGTCGTATCCAGGCGCACGGCAACAACCTGACAGTGGGCCATTGCAAAAAACTATGTTGGTAGATCGTTTTCGTGTGCATGCGCACGGCAAACCTACAAATCTTTGTCGTGCTTCTTACATGGACACACGGCAAAGAACTGCCGTGACGGTTCCGTCAATGCCGCCGGTTGGTCAGACACGTGGCATGGTTCTTTGCCGTGCGCTCGGCTTTGCCGTGTGTTTTGTTTAGACGTTACCGTGCGCCGGTCGTTGCCGTGTGCTCTTTTGGTTGCGAGGCCGTGTGTACGCCTTTGTCGTGTGCTCTTCACGGCAAAGAGGGCGTTTACCGTGTGCCCGATATCCGGCACACGGCAAAGAGCTGAGCACACGGCAACGTACCGCTCTCCCGTAGTGAGTTATTATGATATTCTTTAAAACCATAGGAACCATTTCACGTTGTTTCAATTTAGTCTCGCAACTATTTTCACAAATAGAATCTTGCGTATTATACTATTTTATTCACACAACAAAGTCTTCAAAGAGATACCCGCTACAACGCGCGGTGTATCCATCTTGTATCTCTTATAAAAGCAAACCGCCACAAAAACTAGTCTATCTTCATTTGCAGTCTATTTACCTCGTCACTTATTCACAGCCGTCCGATTATGATCATTTGTTCGTCAATTTGTGTTGGCTCAGTTGTCCCATGAGAAATGTTGGTCGCCCGCCTTCCCAATCAAAGCATCAAGCCAGACGAGAGAAATTGCTAGTCTCCTCCTCCCCCCTTCCTTCCTCTTCTCCTCAAATTTTCTCAGCACTAATCCCCTACATATCTTACCTCACATATTCTCACCGTCGCACACGGCCGCTTCTCCCTCATGCCACGAGAAGAGCAACACCATCTCTCTTGCAACCAACCAACATGACCAGTTTCATGCGGAAGCATCAACATATGGTCATGACCCAAACAATACAATGACGAGAGATGTGATTTATCCCCCGATTCCCTACTAGTTTTCGCTGGTTGAGTACAAATTTGTACTCAATCAACAACAACTAATATGGAATAGAGGGAGTAGGATTTTAGGTAGATCAGCGATTCCGGATTTGCAGTTTAGGTCAATTCTCTTGAATTGTGCTTAGTTTCATAACAAATATATAATTTTTTTACTGGTGTAATAAATGTGGCTTCAATATCATATTGTTTCTGATTCAACACATTCGCTCTTTATCATCAACCGAAAATAAATGTTTCTCTATAATCCTAACAAAACTATTTTGAATAAATGATGTATCCGTATACTAAAAATATCATCCTAACATTGCCCTACCCCTAAATTCAAATATTAAAATTCGCTAACCCTGCAGGCGCACGGGTTTGATGATCAATATATATATACCTCCATTAGTGGTGTTTTTTCAAAGTAATTGTTACAAAACATTTGTGAATTTTATAATACCATGTGGCTATATTCTTTTCAAAGAAGGTAAAAGCTTTCCATTTTATATTGATATATTATAGGATAAGCAAACAAAGAGAAGCCAATGCCAAACTTAAAAAAAGTAAAGACAACGGTGAGGGTAATTAGCCAAGTATTTCCGCTAACATTTTAGCTTCTTGCGGGGTCTAGTTTTTTCTTTCGTCCTTAATGCGTTGAGTTAGGATGAATGACATCGAAGATATGTTGTTGAAGACCCCTCACATTCCTTTCCCTCCATAGTTTCCACGTGATGAGGATGATCGTTGTTTTAAGCCCCGTCGATGAGGAGGACGGGGTGGCGGCCAAGGTTTGCCAATAGTCACAAATCTTCAGCCCACATTCTGTAGCGGAGTCAGGCTGGAAAGCCAAAGAGTCCGTGTCCGTTCACATTCTAGCTCCTGGATTATCCACATTCAAATTAAAGGATATGCCTTGTCGTCTCCGGTTGGCATATACAAAGTTCACAACAAGGCTAGTGAGGCCACCCCTGTTGGCGAGACGGTCATAGGTCCAAAGTTTGTTCTGGACGACTACCTAGGTGAAGAACCTTGAGAGGGGGGGGGGGGGGGGGGGCACGCCTTCCAAACAAATATCCATGAAGGGGAAGGAGGAAGATCCGAAATTTTTGATTTTGTATGCCAACTGCCCGAGTAAATTCCACTGCAGAAACAGTCCAAGTGATGATGTCGCGAACCTAGGAGTTAGGATGACCTCCGCAAGAAGGCCCATAGGTGAACAAAGGGACAATTGTGTTAGAGCATCACGAATGTTCATGTCCTTGCGCTTAGAAGCATCGAAAAGATTAGGCTCAATGGCCTTAGGGAGAAGGCTTCTAGCCATGAAGAAGACTTAAAATATGTTTTGTAGCTGTCTCACACTGTGCCAATTTTTCTATGTACATTAATTTGCATTTTATCTTTACGTGTAAGACCCGTGTGTTAACAAAAAACAATTAAATGGTCGTGGCAATGCACACACACTCAACTCAACTGGTATAGTAGCATTTAGCGTGTGAGGTGAACGCAAGTGATGGTGCATACATTTGGGTCTTCGTCGTCCTTATCATCGAGAAAGACATATCGTCGTATAGTATCACTTTCCGCCTGGTCAGCGGTAAGCAAACGTGTCCTTTTCGCGGAAGCCACAAACAGGAGTCCAACCTCCATGGTGGCCGTTTCACTGAATCTTTTAAAATCGGCATTTTAAGTTATAAAAAAATAAGAAAAAAATCATAGGTGTAGATAATGTTAAATCTTCCAGCGTGTAAAATTTCAATTTAAAACTGGGTGTATTCTAGACTACAAAAAAATATAATATGACAAATTTTCAAGTTCAAAAAAATAGATCTAAGGTTTTCCTTTAATTTCTTTTGAAACTTTCAAATGTCATTTTCGATCTTTCAAAAATGAGTTGCCTAGAGCCAATTGTTTGCTCTGATCCTTTTCAGGGTTTTTATTTTTATTGACCGGCCCTGTATGTACAAGCGCGTCTGATCAAGGCCCCGCGCGCGCTTGGGCATGGGCACGTCCACTTCACGTTGTGCTCCATCGCTGAAATTGGCTGCATGACCTGCATCGTGCAACCAGTCCAAGATGGCTGAGCAAGACATGCCACAAGCGTGATGGTTCAGCCTTGCTGTCAAGATTTGACACCACACAAATACACAATGACGTGCGTGTCAATAAGCACGATCGGATTTTATATATACGGAGTATGCACTAGAAATCACTCTCTTGGGTCTCGTTTTCTAAGGGCGCCAAGGGTCCATGCAAGTAAGTTGATGTATATTGCGTAGCGCCAAACTACTTTTTGCAAGTTAAACAAACTTGGGATTATAACTAGCAATAGACTGAGCATTGGGCACATCAATAAAAATCACATTAATTAGGTGTGTCACCACAGTTACCTATAGTTGCGATAGTTAGGCAACATAAGTTGTTTTTTTTGTAATTTCCGGTTTATGAAATACTAGTAATATATACCTTCTTCGGAAACGACGACGGACTGGTTCTCCTTTATTTTGTTTTGTCTCATATCGCCGCTCGATCCCGGCGACTAAATAGACGTTGACAAAGAGTTCTGGTAGTGGCGGGTAGTATACTTTAATTTCTACATGCTCTGTGAGCGTGCGTATGCGTGTGGCATTTTGTATGAAATCACATGCGTATGCGTGTGGCCTTTTGTATGAAATCAACAGGAGAAAACAATAAATGTTTGTCAATATTGTTTGGTTTGTCCACATTCAGATTTTGCTGTTGAAGCATGAGAATGGACAAATGGAGCTCGGGCTCTATGTAGCCCTTAATTTGTACAAAAATCAGAAATATCATTTTAAAGTTGCATAAAAATATGAGAAAAATTCCTAGATGTAGACAATATTATCTTCTACGAACGTGTAAAATCTTATTTTATTTTGACCTGTATAAACATGACAAGTTTGGACATTTAAAGTAGTGAACAGTGCAAGATTCCAAGTCTCCCAAATCTGTCAGATTTTGTCTTTTTTTTTAGCCTAGAGTATGACTTATTTTGAGTTGAAATTTACATGTTTGTAGAATCCATTATTGTTTACACGTAGGAGCTTCAAAACATCGATTTCAAATTTTGAAAATAACAGTCACCATGTTGGGAGCTATTTGTGGTTTCCGGTTGAAGCATGGAAACATGAATTGCTAAACTTACTTAATTGGCAAGTGATACAGTACTGATTTATTTTTTCTTATTCTCCTAGTTATCCTCTAATTTCTCAAGTATCCTTTGGTGGATATTTTTATTTTTTGTGAACCTAGATGAGTCGAGTTTGCTGATCACACGCATCACTAGATATTTTACATGCATAACCAAATCGAAGGTTCACATGAATAAACGGTCCGAGTGGTCCATATATAGAGGCATATCATCTTCAGGATGATCAATCATCTGCCTTGCTTCCATGGCTGGTGACGCAGCAACCCATGGCACATCTGCTCAATCATTATTTCTTCTCTTCCTCGTCCCACTCGTTCTACTGCTCGTCGGTGGGAAAAGATGGAGCCGAAGAAGAAGCAATAAGCGGCCACACCTGCGACTCCCTCCTTCCCCTCGGGCAAGCTTCCGGTGATCGGGCACCTTCACCTCGTCGGGGCCCTCCCACACGTCTCCTTACGCGACCTTGCCCGGAAGTACGGCCAGGACTTCATGCTCCTCCGCCTCGGTGCGGTGAACACGGTGCTCGTGTCCTCGCCGCGGCCACAACGTGCTTGCGTCCAGGGCGCGCTCCGCCGTCGCCGACATCATCTTCTACCGGTCTTCGGACGTCGCCTTCGCGCCCTTGGGCGAGCCCTGGAGGCAGGCCAGGAAGGTGGTCACGACCCACATGCTCAGCACCAGGAAGGTGCACTCGTTCCGCCATTACCGTGAGGAGGAAGTGTGCATAGCCGTAGGCAAGATCCGTGCAGCAGCGGCTGGGGCATCTTCTGCTGGGACGGCGACCGCCGCGGCCGTGGACATGACCGAGCACTTTGGCACGTACATGAACGATGTCGTGTGCCGGGCGATGCTCGGGAGTCACCACCGCAACGATGGCAGAAACAAGCTGCTCCGCGAGCTGATCGACATTAACATATCGCTCCTGGGAGGGTTCAACGTGGAGGACTACTTCCCGAGCTTGGCAACGTCGGACGTGTTCACCGGGGCGGTGCTATGCCCAGTGCTAAAAGGGTTCGGAAGAGGTGGGACGAGCTTTTGGACAAGATCATCGACGAGCATGGGCGCCACCGCGAGCAGGAGGACGATGCCAGTGCAGACTTCATACACGTCTTGCTCTCCCTGCAGGAGCAGTACGGCCTCACCACAGATAACGTCAAGGCGATCTTGCTGGTAAGTACAAATACTTTGTTAGCAGCAATACTTGAAATAAAACGACTAATTGATCGATTCAACTTTGGACAAAAATTGCTACATTTTTTGACATGGTAATTAACAGGATATGTTCGGGGCGGGCATAGAAACTACATACTCGACGCTAGAATTTGCAATGGCTGAGCTGATGAATAACCGACGCGTCATGGCTAAACTGCAAGCGGAGGTGAGGAGGAGGCGTGCACCGGCGCGGGCCGGAAGCAAGGACCACTAGTGGAAACCATGCCTTTGGTCCAGAGCGTAATTGGGCTCTAGTCCCGGATTGCTTTTGAACCCGGACTAGAGGGGGGAACTAGTCCCGGTTCAATGGCTACGAGGCCGTCGGGAACTAGTCCCGGTTCGAACCAGACCTCTAGTCCCGGTTCGTTACGAACCGGGACTAAAGGTGTCTCGCCAGGCAGACCCATGTGCGGGAACCTCTAGTCCGGGTGGTACCACGAACCGGGACTAGAGGTCCTCTGTTTTCCTATAAAAGCAGCCCTGCTCACCCCCTCTCTTCTGTTTTTTTTTTTTCATTTTATAAGGTGCGAGGTGTGTGCTAGTTTGTTGTTTCTTCCTATGCACAAGAGATGTTCGATGAAATGCCCGATCTAGCCGAGCTCGAGTTCATCCTCATTTTCTCCTCGATTTGTCGGCGCCCGTGTTCCAAGAGGTTAGTAACTAAACCCTTTCATCTTTCATTGATAATTTTAGCATTGTGATTGCGTTCGACATACTTATATAATGCAGATGAGCCATCCATGGATGTACGCTGACCGACGCTCTAACGAGTACATTCAAGGCTTGCGTTCTTTTCTCAATGTCGCTGAGGCAAACACGCGGAATGGTTTTATGTGTTGTCCATGCCATGCCTGTCGGAATGAGAAGGATTACTCTTTCTCAAAAATCCTTCACATCCACCTGATTCAGTTCGGTTTCATGTCCGGCTATAACTGTTGGACCAAGCACGGAGGAAGAGGGTTATGATGGAGAGAACGAAGAAGAAGAGAACAATGACAACTATCCTATGTTCCCTGAATACGGTGGTAATGCAAGGGGGAAGCTGAAGATGAAGAGGTACCGATGAGCCCATCTTAGATGATGATTTGCGTCGGGTCATCGTTGATGCACAGACCGAACAGAAAGTGCAAATGAGAAGTTGAAGTTGGAGATCACAAAAAAAAGTTGTACCCAACTTGCGAAGATGGCAACACAAAGCTCGGTACCACACTGGAATTGCTGCAATGGAAGGCAGAGAATGGTTTATCTGACAAGGGATTTGAGCAGTTACTGAAAATAATGAAGAAGAATCTTCCAAAGGATAACGAATTGCCTGACAGTACGTACGAAGCAAAGAAGATTCTCTGCCCTCAGGATTAGATGTGCAAAGATACATGCATGCATTAATGACTGCATCCTCTACGCGGTGAGAGTACGAGAATATGAATGAATGCCCGGTATGCGGTGCATTGTGGTATAAGATCAGACGAGATGACCCTGGTGATGTTGAGGGCCAGCCCCCAGGAAGAGGGTTCCTGCAAGGTATGTGGTATACTCCTATAATACCACGGTTGAAACGTTTGTTCAGAAACAAAGAGCATGCCAAGTTGTTGCGATGGCACAAAGAAGACCGCAAGAACGACGAGATGTCGAGACACGCCGCTGATGGGTCGCAGTGGAGAAAAATCGATAGAGAGTTCAAGACTTTGCAGTGACGCAAGAACTTAAGGTTTGGTCTAAGTACGGATGGTTTTAATCCTTTTGGGGAGCAGAGCAGCAGTCATAGCACCTGGCTGTGACTCTATGTATCTATAACCTTCCTCCTTGGTTGTGCATGAAGCGGAAGTTCATTATGATGCCAGTGCTCATCCAAGGCCCGAAGCAACCCGGCAACGACATTGATGTGTACTGAGGCCATTAGTTGAAGAACTTTTACAGTTGTGGCGTGAGAGGGGTACGTGTGTGGGATGAGCACAAACAGGAGCCATTTGACCTACGAGCGTTGTTGTTTGTAACCATCAATGATTGGCCTGCTCTTAGTAACATTTCAGGACAGTCAAACAAGGGATACAATGCATGCACGCACTGTTTAGTGAGACTGAAAGTATATATTTAGGTAACAAGAATGTGTACCCGGGGCATCGTCGATTTTTCCAAGGCAGCATCGCTTAAGAAAGAAAGACAAGCATTTCAAAGGTGAGGCAGATCACCGGACGAAGCCTACCCGCCCTACTGGTGATGTTATATATGATATGGTCAAGGATTTAGAAGTAATCTTTGGAAAGGGTCCTGGCGGACAGTCTGTTCCGAATGACGCGACGGACACGTACCCATGTGGAAGAAGAAGTCTATATTTTGGGAGCTACCCTATTGGAAAGTCCTAGAGGTCCGCTCTGCAATCGACGTGATGCACGTGACGAAGAATCTTTGCGTGAACCTGCTAGGCTTCTTGGGCGTGTATGGGAAGACAAAAGATACGCCGGAAGCACGGCAGGACCAGCAACTTATGAAAGACCAGACGACCTGCATCCAATGAAGACGGATAAAGGACGTCTAAGTCCTGCTAGCTACGCTCTTACCAAAGAAGAGAAGGAATATTTTTGAAGTCCTGAGCAGTATGAAGGTCCCGTCTGGCTTCTCGTCGAATATAAAGGGAATAATAAATATGGCAGAGAAAAATTCCAGAACCTAAAGTCTCATGACTGCCACGTGCTTATGACTCAATTGCTTCCGGTTGCATTGCGGGGGATTCTACCGAAAATGTTCGACTACCCATTGTTCAGCTATGTGCATTCCTCAATGCAATTTCTCAGAAGGTAATCGATCCAAATTCTACCAAGGTTACAGAAGGATGTGGTTCAATGTCTCGTTAGTTTTGAGTTGGTGTTCCCACCATCCTTCTTCAATATTATGACGCATCTCCTAGTACACCTGGTCGAGAGATTACCATTCTGGGTCCTGTATTTCTACACAATATGTTCCCCTTTGAGAGGTTCATGGGAGTCTTGAAGAAATATGTTCATAACCGTGCTAGGCCAGAAGGAAGCATCTCCAAAGGCTATGGAACAGAGGAGGTATTGAGTTTTGTGTTGACTTTATTCCTGACATTAAGCCGATTGGTCTTCCTGAATCGCGACATGAGGGAGACTGAGTGGAAAAGGCACTCTAGGAAGGAAATCAATAATATGTAGGGACGGGCATTCTTTCACTCAAGCACACTACACAGTTCTACATAATTCTAGCTTGTGGGTCCGTATATGAGGAACACATGAATATTTACGCTCCAACAACCCGGGGATGCTGACTCCTTGATTACAAAGGAACACATGGAGACTTTCGGCGGTTGGTTCAAACACATCTCAACAATAACAACACTGTCTCAGATCAGCTGTACTTGTTGTCCAGGTCACCATCTTCGACTATATGGACTTTCCAAGGGTACGAGATAAATGGGAATACATTTTACACGATCGCCCAAGATAAAAAGAGCACCAACCAAAACAGTGGTGTCCGCTTTGATGCAACAAACAACAATGGGCGAAAGGACACATATTATGGTTACATAGAGCAGATATGGGAACTTGACTATGGACCTTCTTTTAAGTCCCTTTGTTCTGGTGCAAATGGTTCAACCTGAAAGGCGGGGTACAGGTAGACCCAGTACGGAATGACTATAGTGGATCTCAAGAATCTTGCGTACGACACCGAACCATTCGTGCTAGCCAATGATGTGGCTCAGGTTTTCTATGTGAAGGACATGTCTACCAAACCGAAAAAAGAAAAGATAAGCAAGCGAATACATCAGCGATGAGCCAAAGCGCCACATAGTTCTTTAGGGAAAAGAAACATCATGGGAGTGGAGGACAAGACAGACATGTCAGAAGATTACAATAAGTTTCATGAAATTCCGCCCTTCAAAGTGAACATTGACCCAAGCATCAAGTTAAATGATGAAGATTGTCCATGGTTACGGCGCAATCAGAAGAAAGGGACACACACGAAGAAAAAGTGAACACTAGATAGGGATGTTGTTGGTGATGTGTAATAATGTATTAAACCTTTTATGTAACTGTGTTCTGAAAACTCAGAACAAAACTCTAAACACTGATTTTTGGTTCTAAAAACTCCAACGGCTTGCAAGCTCAAAACAGTTGGAACAAAACACACGGTTTCCCCTGCATACAGCCCGACGGTGGCTCGTGAGTGCCCGCATATCAAATGCACCGTCGGATGTATGCAGAGAATCCGAATGATTTGTATTCGGTCGATGAACTGATGGATTTTGTAGATAGAACAAAACACACGGTTTTCCCTGCATACAGCCCAACGGTGGCTCGTGAGTGTCGGCATATCAAATGCACCGTTGGACGTATGTAGGGAATCCGAATGCTTTGTATACCAAAATGAACTGCAATGAGTACGCACTGAGTGTCGAACATGTCCGAGAGGGAGGCTATATATAGGGTCATGTGGCTCACGAAGTGGTCGTGATAGTGCTGATCCAATAGCTCACAATCCCTCAAAAGAAACACACCCCTGATCAAACGGCTCACAAACGCTTGAAAGAAACACACGATCCGTGTGCTTCTTTAGTCCCGGTTGGTGTTAGGCGGGCTTAGGGTTTAGGGTTTAGGGTTTTACAGTTTAGGGTTTAGGGTTTAGAAAACAGAAAATGGTTTTGGATTAGTTATTCAAATTCAAACACTTTTCATGTTGAAATTTTTGTCAGATTCAAAAGTATGCAAAAAGATTAGTTAATGCATTTTTAATTGAAAATGGCAAAATGGTTAATGGTTTGAATAGTTAGAATAATTATTTTAGAAAATGGAAAATAGTTTTGGATTAGTTATTCAAATTCAAACACTTTCCATGTTGAAATTTTTGTCAGATTCAAAGTATGCAAAAAAGATTAGTTAATGCATTTTTAATTGAAAATGGCAAAATGGTTAATAGTTTGAATAGTTAGAATAATTATTTTAGAAAATGGAAAATGGTTTTGGATTAGTTATTCAAATTCAAACACTTTCCATGTTGAAATTTTTGTCAGATTCAAAGTATGCAAAAAAGATTAGTTAATGCATTTTTAATTGAAAATGGCAAAATGGTTAATAGTTTGAATAGTTAGAATAATTATTTTAGAAAACAGAAAATGGTTTTGGATTAGTTATTCAAATTCAAACACTTTTCATGTTGAAATTTTTGTCAGATTCAAAAGTATGCAGAAAAGATTAGTTAATTCAAAAGTATTCAAAAGAAAAAAATCGCATTTAAAAAGAAAAGAAAAAACACCTCTAGTCCCGGGTCGTATGACGAACCGGGACTAGAGGGGCATTTGCGCGCGGTCCGCGAAAACACCTCTAGTCCCGGGTCGTATTACAAGCCCGGACTAGAGGGTACCCTCTCGTCCCGGTTCGTGGCTCGAACCGGGACTAGAGGTCCCTGGGTATAAATACCCAGGACCTTATCCCGGTTCGAGCCACGAATCGGGAACACGAAGGAGGATGCCGCCGCCACCGATTTTGCGCCGTCAGGCTGCCCATATCCGCCGCCACCGCACCTCCTCGACGCCGGTGCGCTCGTCCGCCGCCGCGCCGTCCGCCTCCTCCTCTCCTCCGCCGTCGCGCGCACCCGAGGCCTCCTCCTCTCTCCTCCGCCCGTCCGCCGCCGGCCGCCGTCCGCCTCCTCCTCTCCTCCGCGCCGCCTCGCCCTCCTCCTCTCCTCCACAGCCCTCCGACGACCGGCCGCGCAAGGTGAGGAAAATTTTAGGTTTATTTAGGTTTATTTTGTTATTTTAGTGTTAGTGTTAGGAAATTAGTGTTAGTGTTAGTGTTAGGAAATTAGTGTTAGCAAATTTAGTGTTAGTGTTAGCAAATTTAGGGTTAGAAATTTAGGAATTTTACTAGGAAATTTAGGAATTTTAATGTTAGTGTGTTAGACATTTTAGTGTTTTGTAATTTTAGAAAATTTTAGCAAATTTAGTGTTAGTGTTAGTGTTAGAAAGTTAGTGTTAGGAATTTTAGTGTTAGTGTTAGGAAATTTAGGGTTAGAAAAAATTCATTGTGTTAGAAATGCTCCAAAGTTGGTACTTTTTAACAGAAATGAAGATGTGATTTTTTTACTTGTGTTTTCTTATTACTTGTATAAATATTGCTAACTGTAAGTATTTTGCTAAGTGTAATTTTTTGCTTAGGTGTTAGTGTAAACATTTTGCTTACAAAATTGTGTTTTTAGTTTATTGTTCTCGGCGACGATGTCTCTGTTGGACGAGAGAGGCGATGTCCGGGACTGGGCTCCGCCGGGCTGGCAGTGGGAGGTGTTACCTTCCGGGACGCGCAGCTTGGTGAGGAAGCCGGGTGACATCGTCGACCCGGATCTTCCTTGGTGGCAGTCGCGTGGGCCCAGCTCGGTGCAGAGGGAGCCGGCCCCGAGGAGGTGGTACGTCGCCGTATCAGGGAGGAGGACGAGCACGTCCGTCGATACATCTATTTGTTGGATAGACATTATAGCAATAGGTGGTCTTTTCTTCAGAGGGTTCCTCCTCACGTGAGCTATGCCCCTGTGAGGGTTCCTGATCTTTGGATGTGCAGCGCCCGCGGCTCAGCACCCCGCGGCTCAGGACCCGGTCGAAGTTAGTTTGATGTATTAGGGTTAAATAAAAATCGATTACTTAAGCAATGGATACCTTCAACAATGTATTTGTGATATTTATTCGTGATATTTATTCGTAAAGTGATGAAAATAATGTTCCCTACTTTGAATTATTCTGCTAACGCTAACATTGTTTTATCTTTCTTTTGTATTAGTTAAGCATTGGATAACTTCAACAGCAGAGACGGGGAAGAGGACATTTTCACCATTATGCGGCAACCCGCGGGTGGAGCTGAAGACAGTGGAGCAGAAGATGGCTCACAATTTTTGAACGAGTCCGGTCCGGGAATGGAGCTGGAACTAAGGGACGAAGCGCAAACGAGCACCGAGTACGATGATGACTCGGAAATTGGTGGACCCCCACAGTCTGGCGAGGTATATTAAGCCTCTGTTGATCAGATGCAATAATTGATTTGTGTATATATATGTATTAACAAATGTTTCTTATTTTTAGACCTCTGCATCGACCCAATCTAGAAAATGAGGCCATGCCAAAGGGATGGCCGCAGATGCGCATCTCCGAATTGAGCTTGTCTCTCCAGAGGGCAAACCATTGGAACCCAAGGCGAACGCAAATAAGTTTATGCATCAATGCGGAGTTATTGTTAGGACAACGTGTATATCAGCGTTCGGGAATGGAATAAGCCAGCAAAGTTAGAGGGAGTTAGTTATGTCGACGACAGAACCAAAGGTGTGCTTTGGGACAAGCTCATTGCACATTTCACCCTACCGGTCTTGCATTCAGAGGCAAGGTCAAAAGCCATGACGGACAAAGTCAAGCATTTCGCTCTTAAGAAGATGGCTGAACAATTCAATAAGTACAAGAACAGATTATACCGTGCGTGGGTCACAGATAAGAAAGCTCCAGATTTCATTGGCACACTAGAGAGGCAGCAAGCTCACTGGGACTCATTTCTGGAGTACAAGAATTCGGAACTAGCTAAGGAAAGGTCAAAAAAGAATAAGGATAATGCAGCGAAAAAGAAATATCACCATAAGCTGGGGGCAGGTGGCTACAGAAGTGCCGAGCCTAAGTGGGATAAAGCTGAGGCCGACATGCGCGTAAAAGGGATCACTCCAGCTACAGAGGCGTGGCCCCATAGGGTAAGAAATTGGGTACTTGGGCATGGGGGGGAGTATGACATGGTAACAGGGGAGTTAATAGTTGATGAAAAGAAAGAAATTCATATACCCCAGAAAGCAATTGTTGAAGTAATCGCCGAGGTTCAAGAGGGAAAGTTTATTCCCGACAGAGAGAAGGACGAGCTGTCAAAGGCCCTTGGGAACAAAGTAAAAGGGGGACGGACACGAGGCTATGGACCTAGTGTGCCGTGGGAGAGTGGGTTTCCCGAGGACCGTGATTCTTATAAAAGCCGAGCGAGAGCAAAGAGGAGGAAGGAGCAGGAGGACGCAGACCGGATGCAGAACCTAGAAAGAAAGAACGACCAGTTACTTGCTCTCTATGCAGAACAACAGAAGCAAATAGATGAAATGCGCGGGTCTGGGGCAACTCATTAGCTGTAGCAAGATAGTCAAGGCGGCCCATCTCAGCGGAGAAGCAGCGTGGCTTCCACGGGAGTCGGTGCTGGTGAGGCACCGACGGATCGCTACCCCGTGGATTATATCACGGAGAAGACAAGTTGTGAGCTACATGTGGCAGTGAGGAACCTATCCTTCAAGGCGGCAGACGGCTATGCTTTAACTTGTGAATCTACAGCAATGTGGCTTGGCAATGAGATTCCATATGGCTATGGTCGTGTCGGCGTGATCAAATTTGCCCAGGATATGAATCTATGGAACTTGACATCCCTGGAGCTGATGATGAGACGACACTAGGAGACGTCGGGGGTGGTATCATTCTATGGCGTAAGAAATACATCGTGTTTCCAGGCTAGGCGCCAAGGCCACAATCGTCTCCTCCGAGTCGCGATTCACCACCTCCAAGTCCACATGATGACGAGAGGGACGACCAGCACAGCACGAGTCCATCTCGATCTCCGCCGCCGCATCAGCCGACTCCTCAGCCGACTCCGCCGCCGCATCAGCCGACTCCGCCGCCTCTGACCACTAAGGCTCATGGACAAAAGGGGAAGCGCGCCGCTTCGTCGATGGGTTACCCACGCGGACCCCGACAGCAGCCCCTACCAAAAGTACCGATGGCTCCTCCCAAGAGAGCTTACGACATGACTGACGAGGAAACTGCCGGGATCGTGGCTGCCGACGTGAAAAGACAGCTTGCACCGAGAAAGCCCGAGCCAAAGCAAATATTTGCTCCATCGGAAAAAAAAGTGGGCTAAGGACTTTCTTGAGCATCCATCGCAAACTGAGATAAATTGGCCAGATAACTATTTACGATGTATGAGGAGAACTAGTTCCCACACGACGGAAAGTAGAAGTTCCAGCGGGAAATGAGACGTTGCCCAGCTCAGAGAATAGGCAAAACAGTCGATCTCCCCGCTCAAGGTACCCACTGATCAGGGCTTCGCGGCGGGCGCCATTCCAAAGGGATACGCGGCAGAATTTGCTGCAGAAGCTGGTCTTACTCTTTCTCAACTGGAAAGCGAAGATATCCCCTACGGAGAGGATGTAGTATGGAAATGGGAATATGGCAAGCCTCTGCTGCCACCTGATCAGATCGAGATTCTACCAACACAAATGCGAAAACTGCATGACTGGTACTTGGAAGTCACAAAGTTAGATAAAAAATTATCGTTGTGAAAGTTACAGACGAGCATTACATAGGTCAAGACGAGGTACAAGTTTATCTTGAAGAACTCTCTTTTTTATACAAGCTTAACGCCCTCGACTTGAGTCTCGTCAGTACCTATTGTCTGTAAAGTGATTCAATTCATTTATTTCTAAAATAAAGTCTCTAACTCACCTCGGTCATTGCCTGTAGTAATTATGCTCACTACGCTATTTTGCAGATTGAAGAGTGATGACTGTGACAGAAAAAGAATCTTTGACACTGGGTTCATTGACCCAAAACGAGTTAATGAAGAGTTGCTACGGGACTACGCCAAGGAAACGGAGGACAACTTGCTAAGGTTCATACATAGGCAACATTACAAAAAGAAGATATTGTTTCCTTACAACTTCAAGTAAGAGTGTTACTGTCTTGTACACATTAATTTTTGCTTACTCGATGTTAAGTGTAACTGATGAATTACTGACTTGTATAAACGTGCGCAGCTTCCATTACATTCTGCTAATCATTGAAGTTGACTCTGCAAGAGTTGAAATCTATGACTCATTGGACTATACCGAAGAGAAGTACCAAAGCATTATAGATGCGCTTCAAAGGTAATTTCAATCATTAACGCACTATATCGGTCTCTTTTGATCACTTCCTGAGATGTCAAGTAACTAATAACTCATTTATTCATTTTTTTTGCCGGGCAGGATTTGGAAAAATTTCAAAAAGAGGACACATGGTGAATTTAAAGCGAAGCTTAGTTTTCATCATCCCAAGGTAAGTAGTACGAGCTATCTAGGTTCACGCATCTATTTCATTCTAATTTCAAGACCATTATACCATGCTTGATTATTATTTGATTGAATTCTATTCCCGTAAAGTATGTGGAGAGGCAACCACCGGGGACCAATTTGTGTGGATACTTCATTTGCGAGTGGATTCGCGGGAGGTCAGTGAGCGGAACGCAGCGACATTTATAGAAGTACGTGAACAAATATGTTCACAATTTTATTTTATTACCATCAATTGTGTTGAGTGTCATTCATAACTTTTGTTACGATGATCGATCTCCTTCTCTTATAGTTGGATAAAATGCGGAGGAATCTGCAACTAAAGGAGCGCTTTCGACCAATTCAAGAGGAAATTGCGGGATTTTTACTGGACCATGTCATAAACCCAATGAGAAAATACAATGGCACCGAATAGACGGGCTCTAGTCCCTGTTATGATATACATGTAATCGAATAGATGGGCTCTAGTCCCGGTTATGATCTTCATGTAATTAAGTAGATGGGCTCTAGTCTCGGTTGTGATCTACATGTAGTCGAATAGATGTGAACAGATATTTCTTTTATTAACCATATATTTTGCAACATTTAAATAAAAATAAGGCGGGAAATACAAAAAAGCTAGGGGCTGCCACGGGGAGGTCTTTTGTCCCGGGTCGTATTACGAACCGGGACAAAAGGTCCTCGACCTCGCGCGCAGGCCAGTGCCCACGTGGTAGATCTTTTATCCCGGGTCGTAACCGAGCCAGGACTAGAGGGGGGGGGGGGGGCTCTAGTCCCGATTCCGTTGTCCCGGGTGCCAAGCCGGGACTAGAGGTCCTCACGACCCGGGACAAAAAGCCCTGTTTCCACTAGTGGACGAAGAAGAACTACAACAAGACATGGTCACCGAAGAGGAGCTCGGCGACATGGCCTACCTAAGGGCCCGGCTGTGCTGCTCGTCCCTCACCTCTCAATCGCCGAATGTGAGATTAACGGCTACACGATCCCTGCCAGGACACGACTTATGGTCAATGCGTGGGCTCTCGCCAGAGACCGCGTGTTCTGGGAAGTGATACGTCTCAAACGTATCTATAATTTTTGATGTTCCATGTTGATATTATGCCAATTGTTACATGTTTTGCATACACTTCATATCACTTTTATACATTTTCTGGGACTAACCTATTAACAAGATGCCACAGTGCTTGTTCCTGTTTTTTGCTGTTTTTGTATTCCAGAAAAGCTAGTCTGGAAATATTCTCGGAATTGGACGAAAATCAACGGAGGTCCCTATTTCACCGACACGTACACGGAGTCCAAAGGGGAGACGGAGCCGAGCCACGAGGTGGCCACACATGGGCTCGGCGCGGCAGCAAGGGGGGTCGCGCCCTACCCTTGTGTGGGCCCCTTGGGTGCCTCCAGCCGCCGCCCTTTCGCCTATTTATTCCCCCCGACGCGAAAACCCTAGATACCCGAGCCATTATCCACGAAAAGTTCCAGAGGCGCCGCCGTCGTCAACCCTAGCTCGGGAGGGTTCTGAACCTCTTTCCGGCACCCTGTCGGAGAGGGGAATCATCACCGGAGGGCTCTACATCACCATGCCTGCCTCCGGAGTGATGCGTGAGTAGTTCATCCTTGGACTAGGGGTCCATAGCAGTAGCTAGACGGTTGTCTCTCCTCCTTGTGCTATCATGTTTAGATCTTGTGAGCTGCCTAACATGATCAAGATCATCTTATTGTAATGCTATATGTTGTGTTTGCTGGGATCCGATGAATATTGAATACTATGATCAAGTTGATTATCAATCTATCTTTATATGTTATTTATGATCTTGCATGCTTTCCGTTACTTGTAGATGCTTTGGCCAAGTAGATGCTTGTAACTCCAAGAGAGAGTATTTATGCTAGATAGTGGGTTCAGTCTCCAGTAATCTGGGTGAGTGACAGCAACGTCTAAGATTGTGGATGTGCTGTTGCCACTAGGGATAACACATCAATGCTATGTCTACGGTCATATGTACTTGTTTACTTTACGCACATTATTTAATACAATTATCTGTTGCTTGCAACTTAATACCAACGGGGGACACGGATGTTAACCTGGCGGTGGATTGTTAGTCATAGATGCAGTTGGATAACGGTCTATATATTTTGTCGTAATGCCCAAATGAATATCATAGTAGTCACCTTGTCATATATATGCATTGTCATGCGCTCAATATTTTGTCAATTGCCCAGATGTAATTTGTTTACCCAACATATTATTTATCTTTATGGAAAGACACCACTAGTGAACTGTGGACCCCGGTCCATTCTTTTACACTGATAAAACCACCAACTGCAATCATTGTTCTCTTTTACTCTCTGCAATTAAACATCATTTTCCACACCATACGTTTAATCCTTTGTTTTCAGCAAGCTGGTGAGATTGACAACCTCACCGTTTCGTTGGGGCAAAATAGTTTGATTGTGTTGTGTGCAGGTTCCACGTCAACAGTCAGATCCTGCTATTTTTCTGGCGCCGTTGGCAACCTTCTGAAGTGCTACTACTCCTACTGGTTCGATAACCTTGGTTTCATACTGAGGGAAAACTTGCTGCTGCACTGCTTCATACCTTCCTCTTGGGGTCTCCCAACGAACGTGTGGTTTCACGTCATCAAGCCATTTTTCTAGCGCTGTTACCGGGGAGTCAGCAGACTTCTGCAAGGGGATTCTCACGATTCCAATCTCTTTACTTTGTTTTTGTCTTGCTTAGTTATTTTTATTTTATCTTGTTTGCTTTCAATTATCAAAAATACAAAAAATTAGTTACTTGCATTTAGTTTATTTTCAGTCTTGTTTCCTTTTTATCATGTCTAGCCCCGTTCCTTTCGTCATGTCACCTGAGGAAGAGATTTTCACTTTCAAGCAAGGGAGTGAGGAGAGTTTTAAAGATGCTTGGTCTAGAATTTTTGAATCCTATGCTAAAACTGAACCTAAAATGACTTTAAGCCTGCTCCTTGGTAGCTTTTATTTTGGTCTTATTCTTTGCTACAGATATGCTTTAGATGCTGTGGTAGGAGGAGATTTCCTTTGTTATGATGGGGATCAAGCTTTTAATGCTATAAAAAATTGATTACAATTCACTACAAGAAATATGCTATCCTATGACCTTTTGATAGCGACCCTAAAAATATTGGTCATAATTCTATGACCATTTTGAACCACTTGGTCATAATCCATTTTGGAGTGTCCTAAACTAAAAACATAACGACCAATTTAGTCAAAAAGGTCATAGTCTTCTTACATAAATTGGTCATAATGTAGACAGCAGTGGTCTACAGCCTTATTTTCTATCAATTACGGCCAATTTAAATGGTCAAAACCGCTAATTCATGACGCTGACAGGACATCTCACCAATTTTGCCTACGTGGCATGTCCATGTGTCAAGCAACGTCAGCATTTCGCCTACATGTCATGTACATGAGTCAATTTCTGTATCAATTTTCTGCCTACGTGGACTAGGTTTGAACCTAACTACACAGGTTCACATGTTTTCCAGTGAGTCAATGATGCTGGTAGGACACCTCAACAATTTTTCCTACGTGGCATGTCCATGTGTCAAGCCACATCAGCATTTCGCCTACATGTCATGTACATGTCAATTTCTGTATCAAATTTTTTGACGACTAGCTTTGAACCTAACTACAAAGTACACCAGTACACAGGTTTTCCAATGACTCAATGACAATTGGACCCACCTAAATTGGGACCCTGCACCGACCTGACTAGTGGGCCCACGTGTCAGCCTCGGACCGGACGAGGGATCGCTAGGCATTATTTTGAAATTATTCGGCAAACTACGTGGCATGTCCATGTGTCAAGCAACGTCAGCATTTCGCCTACATGTCATGTACATGAGTCAATTTCTGTATCAATTTTCTGCCTACGTGGACTAGGTTTGAACCTAACTACACAGGTTCACATGTTTTCCAGTGAGTCAATGATGCTGGTAGGACACCTCAACAATTTTTCCTACGTGGCATGTCCATGTGTCAAGCCACATCAGCATTTCGCCTACATGTCATGTACATGTCAATTTCTGTATCAAATTTTTTGACGACTAGCTTTGAACCTAACTACAAAGTACACCAGTACACAGGTTTTCCAATGACTCAATGACAATTGGACCCACCTAAATTGGGACCCTGCACCGACCTGACTAGTGGGCCCACGTGTCAGCCTCGGACCGGACGAGGGATCGCTAGGCATTATTTTGAAATTATTCGGCAAAAACGTCGGAACATGCGCTCGAACCAACGACCTGTGCTCCTTCGGCAGGACAACAAACCAACAGACCACAAGTTCTTTTGTGCAAATAAACACTTCTAACTCTTTTAAAGCGTGAATGTCTGCATGGGCCTGGGCCGCAGCGGACATTAACTCTTCTTCTCCACATTTCTCTTAGTTACATTTTTCTGCGTGAGTGGGCCAGCGGCCCATATGTCATTAGAAGCTGAACATAGGTGCGAAATATGGGCTTGCCATGAGATTTAGTCCACCAAAACAGAGAGAGAGTTCGATTTTTTCTTGATCGTCTAAAATTTAATTTCAACGTTAATTTTGCGTATGATATTACATCGAGATGATCCGAATATTGATTTTGTTCATCTTGAAAAGATGCATAGAATCTTGGTGAGCTTCTCACTTTGCGTCATGTTGAGTGCATGACCTACCTTTTGGTACATATCGACATAAAACCATTTTAATGGGTGAAAACGGCAAGCATGACCACTCTTAGTTAAAGTGGAATCTTGAGAAAATCTTGGTGGATTTATGATAAAATGGCCACTTTTGTATCTAAAAATGATTTTAAGAAAAAATAAGAAACAAACTACGAGGCACCTGTAGTTCAAATTTGACCCACTTCCTACTAAATCGACAGAAATTTGTCTTTTTGACGAGAGGAGGATGGAAACGGTTTGACACGCAACATTTAGTTATTTGTACATAAAATTTGGTCTATTGTTTTTAGAATATGCATTGCTCAAACTTTGCAACATATTTTTGGTAGGTGCTTCACGAAAAATCCCATTTTTTGCACTCAGAAATTGAAAAATGATTTTTTCATGAAAGGAAAATTAAAAGTTTCTTCGGCAACATTGTTCACGGTTCCAAGATGCACGTTTGTGCCCAATATGGACATATTTAAGCAAACGATAACATGAATGTGGACATAACATTCGTCATGTCGTAGTAAAGCCATGAATCTTCGTATATGATAGCACATTTCTGAGAACACTTTCTTAAAAAAATTGTCTTATTCCAAGTTTATGATTTTTGATGGATACTAGGACACATATAATGACACCACGCGAAGGTTTTCCATTTATTTGATTTTTTTTGAATTTCGTATGCCAATTTCAAAATACGATCAACTCGGGGGACATGACCGTTCGTATCTAGGGGTTAAATCTTGCAAAACTTTTGTTATATCTCTGATGAAATAGGTACTTGTGTATCTAAATATGATTTTTGCAAAAAATCATGAGAAAACTACGAGGCACCTGTAGTTCAAATTTGACCCCCTTCCAGCTGAATCGATATGAATTTGTCTTTTTTACGAGAGATAGATGGAAACTGTTTGACACATAACCATTTGGTTATTTGTAAATACATGTGGTCTAGTATTTTCAAATAATGTAGCGCTCCTATTTTACGACATATTTTTGGTAGTTGCTTCACAAAATAACCCATTTTTCGCATTCGGAAATAGAAAATTGATTTTTTCGTGAAAGGAAAAGGAAAAGTTTCTTCGGCAACATTGTTCACGGTTCCAAGATACATGTTTGTGCCCAATACGGGCATATTTAAGCAAACTATACCATGAATTTGGACATAACATTCGTCATTTGGCCCTAAAGCCATGAATCTTCATAGATGATACCTCATTTCTGGGAACACTTTCTTCAGAAAATTGCCTTATTCCAGGTTTATGATTTTTGATGGATACTAGGACACATATAATGACACCACGCGAAGGTTTTCCATTTATTTGATTTTTAAAAATTTCGTATGCCGATTTCAAAATACGCTCAAAATGGCGGACATGACCGTTCGTAGCTAGGGGTCAAATCTTGCAAAACAAATGTTGTATATCTAATGAAATAGGTACTTGTGTACCTAATTATGATTTTTTCAAAAAATCATGAGAAAACTACGAGACACCTCTAGTTCAATTTTGACCCCCTTCCAACTGAATCGGCATGAATTTGTCTTTTTTACGAGAGATAGATGGAAACTGTTTGACACACAACCATTTGGTTATTTGTAAATACATGTGGTCTAGTATTTTCAAATAATGTAGCGCTCCTATTTTACGACATATTTTTGGTAGTTGCTTCACGAAATAACCCATTTTCGCATTCGGAAATAGAAAAATGATTTTTTTCGTGAAAGGAAAATGAAAAGTTTCTTCAGCAACATTGTTCACGGTTCCAAGATACATGTTTGTGCCCAATACGGGCATATTTAAGCAAACTATACCATGAATGTGGACATAACATTCGTCATTTGGCCCTAAAGCCATGAATCTTCATAGATGATACCTCATTTCTGAGAACACTTTCTTAAGAAAATTTCCTTATTCCAAGTTTATGATTTTTATGGATACTAGGACACATATAATGACACCACGCGAAGGTTTTCCATTTATTTGATTTTTTTTTAATTTCGTATGCCGATTTCAAAATATGCTCAAAATGGCGGACATGACCGTTCGTAGCTAGGAGTCGAATCTTGCAAAACAAATGTTGTATCTCTAATGAAATAGGTACTTGTGTACCTAATTATGATTTTTTCAAAAAATCATGAGAAAACTACGAGACACCTCTAGTTCAATATTGACCCCCTTCCAGTTGAATCGGCATGAATTTGTCTTTTTTACGAGAGATAGATAGAAAGTGTTTGACACACAACCATTTGGTTATTTGTAACTACATGTGGTCTAGTATTTTCTAATAATGTAGCGCTCCTATTTTACGACATATTTTTGGTAGTTACTTCACAAAATAACCCATTTTCGCATTCGGAAATAGAAAAATGATTTTGTTCGTGAAAGGAAAATGAAAAGTTTCTTCGGCAACATTGTTCACGGTTCCAAGATACATGTTTGTGCCCAATACGGGCATATTTAAGCAAACTATACCATGAATGTGGACATAACATTCGTCATTTGGCCCTAAAGCCATGAATCTTCATAGATGATACCTCATTTCTGAGAACACTTTCTTAAGAAAATTGCCTTATTCCAAGTTTAGGATTTTTGATGGATACTAGGACACATATAATGACACCACGCGAAGGTTTTCCATTTATTTGTTTTTTTTTTGAATTTCATATGCCGATTTCAAAATACGCTCAAAATGGCAGACATGACCGTTCGTAGCTAGGGGTCGAATCTTGCAAAACAAATGTTGTATCACTAATGAATTAGGTACTTGTGTACCTAATTATGATTTTTTTTTAAATTATGAGAAAACTACGAGACACCTCTAGTTCAATTTTGACCCCCTTCCAGCTGAATCGGCAAGAATTTGTCTTTTTCACGAGAGGTAGATGGAAACCTTTTAACACGCAACCATTTTGTTATTTGTAAATAAAATGTGGTCTAATATTTTTAAGAAAAGTAGTGCTCATATTTGGCAACATATTTTTGGTAGGTGCTTCACAAAAAAACCCATTTTCGCACTCGAAAAATAAAAAAGATTTTTTTGTGCAAGGAAAATAAAAACTTTATTCGGCAACATTGTTCGTGGCTCCAAGATGCACGTTTATGCCTAATATGGACACATTTGAACAAACTATGCCATGAATGTGACAATAACATTCGTCATTTGGCCTGAAAGACATGGATCCTCATAGATGATAGCTCATTTCTGAGAACACTTTTTCAAGAAAATTTCCGTATTCCAAGTTTATTATTTTTTATGGATATTAGGACACATCTAATGACACAAAGCGAAGGTTTTCCTTTATTTAGTTTTTTCTGAATTTTGTATGCCGATTTCAAAATACGGTCAAAACGGCGGACATGACCGTTCGTAGCTAGGGGTCAAATCTTGCGAAACTTTTGTTGTATCTCTAATGAAATAGGTACTTGTGAAACTAAAAATTTAATTTTGGAAAAATAAACGCAAGCTATGTAGTAGTTGCAATTCAAAAATAAACTTTCGTAGTTCTATCAGAGATAACCCAAATTTCCTTCCCACAACAATTTTTCCTCTCCAACCCAAAAATTTCGCAACAAGCGGAAAATCTCCCGCCCACCAATTTTTGAAGTGAAATGACTGGACTAGCCGCAGAAATTCGAGCACGGATCAGCCAACCAGGGGCAATTTCGTAATTCTTGTAGAGTACCAAATATAATCCCCACCCGAATCGATCCTCTTACCCAGTCCCTCCCGAACCCTAGCCGCCAGACCCGTGCTCGCGCGATCTAGTTCTCCGCCCCGCCCCGCCCCCATCCACGAGGTTCGCCGCCAGACGTCCTCCTCCCATCGATCCATGCCGTGTAGGAGCTGTGCCACCTTCCCCCCCCAGCCCCGGCGCCTGCTCCTCTCCTCCGCCCCCAGCCACTCCTGTTACATCTCACGCAGCGGATCGACCACCGCCCACCTCCGCCTCGCTTGAGAGAGAGAGGCACCGCTGCCCGGCGACCACGGCGTCGCGGCTGGCTTGCTCGCCGGCGCGCACGTGCGTGCTTCGATGCACCGCGCTCCGTCAAGCTGGCCGGACCGTGGCGCGCTCGTGGCCTGCCTAGGGTTTGCGGTGGCGACGCTAAACGCCGGCCACGGGTCTCTGGCCACCAGGACGGCGACGGCGCCGACTCGTGCCTCGAAGGCCGTCGTCCACTTCGCGCAGCAGCTCGCGCAGACCGCCGCGGTCCTCGAGGTACCAATCATTCCCAACCCGCCGGATCTAGTTACCCATTTTCCCCGATGTGGTCTGAGCTCTGCGTCGTGTTCCCGTCAGATCCTGCACGGGCTCGTTGGGCTGGATTCAACCGACGGGAGCTGGGTAAGTCTCATCATTCATCCATTTGTTGCCTGATGTTCACTAGTTAGCTGCTGCAAATTGGTGGAATTTCTAGAAGAGCGATGGTCCCCTTATCTGTTTCTGATCCTCTGTTGCTTTCTCAGGTACACCCGTGAAGCGCTTTCACGGTATGATTCTGATTATGGAACCACTTTTATCCTGCTTAGATTCCTTACGTTATCCGAGTTGAGTGGCTCGATCAGTTCAAATCCATTATTAGCTTGGTTGGTTAATGTGTTGTAAGAATCTTTATCTTGTGTACTAAATTTACTTCAACTCTCATTTGTGATTTAGCATTGGTTACTGGTTACTTGCGTAGACCCTTTATCCTTAAATAGCTAGTTATAGGTATTTTAATTCCTGGGCATGTACCTAGTACCCCATACATTTATATCTTTACTGTCTATTAACTTAAATTCTTACGTATATAGGGGTTCCATGTTCATGTCTTAGCTGGTCAAATGCTTCAACTGGTGCTAGATACAGCATGTAGTTCTTTATCTGAGTTGTGAACTTGTGATGCCTATGCAAGGATTTGTGCAGGTTTATTATACCCGAATTTGTTCCTGCGCAACCACTATTTGTCTATAGTGGCTATATTTTGTGGTTGTCTTCTTGTTGTTTGCGTAGACCGTTTGTCTGTTTTTGTGCATCTAGATATGCTTGAGATAGTTCTGGTAGTGTGGTACATAATATTGTAAGTAAAATGCAGTTTACATGTTGAATCAGTTGTCATCTGCTGAGCATATAGCGTTACAAGGGGATGCTACTGAGATGTTTCATCATTGACGTACCTTAAACCAAGCTTCTTAAAACTGATGCTTGCGTTATCTTGTGAAAATTAACATCTGCGTTAGCTTTTTACATCATTGAAGTATCTTAAACCCCACCTATCTTAAATTTGGTTGGAGATGAAATGCTACATATACCAGTAAAAACTTAATACAATATTTGATAGATAACTAAATGTTATGCTTCTCTCTTTTGTTTGTATTAGGTGATGTACCTGGGCGTTGCTGTACCTGGTGGCAATTTAATACATTCATAGCAATTTAACTGAAGATTTACCATGCTTGTACCTGATAGGTGACGTGCCTTTCTTGGCTCCTCTATACTCTCTGTAGGAAATTGTTTCTTGTATGTGACTTGCCATTATGAACTTGTCTACTTGATTGAGTTGTGCTTTCTCTGCTTACATTTAGAATTGTTTCCCTCTATTATGTCCTGCCTATGCTACTTGTGGCGGAGCTGTGCGACTTGTTTTCCGTTTAAAGGCCTTCTTGTTGTTACTGAATTTAGAATCGTTTCCTTTCTGTGTCTTCAAATCATCAGTTACAAGTATTTTGCTTATTCGTGATGACATGTGTTGATCGATAAGTAGAAATTGTACTCCAGTTTACCTTTATAAACATGACTTGGTTATTTAGCTTCCCCTAAGATATTCACTTTGCAATTTTCAGGAAGCTCGATAAAGCTTGGACGGTGGTGAGTCCTCTGAGGGTGGTGATGCTGTTTGTGTCCTCGTGACTGGTAGTAGGCTTGGCTGGCACTCAGTTTGACTACCTCCTCGGCTCCTGCCACCACACCACATCCCTCAGGTGAGCTCCTCGGCTCCTACTTTTCTTTCTTTTGACATGTTTGCTTCTTTTGGATATTCAGCTTGCTTGCCATTCTGTTAGCCCAGTGCTGACTATGTGGTTCATACGACGGGAGCAGGTGCCCAGTTTGTGATAAGAAGGAGCTCCATGCTGAAGAAGATCACTTGTAGATCTTATAAAGTACCTAGTTATTACACTTGTAGAGATTGTAACTGTGATTGCCATTGTATAACGTGTTATTTGTATAGCAGAAGCTCCATACTTAATCTGGCTACTGTTTTTTTTTTTGAAGTATTTCTTGTTTTTTGTTTCTGTGACACTTTTAAATACTGGTAATCTATATAACGAAAAATTCAAATTAGGAAAAGAATATGATTCTGACAATTGGGACCCAGCACCAGAAAATGACAACTGGGACCTGCTATCCAGAACCTGACAATTGGGACCTGCTATCCGGAACCTGACATCTTGGTCCCAACATCCAGAACCTGAAAACTGGGATCCATTTTACATAAAAATAATAAGAAATTAATGAGAAAAATGGCCACGGCCCAGAAAATAAAAGGGTCGAATTGTTGGGCTCGGCCCATGTAGCTCTCCGAAATAGGCAGGAAAAAAAACATTAATGAGAAGAATTGTTGGGCTTGGCCCAATTATATGGCTGAACTGGACCGGGCTGATTCTGATCTACGACCATTTCATTTGGTCACAATTTTGTCACGTCAGCCTTGCCACGTTGGATCTGACGTGGTCTGGCCAAATTGCCAGTGACCAAAAAATTGGTCATAAAATTTGTGACCTTTTAATTTGGTCATAGACGTCTATGACCAATTCACAAAAAGGTCACTTTCGTTCCTCAGTGACGCTCGTAACTTGACCATCTGTTTTTGGTCACAAAAAGGTCACAGAAGACAGACCATGACCATTTCTGTGACCAACATTGAGGGTCACAGCATAGCATATTTCTTGTAGTGATTTCTAGCCCTCCAATCAGTAAGATTGATTCGGCTCTCATGAGCATAAATGTTAGACTAAATACTCTTGAAACAAACATATCTCGTCTAAAAGAAGGGTATAATCAGATTCGTGAACACTATGATAATGTGCCAGTAAATTTTGAACCATCGGGATGGATTCCTTCGGTAAAAGTTGTTATCAATGGTGAAACCTTCCATGATCGATGTGATATCATGTCTGAATTCTGTTTAATGCCCAGGGATATTTATGATTCCTTAATCTTTGGGAGCTTTCCAAATGCGAAGATTGTATAACTTTGGCTGATAATACTATTAAATTACCAAGCGGAGTAGCCGAAGGAGTATTTACAAAACTCCTGGGGATAACAATATCTATTGATTATCTTGTCATTGAATGTGCAGGAGCAGGACAAATTACGCTTGGAAGATCTCTGTTGAAACTCTTTGGAGCAACAATAGACGTGGGACAAGGCGTTATGAATTTCGTCTCTTCACCTGGTTGTCACCAAGTATTTCCTAAAGATAAGAGTAAGGGTAAGAGAGCTAAGCGTAAGATTGTTGATGCTTCTACACTTGGTAATACTTGATGCATGCTTTGTGCCTAGCTAAAAGGCGTTAAAGAAAAGCGCTTATGGGAGGCAACCCATTATTTTTATTTCTGCAATTTTTCTTTTATTGAGTCAAGGAGTGTGTTTACTTCTGTAGCAACTCATTTGTATCTTTATTTTCTCGCATTTGTTGTGCCAAGAGTAGTATCTAATGATAAGATGATGGTAAATTTTGATTGCTGCGCAGGAACAGATTTCTGCTGTTCACCGTATTAAATCTTTAAAATCACCAGAATGTGAATTAAATCTGACAATTTTTGTGCGTTATCCTGATATATGTATGCATCTTTTGTTAGCTCAAAGTTTTTCGATCTGAGCAACGTAAGTGCCCCGAAAAAATTCGTCTTTGTGGACTGTTCTGTTTTAAGACAGATTATGTCTTTTATTTTGCATCCTCTCTTTTACTAGTATTGGGTGGAATTCTTTTTTGGGTGAAAGAGCTTCACATAACATCAGTGGCAGTAGCTAATGTTTAAAGTAACTGTCATATTGCGTCTTTTCAGAACATGTGAGTTTTTTATTGTGCACTAACCCTCTAATGAGAATTACTTTGAGTTTGGTGTGGCGAAAGGTTTCAAGGGTCAAGAGGGAAGAGTGATATAATAGGATGGAGAAGAGTGAAAAGATTAAGCTTGGGGAGGCTCCCATGGATCTCCCCAGCATATTTCAAGAAGACTCAAGCGTCTAAGCTTGGGGATGCCCAAGGCATCCCCTTCTTCATCGTCAAAATTATCAGGTCATCTCTAGTGAAACTATATTTTAATTCTTTTACATCATATGTGCTGTTCTTGGAGCGTCTGTGTGCATTTATTTTCAGTATGTTATTTTTATTTTATGATCAACTTGATTGGATCCTAACATTCTTGATTGGGAGAGAGACACACTCCGCTTTTTCATGAGAATACTCATATTCTTCACTTATATTTGTTGAGTATTCATATCTAGCGCTGTTCAGCTTTTAGCTCTTGTTTTCATGTATCTCTTGTCAGAGCTATTAGTTCTTTTAAAGAAAGTATTCTCTTGCTTCACTTATACTTGTTTGGAGAGTTATTAAAATAAATTGATTGGTGTTTGGTTGGAACAGAAAATGTTGCATGTGGTAAATGGCATAATGGAAAAGACTTACATACTCTTGTAGATCACAACTTGAATAATTTGATACTTGTCAATTGTTCTGAGTTAACAAGTAGGTCATGTTTAAACTGTTGCATCATGCAAGTTAAGCCCATTAGTGAAGAAACACAGTAAAGCTTGTGAAATGTGGATTGCATGAGTGGTAATTCTAAGGTCTAGATATTTTATATTAAAAGGTTTTGGTTAACAAGGAATACAGTGTGGAGTCTTATAATATTTGCAATATGTTGTCATATAAAACTTGGTGTACCGGTTGACAGTCTGTGTTTGCTTAAATAACCTTGCTAGCCTAAACTCTGTACTGAGAGGGAATGCTTATCGTGCATCCAAATCCTTGAGCCAAAATCCATGCCATTTGTGTCCACCATAACTAACTATATGTGGTATTTCCTTGCCACTCCAAGTAAATTTTTCATGTGCTACCTTTAAACTATTCAAAACTGTTATTACTCCTTTTTGTGTCAATGTTTACCAAGCTCATGAGGACGGGGACGGGGTGGATGTGTTTATGTCACCTGTCAAACAGACTTTACCACCGGACTAGCGGCATATACATCCGCTTATCCATTAATTTTGCAAAAAGAGCTGGCAACGGTGTGCCCAGTCCCAATTAATTACAACTTTAACCGCTTAATTCTCTTCACATTTTTGCCCTGATTTATCAGACAAGCAATGATACCAGTGAAATATCTGTATGTGTAAACAAAAGAGAAAGAGGGATGATCTGCCTTGCTGGTAGAAATAACGTCATTCATGGGAGCCGCTCTTAAAAGTCTGGTTGGCAGGAGTCATATTGTACTTTTCATTTTCTGATTCGTTGACAATTAACGAACACCTCCCAAAATTTATTTTTACTCTCTATATGATTTCAAAAACTTAAAAAGCTCTAGCACATGATTTAATCCCTGCTTCCCTCTGCGAAGGGCCTTTCTTTTACTTTTATGTTGAGTCAGTTTTCCTACTTCTTCTATCTTCCACAAGCAAACACTAGTGTCAACTTTGGTACAACAATTGTTATATGCTAGATATTGAACTTATTATATTGCTTTGTGTTGACACTAGTACAGAACGACACATCGAATACCCCTCTATGGCAACATCAGGAGTTAGGCGACGGTAAATCGCGACATCCCCCGCGTGCCCGCACTGGGCCGTAAAGCTAGCCCACAACAAAGGCAACGGGTGAATAGTGGAATATATGTTGGCAACGGAGTTTGTTTTAACTCCGTTACCGATATGTGCTCATCGCACACGGACAGTTTCGTAATCTCCGTTGCCATTAGAAGCAGCCCGACAGCCGGCCTATAAGAACCTACTATGCCCTTCACTCTCACTCTCACTGTCTCACTTCCAACCCTAGCCGCCGCACAGTCTCCTCTCTCTCCACTCTCTCGCATGGCTTCCACCGTCGGCGCTGGTAGATCCGGCCATCGCGGCCGTGGCCGCCCCACCCTCCGGGCCTTCAGGCAGCAGCAGCGTCAGCTGGTGTTGCGAGACGAGCTTGCGGAACAGGCCGCCGCCGATCCGGCCCCCGCGGGCTGGTCCCGCAGCCTTGGCGCTCGTCCGCACGGCGAAGGCTCCGGCCGCACCCGCTCATTTGGCCACCATTGCAGCTACCGCGAGATCTGCCAGGCGATGTACCCCGGCCGCCATCCGTCTTCCTCCTCCTCCTCGTCCTCGTCCTCCGACGAGGAGGAAGAGGAAGAGGAAGAGGAGGAGGATCGTGATCTGGAGATCGCTTGCCAACTCTCCTGCGCCGATTTCGAGCGCGAGGACGCCAAGCGTCGTCAGGGCGAGGCCGATCTGGAGGCGGCGGTCCTCCTCTCCGAGGCGTCGACCCAGGTCGAACGCGTCGAGGAAGCGGTCTACCAGTCTGACCTCCGGGCCGCCATAGCCCTCTCTTTGGTCCACGGTGAGGGCAAGGCGCCGCCAGGGGAGGCCGGCGCTAGCTCCGTCGCCGGCGGCGACGCTAAGCGAGCCCGCCTCGCCTAATGTAAGACCTCAGTTCAGTAGGATAGCTGTTTTCTAGTTGTAAGTAGCTAATTGTTTATCCATAGATTTGCTCTGTTTTTAGTAGGCATTGTTTACACATAGATTTTAGCTGTTTTCTAGTTGTAAGTAGCTAATTGTTTATCCATAGATTTGCTCTGTTTTTAGTAGGCATTGTTTACACATAGATTTTAGCTGTTTTCTAGTTGTAAGTAGCTAATTGTTTATCCATAGATTTGCTCTGTTTTTAGTAGGCATTGTTTACACATAGATTTTAGCTGTTTTCTAGTTGTAAGTAGCTAATTGTTTATCCATAGATTTGCTCTGTTTTTAGTAGGCATTGTTTACACATAGATTTTAGCTATTTTCTAGTTGTAAGTAGCTAATTGTTTATCCATAGATTTGCTCTGTTTTTAGTAGGCATTGTTTACACATAGATTTTAGCTGTTTTCTAGTTGTAAGTAGCTAATTGTTTATCCATGGATTTTCTCTGTTTTTAGTAGGCATTTGCTCTGATTTTAGCTTTGTTTCTGTTATGCCGATGATTAAAATTAGGTGACACCGTGTGATCCGGGGTGGCGCTAGTGATCCTTGTGATATGCACAAATACACATCGATCCTGTGCATCCTACTTGGCTCGCTTGCTCCATCCCTGGAATTTGTGTGTCCAATCTACCTATATATGAGGCATTGTTTAGGCTATGTTCTAGTTGTAATTAGTTCTATATTTTCTGTAATGCCGATGAAGAAGCATATGTCTTGTGTATAGAGATGAAGGAGTTTACATTTTGATTTTTTTCATCTCCTTTAGGGCGAGGAGGAAACCTGGAGACTATGCGGCGGCCGTGAAGACGTAGGAGCGGGGCTCCGTCCACACAGTCCACTGAAGCCGGCGCCTCCAGGAGCAAGACTTTTGTGCAGTACTAAATAGGTAGAAGAAGACCACGCAATGAAGCTGGGCGAAGAGGAAGGTGAAGAACCGGCGGCCGTCAAGCAGGAACCACAGGGCTCCGTCGACGGTGCAGCAGGCGTCACCGGCTTTTTTTTGTTTCCTTTAGCCCTCATTACAAACGGTCAAAAACTAATCTCCGTATCTGATGTAAAGACTAAAGGCAACGGTTATATATTATGCCCGTTGCTAAACTTATTGCAAACGATAAAAATCTCCGTTACCATTGTGAGGCTTCACATCAGTGACAGAGGCGGGGACACGGACCCTTTCTCCGTTGCCGAAGGGGTTTTTGGCCCGTTTTCGATGTGTCGTTCTCTACTAGTGTGACAATATCCATGAGATAAATATGTTGAAAGTTGAAGCAAATGCTGAAGCTTAAATCTTTCTTTGTGTTGGTTAAATACCTTTTACTAGAATCTGTTGCTTTATGAGTTAACTCTTATGTAAATCTGTGGATACAATGTCTCCAAAGTACTATTCATGAAGAGTTTTGCTTATATGATTCAGTTGTTTACTCATTATCTATTTGGTAGCAAACTATAGACCATTGACTTGGATCACTTCATTCATTTACATGTGCTTTACAATACTATATGATCAAGATTATGATGGTAGCATGTCACTTCAAAAATTATTATGTTTTATCGTTTACCTACGTGAGGACGAGTAGGAACTAAGCTTGGGGATGCTTGATACGTCTCAAACGTATCTATAATTTTTGATGTTCCATGCTGTTATTATATCAATTGCTACATGTTTTCACTGACACGTACACGGAGTCCAAAGGGGAGACGGAGCCGAGCCACGAGGTGGCCACACATGGGCTCGGCAGCAAGGGGGGCTGCGCCCTACCCTTGTGTGGGCCCCTCGGGTGCCTCCAGCCGCCGCCCTTTCGCCTATTTATTCCCCCCGACGCGAAAACCCTAGATACCCGAGCCATTATCCACGAAAAGTTCCAGAGGCGCCACCGTCGTCAACCCTAGCTCGGGAGGGTCCTGAACCTCTTCCCGGCACCCTGTCGGAGAGGGGAATCATCACCGGAGGGCTCTACATCACCATGCCTGCCTCCGGAGTGATGCGTGAGTAGTTCATCCTTGGACTACGGGTCCATAGCAGTAGCTACATGGTTGTCTCTCCTCCTTGTGCTATCATGTTTAGATCTTGTGAGCTGCCTAACATGATCAAGATCATCTTATTGTAATGCTATATGTTGTGTTTGCTGGGATCGGATGAATATTGAATACTATGATCAAGTTGATTATCAATCTATCTTTATATGTTATTTATGATCTTCCATGCTTTCCGTTACTAGTAGATGCTTTGGCCAAGTAGATGCTTGTAACTCCAAGAGAGAGTATTTATGCTAGATAGTGGGTTCAGTCTCCATTAATCTGGGCGAGACATCAACGTCTAAGGTTGTGGATGTGCTGTTGCCACTAGGGATAACACAACAATGCTATGTCTACGATCATATGTACTTGTTTACTTTACGTACATTACTTAATGCAATTATCCGTTGCTTGCAACTTAATACCAGCGGGGACACGGATGTTAACCTGGCGGTGGATTATTAGTCATAGATGCAGTTGGATAACGGTCTATGTATTTTGTCGTAATGCCCAAATGAATATCATAGTAGTCACCTTGTCATATATATGCATTGTCATGCGCTCAATATTTTGTCAATTGCCCAGCTGTAATTTGTTTACCCAGCATATTATTTATCTTTGTGGAGAGACACCACTAGTGAACTGTGGACCCCGTTCCATTCTTTTACACTGATAAAACCACCAACTGCGATCATTGTTCTCTTTTACTCTCTACAATTAAACATCATTTTCCACACCATACGTTTAATCATTTGTTTTCAGCAAGCCGGTGAGATTGACAACCTCACCGTTTCGTTGGGGCAAAGTAGTTTGATTGTGTTGTGTATAGGTTCCACGTCAACAGTCAGATCCTGCTATTTTTCTAGCGCCGTTGGCAACCTTCCGAAGTGCTACTACTCCTACTGGTTCGATAACCTTGGTTTCCTACTGAGGGAAAACTTGCTGCTGCACTGCTTCATACCTTCCTCTTGGGGTCTCCCAACGAACGTGTGATTTCACGTCATCAGGAAGCGCCGGAGGAGTTCTTACCGGAGAGGTTCTCCCCGGAGGTAGCGCGGTCGCACTTCACAACAAGGGGAATGACTTTGAGTATGTGCCATTCGGTTCCGGACGGAGGTTTTGCCCTGGCATAAATTTTGCGAATACTGCAATGGAGATTATGCTAGCGAACCTTGTGTACCATTTTGATTGGGAGCTGCCATTGGAGATGAAGGAGATTGACATGAAGGAAGTATTCGGCTTGACGACCCGCCGTAAGGAGAAGTTCCTCCTTGTTCCAGCTCCAAGATCCCTTCGGGAGGAGAGATAGTCAAACCGAATTGCTAATTCTGAGTTACCGGTGAAATATACTGTAGATCTTATACGCAGAGATTCGTGTGGATCTTATTGTTTTTCGTTTGTTTCTTTTTTAGAGGAATTTTTTCGTTTGTGTTTATTTTTTTCGTTTGTGTTGTTTGCATAGGTTGTTAACTATCTTGGGCCATTTTGCAAAAAAAAACTATCTTGGGCCACGAATTCAGGCCCAGTAACCTAAGGGAGAGGTAAAATAGATATCCTACAGTAGAATTCGAACCCATGGAACCCAAGACCTTCATGTGCCACCTCTGAGTCTTAATCAACTAGGAAAAGAGTTGATTCTAAAAAAAAGACTAGGAAAAGAGTTGTGTGGCTGAAGGAAACTCTCTGAAATCCAACTTTGAAATCAATGGTCACAACTACGACAACGAGTATTATTTTGTTGAGGGTATCTATCCTCAACATGTCACAATTATAAAAATAATTTCGAACGCACAAGGTAACACAAAATCTCTCTTTGCAAAAAAAATAAAGGGAAATTGCAAGGGAAGATGTGGGACAGGGATTTGTAATGCTTCAACCATGTTGGGCTATAATTCTCCAGTCGGCTCAAAAGTGGGGCACATATCAACTATGGAAGGTGACGACTGCTTGTATTGTTATGTGCAACATGATTGCAAAGAATGATCATGAACAAGAACATGCTCTGGTGTGTTTGATTTCAATGGACCTCCAGTTGGTCCAGTGCTCATAAATTCTAAACTTGAATGTTTCCTTGATATGCATCAACAAATTCGTGACAAGGATGTTGATCAATAACCCTACGATGGTCTAATTGAGCGTATGTGGATTCATCAAGGAAACTTTAAATTTATTGTTTACGCGGCGTGGGGCACAATTTATGCATTTTAAGATGTTCCGAACATAACTGAATTTAAATTGTTGTTGCAATTATATCACGTTCGAAAAATCTGCATTGTTGTTGAGTCCATAAGTGTGCTAATATTTATATTTAATTTCACATGTGTCTTTGAGTATATTGTAGAAGAAGAAAAATGACAAAAGAGATGAGATTGACAAAAGGAATGGCTTGTTTGGTTCTTTGGATCCTAACAATGCAGGAAGAGGAAAAACACATAAAGGAAAATCACATTATACTATAAATTATAAAACATGGTCAAACCAAAGTCAAACCACTTAGAAAGGTATAATAAGTATGTTATTTGCCACTAGAGACCACGGTATGCATTATAGAAAAAATGCTCCAAGAGCCCAACTTTAAATTAATAAAGCCCTGGTGAGGCCAAGTACACCTTATAACGAACATCGAGCTGCTTGGGGTTACCAGCTTAAGATTACAGCACAGGAGAACAACAGAAGAAAAGAAAAAAACAAGGGCAAGAACTAAGTACAAGACTAAGCAAGCCGCTTGAACCACATCGTTGAGCACCATCTTCTGTTGATCGAGAGGCAGCACCGAGACTTCAAACCCATGACGGCATCGGGAAAGACCAGACCATTTCAGAACCACCTCACGCCACCAGAACACCCGACGGTCGATGTCTTCGCGAGAAACCGGAATACAAGAGGGACAACAATCGAAGCCCCTTCAAGGAGGAATACGATGTCCGAAGACGGCATCGCCACCGCAAAGGCCAAAGCCTTGCATAACTTTCGTCGGCGTCCACTCCACCAACCTCAGACCACCGCAACCGAGGAAGAGCCCAACTGAAGATGAACTCGACAAGGAGAAAACACCGTTGGTGTCCAAGGCCAAGCCACAACCTCGACAGCCCACCCTGGGTTCGAGATTGGCTGCACAAACTGGATAGACCACCGTCTAAAAGAGGCCAAGTCGACATCAGTGAAGATCATCTCAGGTCAGGGATCGCAAGGAGGCAACCAAAGTCGAGACGAAGCACAACGATGACGGGGACGGAGCGGCAAGGCCGTGCAAGTCAACAACCAGGGGGAGGAGTTTGGATGTGACGCCCCAAGAGGAAAACGGTGCCCATGGGCGACGTCGTCGCCGGAAAAGGTGAGACCTTGCCCAGCTTTCGCTGAAACACACCCCCAAAAGAAGGCCAACTGCACCTCCGGACGATGAGGAGAGTACATGGAAGCCGACTACGGGGTAGCCAGGGAGAACCGCGGCTGAAACGCACGAGAATACGGGGAGAGGACAGTAGTTGGGGAGGACCGTGAGCCCCTGCTCTGGCTCCGGTGGCCACAACTCTCACACTGAGACTGCGTCGCACATCCTCGACACCACCTCTACACGCCGATAGAACAAGACAAGCACTCCCAGAAATACCCACACGGTGGCTAGCCAAAAGAGCAGCCACAACCACCGGAGACACCACCTCTGCACCGAGATATGCAACAGAGCTCAGCCGCCTTGAAGAAGTGGTGACACGGTCCGTACCGCGCCGCCCATAACGCAGACCTACACGCCACCCTCTGCCAGATCCACCACCAAAGAGACCCCAAACCCTAGAGGCCACTCCACCCAGATCGCCCAGAACCAGATCTGAGCGCCCGCCACCACGACGTGGAACTCGAGTACCGGAGAGGCCGACCTGGAAAGGGAGGGGTGCGACGGGCGGGGAGGCTCACCGGCCGACGACCGTGACGACGGCGGGTGGACCCTAGCTAGCGCAGCACCGAACTCCATGCGATCGCGCGAGGGCCTATTGGCCAAATCCCCGCCGCCCCCATCACCAGCGCAGCGCGGCCTTGTCCGGCGGCAGCCTCCGGGAGAGGCGAGGGGGGGGGGGGGGGGGGAGGGAGAAAGGGGGTGGCGACGGTGGAGGGCTAGGGTTCGCCCCCTCGGTCTCCTGGAGGAGACGATGCGAGGGAGGTTACGTTTTTTATGCATTATTCCTTTAAAGCTGCGATTGAAAGAAAACTTGTTGTGTTTTCTCCTTTCCTTAATTTCTTTTAAATCAAAGGTTTAATAGTGCCACCATAGAATCGCGACAATATGCCTCCATCTTTCTTTGAACCAAACTAGCCCGAATTGTCGATAAGGTTTGATGCACAGTTGCACACCCTCGGAGCCGTAACTAGGGCTGGACTAACGAGCTGCTTGGCTCGTTAAGGCTCGGCTCGTTAAGACTCGTGATCGTTAAGTCTCGAATCGTTAAGCTCGTTAAGGATAACGAGCTAAATATAAAGTTTGTCTCGGTTCGTTAAGTGTTCGCGAGCGCCCGCGAGCAGCTCGTTAAGAAAATAAATCTGAATTTAGAGATGACTAGGTCATTGACGATTGACAAGGAGTAAATGAGATTCGATGTTGCCTACATGGGTAGACCGTAAATCTCGGCTGTGATATGGACTTGCTGAATAGTGTTGGACCGTCACCTGTCAAGATCCTAGTTAGATGGGATCTACCCCTAAAAGAAAGATGAGATCCAAATTAACGAGCATAACGAGCTGCTCGCGAGGCTCGTTAGCTCGCTCGTTTAGCTCATTAACGATAACGAGCGAAAATCATTGTTTGACTCTGTTCGTTAGCATAACGAGCCGAACTAAACGAGTCGAGCAAATGAGTGCTCGTTAAGCTCATCGAGTTTAGAGCTTTATGTCCAGCCCTAGCCGTAACCACAAATGACCGTATCGTACCAGGCCGAAACCGTGGTCTGTACGACAGGCATGGGCGTCGACTACTGTACTGGACCATCCAACAGCCGTTCCAGCTCCTGCCTCGCCCTCTTCTCAGATCTCGTACAGCACGAGTGACAGGTCTGCTACAGCTCTGTGGCATCCCGCGATTTCTATCCCCGTTTCTTGTCGGTTCCAAGCCCACGGGTGGACACTGCACAAACTGCTAGCCATGTTCCAGCCCCGGAAAATGCTGTGTGCCTCGTTTGTCAACTTCCCCGGCGCCTCATCACAATACCTTGCAAAAGGCCGCAACAGAATTGCTTGGCTCGTAGTACTAGCAATTTCAGCTGGCTTCAAACGATTAGTTAGTGGAATAGCTATATCAAACCATACGTGGGAGCAACAAAATGCTGAAGAAATAAGCAAAAGCGTTATTTATCTTACAGCGCACTTCTCCAAATCTCCATCACCATCACAATTCACACACACAACGGGAAGAAAGAACAGAGGAAAGAATCGAACTACAACAGGCAATTTAACGCGAATGAACCACACTAACGACGACGACGAGCCCACACCCTCCTAACGACGGAGCCCGGTTCCGCTAGCCGAGATGGACCTCGGCCTCGCGCCTCTCGCCGCGCCTGGCGCGCACCACAAAGGCCACGGCGACGGCGACGCCGACCACCGCCAGGGCCGCGATGCCGCAAGACACGCCGGCCGCCACGGCCACGGACCTGCGCGGCGGGGCCGACGACAACGACGTGGCGGCGTTGGTTGTGGTGGTAGGCATCGCCGAGGCGGCCTCCGGCTTGGCGGGCAGGGCCTCGGGCAGCACGGCGGCCTCGGGCTTGGCGCCGAAGAAGGAGGCCATCTCGGGCGTCGCCTCCGTCTTGCCTTCGCCGAACTCCTCCTGCAGCCCGTGGGAGTCCGACCCGACGGCCAGCAGCGCCACCCCGCAGAGCGCCGCCAGCAGCAGATCTCGCCGGATGGACGCCATTGCTTGCTTCGGTCGGTCTTCTCTCCGAGCTAGCTGCCGTCGCCAACCAACAGTCAGAAATTAACAGCTCAAATAGCAAACTGCTTGTTAGTTGTCGAAATGCAGGACGATCGGTCATGTGAACGGATTCACCAACAAATGGCCGGATGTACAAAAAGAGCTAACTAAAGGTCGCACCGACAGATCTCGGTATCAACCAAACCATGTACCTTGTGCAGCGAACCATGATAAACAAACCAGTGCGGAATTCCACAAAAGCAATGCAAAGAGAGCTGCTTGCTTTGAGCGGAACGTACCTCCGGAGCTTAACGAAAGCGTGGCTTGTCGGAGAGATTAAGCTGAGCGAAATAACGACTTGTGGCTTGTGAGGAGTGAGAGCTCAGGGCGCTCGAAGATTCCTGGTATATATAAGAGCTCCGCCGTTGGCAGGAGTATCTACGTATGTGGTGAGGGCGAGAGAGACTCGTGACGCGAGTGAGTGAGTGAGTGAGTGAGTGAGTGAGTGAGTGAGTGAGAACCAGGGACGGATCTAGGATTTTAACTTTGGGTGTTCAAATTCTGACCAATATAAAACATATAGGTGAAACTCGTCCACCTCTCCATGGAAACATGAAAAAAGAAACTACTGAGTACAAGTGTTCCTATCTCAAATGATCAATTTATTTAGGAAACAATGATATGTTCGATTGTGCTTGAAGCGACCTTTTTTTTGAATTAGCTTGAAGCGACCTAGGCAAGCCACTTCCTAATGCGCTGATCGGGAGAGTATAAAAGGATGGGATGTTGACTGCTGCCTACTTAGCTACTTCGAATGGTTTCAGGACTGTATCTATCCAACGAAGAGAAGCTTGTACAGGACATGCAGGCAATGCATAATATCATATACTGTAATAGATTACTTTTGCCAAAATATTTGGGTGTGCATCTGCACACCACACCCATGAACCATGCTGGATCCGTCCCTGGTGAGAACCCTATCTAATCAACCGATCTATCTCTACGCCTACCTACCATGTAGGCCGTAGGGCTCGTTATTTTTGGGTGGTGGAGTGAGTGGGAGGCTAAGATGACCGCCATTGCCCCGTGCTCGGGGGAAACGACATATCGTGAAGAGGGAGGTGGCGACCCCCACCACATTAGGTACTAGCCATGTGAGCTCTTTACTCGGTTTACTAACCTCTGTCGGCTTGCTCCGATCCACTAGTAGTAGCTGGTTTACTTCCCGGTCTCCGCTGCTAATCCCGCTCGTGCCCAGATCCCTGCTGCTGTTACTGTACTGGTTATGTACTCTTGCTTGCTTGGTCGTGTAGTCTTCACGGGCAAGCGATCGACCCGGGCGCCGGTGTCGTGCTCGTGCATGGCAACTGTGTGTCGGGAGTCTAGTGTCTCTGGGTTAATAATCAGCTCATGCGTCGTGTGCTTCGTCTTGGCAGCCCATCACGCTTCCGTGCCGTTTGCCCGTCGAATCACGCAACTTATCAATTCCCGTGAAGAAGGAGATCCGCTGCTCACCTGCTGGTTGGTGGATGAACAAAAACAACAATTGTAAGAAAACTACTCCCTCCGTTCTAAATTAGATGACTTCTATTTATCCAAATGTGGATCTATCTATACTTATAACATGTCTAGATACATTCACATGTTGGCAAATAAAAGTCACGTAATTTGGAACGGACGGAGTACCACATTTGCATCTTCCCCTCTCTGTATAAATATTTAAGATTCGAATGCAAGTTTGAAAGAGTGTCCGGCTTTTCATTTTTCTACACAAAAAAGACCTACCCCTACTAATTCACAAATTTGTAGTAGTTGATTTTGGGTTAAAAAAAACAATTTTCAAAAATTTCACACAAATACATCAGTTCATCATCTAATTTTTTTTTTAGAAACCATTGATCGTTCAATTTAGCTCGGTTAAAGCGTTCTGACAAGATAACCCCACTGCCAGCTTGTCAGGCTAACGGGCAGCACTGGCGGAGCCACATACAACCCGTGTAGGCAGATGATTACACAGGTTTTTACAATACAAGGTTAAATTAATAAATAAAAATGCAATACATGTATGTCTTGATTACACAGAGTTTAACTTCTGGCTCCGCCACTGCTGCTATGAGTACCAGCAGGTGCCCTGCCCTCACCTATGGCAGTCTACAACATGAAGAATCATGTATCGGAGGCAGATTAACTATATTGCTCTCCCCCCCCCCCCCCCCCCCCCCCCCCACCCCCCACACCCCCCAATTGAGTTTTGCCATGTTAGGCCCTCTTCATTTTTGCATCATGCCTCCGCCCCTAGCACGCGTTGAACGATCTAGGGAGACAGACGTTGAACTGCATCCAGTTCTGAATATTTTTGCAATTTTACGAAGGACCCACCTGTTAGCTGCTCTCTCTCTCTCCATAAAATCCACCTAGGCGAACTTAACAAATAAAAAAACACAGCTAGCATGTTCTCCCGCCACTGTCGGTGAAGAAATCGACGATTCCGTGCTTCCCCGCCTCCTTTGACCACACAAGCGTGATCCATTTGAGATTCGCGTTTGATCTTGTCTCTTTCCCCTCTACTTCTCGCCTCCTACCATGCTGGAGTTGTGGCTTATGGGCATCCCATGTGGAAACGAGGACCAGATAGGAGCCGCAACGGTGACACAGAGCGCTCGCGGAAGGCGGCGACGACAGTGATGTCCATGGGAAAGTACACGTTCAAAGGGGAGAAGAGCCAATCTAGGGAGAGAGAGAGGAACTGACTGGTGGGTACTTTGGAAAAACACCCAAAAATTAGAACACCTCTAGCATCTCTCTCCCTAGATCGTTTATTGCGCGCCACATCATCTTCACATGGGCACAACCGTCAAAAACGCAGTTTATCTTGTCTAGACTGACCAATTAGTGGTTTAGGCCCCGCTTGGTTTGTTGTTTTTTAGCCAATACCAGTCGGTTAAATTACGGAGGTAGTTAGCTCCTGCTAAAAATACGGAGCGGTTACGCTACAAGTCCGGTAATATTTCACGCGCCGTAAATTTGAACGATGTTCCAATCGGGGCCTTATGAAAAAATTAGAGGAGAAACTAGTGTTTTTTGGCGACTTTTCTTAATGGTTGTTTTTTAAAAACCCTAACCCCAAATGTAGTGTGTGTTTTTTCTCTCACAAAAAACAGAGCAATCCGTGGGCGCAACGTGCATGATCTCAGTTCAGTTGGTCACCATGGCCGGTGATTCATCCATGGTAGCATTGTTTTCTAGGCGAGTTGGTAAATTAGCATAGGATCGGCACGGCGAGTCGGGGAATATAACAAGTAGGTCTGGTCCCGTGCAGCCGTGCTACAAATCGGCACGTACTCGATGGATCCGGCCATTATTCCTGCATGGCATGGGGCTGGGCGGTTAGTTGGCAACTTTTGTACACTACTCCCACCTAACCCGATAGGAACCATAAAGGTCATCATCACAAACAAAATGAGATTGGCTCATCATATGGTAAGGTTGTGACGATACTGTTGAAACGGGACAAGGCACCTGCACCGGTCGACCGATCGTGGTAAATGCCAGTACTATCTGATTACAGTGAACGGAGGGCATTAATTCCTGTACTGGTGACACTGTGATCGGTAAGCGGGTTGAATCTCTGTCGACTGTCGGGAGGAGGAAATCGCCGTATGGTTCTGCAGTGTTTGGACGACTGAAGATTAACGCTCAGAAATTAACGGACTCGAATCCACGCTAGATTTTTTTGGAGTTTTTTTTTTTTTTTTGAAGGAAACCACACTGCGTATTCACCACAAAAACAACGCAGAAATAAAAGCACAGTAATACGCAAAGTACAAGCCCAAGAACTCAGATTCACCCTGAAAAAGTCAGAAACCCAGGGAAGAAGTTTCCGTTCTGCACGGCCGGCAATGGGCAATCTACCCCTGACTGACACCGCTCCCGACCAAGTGCGCTTGCTGTGACCGTCGCGTCGGCCGTGCATGCATGCGCGCGTATGCTCTTTTTGTGATGAGACAAGTTAACACCTGTCTTTGTCTGTACGGGGATCGATCTGGGTTGGTGAGAGCCAGGCCACACAATTCCTCTTCTTCTTACGCGTGCGTGGAGATACTGTACGATCATGCCAGGTACGTCTTCAGTCAGTGCGATGCGTTGCCCAACAGTGAACACGCACTCCCTATAACAGCCTCTGTTCCCCCCCCCCCCCCCCCCAATTCCACTAGTGGTACTCCATGCATGTTCAGCCTGCATTTCGCTGTTGGGGTCGTCTCGGCAGAATGCGATGCGTTGCTGAGCAGTGAACAGTGAACACACACGCATGCTGTGTGTAGGTCGCAGCCTGTACGTGTAATTCTGTATCTATCCTCGTACATGTTCAGCCTGCATTTCACTGGTGGTGGTGGTGGGATGATCTAGGCAGAGTGCCTTTGCGCCTTTTCGCTCTTCACGTTGTCTGAGAACCTTGGCTTGGTCCAATCTTTCGACATCCATTTCATTTTGTTGGTGGTAGTCGGCATCCTCTTGTCCATGACATTTCTGTACTCTGAACAATGTCGGCGCCTCAACCGCCTCGTCGCACTGTTGTCCATGTCATTTCTGTACTTTGGGCAATATCGGGCCCGTTTAGTAGAGAATTTAAGTCAAAATGTGAAGGGAATCCCCGCAAAAAAAAAATTGTGCAGGGAACTGCCTGAATCTGTTTTAGTTGTCTCGGACGTCGAGTAGAGGGACAACATGTAGCAAATTGTGTCTTGCAACATTTTATATATTTACTACATTGTCCGGAATTAAACTTCAGTCTGGAAGCATCATGGAAATAACAGTGAATTAATGATGTGGAATTGTACTTAAGGAAATATACTTAAGGAAGCCGGTACGGCTATACTGGAACACAGTGTATATTAATACGCTGGAATAATACCCGGGAATAGTATAGAGCGGAATACCAGGTTGTCCATAGGATTGGCTCTATGGATTGTTAAAGACTGCGAGTTTGATTTTGTATTCGAACTCGGCGCATGACTCACACATGCGTGTTGGGACCTAATTGTTTAACAGTAATAGGCTCGGTTAATGGCTGTTAATGATAGTGGTTGGCAGGGCCGTCTCCAGGATTTCGGGGCCCCTGTGCGAAATGCAAAATGGGGCCTAAAATTTAAAAAATTCACACTATATAGCAACTAAAAATACTTTCACTTTATTACCTAACTCCAATATGTGTTATTTCATATAGTATATAAAACATATCAAACATTAATTATACTAAAAGGTACCACTAAGGCAATAAACTCAGCTCATGTTCTACTCGAAAGTATCATCCATCTTTAAATGAAATCTTCAGTCATATATTTGTAAATTGTAATTAATATTCTCTAGGATAGCTAAGTAAAAAGCTCTTGGATTTACAGATAAATAACTATAGATTGATTTAGAGTTTTATAATTATCACATAAAGTTACGCCAACTTGCAGCAGTACCCTGATCAGTAATTCTGCCCGATCGCGTCGCAGACTCGTGGGGATCGTATATCTCTTGCGCCGCGGTTTCAAAATTTTCCAATCCCTAACCATTGCTACAGTGCGACAAAATCAATAAATCAGTAATCGCCCTTTCAAAAATTCCAATCCCCACGTCGAAAAAATTCCAATCCCTAATCAGGGCGGCAGTGTGGCCTAATTACCTGATCAAGCGAGCAGTAACGAGCCGCCGCAGGGGCCCTCTTCCTTTTCCTCTCGTTCGGTGCGCAAAGGAAGCAGGGGGTAGCCGACTAGGGGAAACCGTCCGTCATCTCATCGTCGTCATGGCGTCGTTCGTCCTGTGATTAGGTCTCTCGATCGCTACAGCCTACAGGTACAGGCGTGAGGCGTACAGCGCTGGGAGCCTGAAGGCCTGAACCGATCGATCCCTACAGGTTTTGGGACAATCGATCGCTACAGGTATGCGTACGTACAGCGCTGACCGATCGGCTCCCGCGTGGAGTTATTTTCGGCCGCAGCAGCATCGCAAGAGTTGGGTCGCTCTGCTGGAATTTTAACCTGCTCTCTGTACTCTGCCTACAAACCTGGGGGCCCTGATCGATCGTGCACCTCGATCACCCTTAAAGACGGGTCTGGTGGTTGGTTTAACAAGTCACGAGTCCTATCTGGAAACAGATTGAGTTATCTGGAATTGAAGTCTATATAAAGGTCCCACCCTCTAGGCTCAATATGCATTGTGAGCGGCACCACCGATAAGGCAGAGGAATAGAGGGTAGGCTGAAATAGCTCCAACCCTAATTTTTTCTACATTGGTATCAGAGCTGAGGTCGCGCGGTCGCTGGAAGTCCGCTGCCAAATCGACGCCGCCGTCGATCAATCCCGCTCCGAACTCTGCGTGTCGCGGTCGCCGCTGCTGATCCGCTGCGACTCTATCGTCCCTGGTTCCGCTGCGTGCTCGTCTCATCGGGCCGCGCATTGATCTGTCCCCGATCGGATCCGCTGAGTTGCACATCGCGAATTACGAACGCGTGTGCGCTGTCTTGTCGTTTTTTCGCCGTCTGCTGTTCGCATGCTCCCGCTGGTGCTGCGTTCCGTCTGATCGCTGGAGGTCCGAGTCCCGACGCCGACGCCGGCCCGTGCTTTTCTTCCGCTGCGCACTCAGGTCGCTGTCGTCGTCTACCGGAAGAAAGATCCCCTCTGCCTGTCGCGAAACATTGCAGTCTTTTCTCAGTTTCGCGGAAGAAGATGCAAGGACTAAAGTCGCTGGAGATCTCTACTGTGTTCAGCTGTTCGCAGGGACCGAGGAAGGAAAGAAGGAAGCTTCTTCACGTTGATCGAGCACGAAAAGACATGCCACGATCTGGTTCAACTGAGGGAATTAGGAAGCTCAAGAAAGATGAAGCGGAAGGCGCACGGTTGAGTACTAGTACTACTCGAATAAGGGGACAGGCAGCAGGAACTAGATTATCTTCATATTCTTCACGCTCAGCTCTCTGTCTCCTTACTTCTTTAACTCGCACGTTGATCGAGGAAGGCTATTTGCAGATCGTGCCTACATGGAATTTTCTTCTGTCATTGCAGCTGCTCCAATTCACTCGTACAATCGAGGAAAGAAACTAGGCAATAGACCAATTTTTTTTTTTTTTTTGCACGGTGACTGAGTAAGGTGATCCATGCAAATCTGTCTGTGTTCGAGTATTTCTTCGGCACGTCAGTATAGCCACTCTCCGCGCTGCAATTTCTCAGATAAGTAACACTTCCGCTGTAACACGGAGCATCTTTTTTTCTTTGAGTTATTTAGAACTTTGACTTTAGATGGCTCTAATTACACGGTTTAGAGAGGAAAAATCATGAATTTATTTTCAGCTGAGAATATGGATTGTCATTGATATGTCTAGACCGGAAAAGTCAAAAGGAAAAGGAAAACTATTGGGAGTTTGGACTAGGAAAATTGACTAGTCCACATAGGTATATCAATATTTGATTCTTTATCTGTTATATATGAGAGTGCACAGATTACATGGAATATTTTGTGTAACCTGGAAGAGGACATATATATACTTTGAAAATGTGGACTTCTTTTATTGGACACCACTCGCCTTTAGAGGAAGTTGGAATTCACTCCGAGGAAATTTATTAAACTCATTGTCAGACGGATTAATTATTATTTTTGCTACTATGTTTTTAATTGCTACGGGATTTACATTATCACCGGAATATACTGGACTCATTGGATTACTCCGAAATCTATCGGAGTATTTTAATAATTCATCGGAATTCTCTGGCGCAACGATGATGAGGCGACATGCATGAAGCATGTTTATAATGGAAGTGGCATTACTTATTATTTTGGAGGAATATGGGAAATACTCCAATGGAAGAGTAAATCGATATTTACTCAACGGTATGTCCAATGTTATTTCTTGCACTAAATATTTATTTGTCACTACTTTTCCATATAGTTGGATTTTTTACTTTGCCTCTACATCATAATTTGATGGAATACAATAGCAAATTTACTGACATGTGAACAATTCAAAGGAATAATAAGTGTATTAATTAGTCACTAATGATAAATTGTATATACTTTGGAATTGGAAATTATGTAATCGAACTCTGTTTATGGAGGAATTATCATTTTGTCACTTACGATGAGAAGGAATTTTAATTTACACTTCTCTATCGGAATTTGTTGGTTATGTATGCTATGTGGAAAAGGAAGAGTGAAATTATTGCTCAATGAAATTAGTGCATTATGGAATTTAACACAATGGACTCATTTATCTTGACAATCTATTGGAAGTTGGTGTACAAACTGTACATTTTGTGAAGATCACTCCATATGGAGGAATACTTGAAATAGGAACACATGCTCTGAATTTATTGTTATGAAATTTACGACTTGGTCATACTCTACAAACATAATTACGCTTGTTAATTATGGAATTATAAACTTTAAGTGGGAGGACTAACAATTATGGATTTCTCTTCAATGTGACATTTGGTTTTACACTCCCATTAGAGGTTCAATTATTTTATCTCATTTACAACTTGGTCACATATCAAGGAACAAATTAGTGGATTATTAATTCTGGAATTCAAAGCTTTAGTGGGAGGATTATGATACTTTATCAACACATATTTATGGTATTTTTTGAACACTCCTACTTGAGGTGGATATATTTATTTATTTCATGATTCACTTGATATGGTTATTAATATCTTTGACAATACAAGTCGGAAGGTTTTTGTTGTATTAACATCTCATACTGAAGTGGAAAATCAGTTCATAAAAGGATTACAAGGTTTGAAACTGATTGGTGGGGGAAGTACACTTCAGGAATATTAATTGAAACTAATGTGATGAGCATGGAATTATTCACCGCTGTCTGATGTCATATACTCCATGGTTGAATGGAGGAATACAACTCTTGGTTATTCACTGGATTATGAAAGCATTACATACTACTATTTGTTGAGTAAGTCATTATTTATCACAGTCACTGTTTTATTTTGTGAACTGGAAGGAATATTCTATTTATATTTTGGTAGTATGGAATTGGAATCATTGTTTACTACAAAGCACACCAAGATTTATTTTTAATGTTTATATTTCTAGTGGATCAAATGGTATTTCGTTTTTGATCTGGAAAAGTGAAAATTGGTGGAAAGTAGGAATATGATATTTTCTCATGAAGGGTGTGTTTATTAATAGTCACACTGAAATATATGTGTTAAACTCAAAGGAAAACACCAAGTTACACTCCCAACACTAACATGCTTAGGAAAAGTGGGAGGAATTAAATTGGGCCATCATATCTTGGCTACTATTGTGTGTTATTTGAGGAAGTTACTCTATATTTTAGAGGAAAGAAAAATACTAAACTTGTTGCTAATGTTAACTATGGGTGGAAACATTGCGGGAAGGAACAAACTCAATGATGAATAATAAAAGTCTGGGAACTTGTTATTTTACCAAACAACCGCATGCCTATAGGATGTTATTGGATTTATTTACAAGGAAGTTTAATGCAACATTCTTAGTGGAAGTTACAATTCTAAGTTTGTTGTTTAATTCTTTACACAAAGGAAATATTTATACTTTGTGGAAACTCTGGAATTTAGAGGAGGTGTTGTTGTTTAATTATTTGCACAAAGGAAATGTTATACTTTGTGGAAACTCTGGAATTTAGAGTAGTTGTTATTGTTTAACTATTTACCCAAAGGAAGTGTTATACTTTGTGTAAACTCTGGAATTTAGAGGAGGTGGGAACAATGACAATGTTTGCTAATTGAATTGACCAATTCATGTTTTTTGGAACAAGCTTCACATCAATGGTATGTCAGGTCATATGGATTTATTTATGATGGAAGATAATGGTTTTATTTATGATGGAAGACAATCATATATAAAGGTTAGTGTTAATTGTTTTGTGTTATTGCTACATGTGCTAACTATGTTCTTATTGTTTTTGAAATATCACATTGATGGAAGTGAAGCTTGGTTCGGTTCTAACTTTCATATGAAAGGTATGTTGAAGCTTCCAATCTTTTGGGAGTGGAATTACATAGAGAATGTTTTGATACTTTTTTCTATGGAAAAGTGCAAACTGTCATGTACCTTTTGATTAAGGGAATGATACTCTGCGAGGAATTATATTTAAACTCGTGAGGAAAAAGGAAGAATAATTGTCATCCTCAGTTATTGTGGGACATTATTCGTGCGACCTGAACTTTGCCATGCCGTTGTAATTGTTGCTATTTTGATTAGCACGGAAACGATTTGCTGGAATTATTAGCAAACGGAATATGAATCTTATTGAAATTTTTGGAATCACTTAATGGACTTGTCGCGCAATGTCAAGGAAATATGGATTACTCATTATTCATTGATGATCTCAACCTTCAACTACGTGGATATTGACGCTATTTGTGATCTTGGTGAAAGGTAATCTATTTTATGTTATGTGTTAATATTTACTTTTGTAGGTCTTTATGGTGTACAAAGGAAACATGATTTAGTACTCGTTATTTATGAAATATGAATACTTTGATGCATCAAGCATTGAAGGAAGGTCTATGGCTAAGGAATTTTCTTTGTGAACTTAAGGTCGTGGAAAGGTGCATCATAACCTGTTACTTTGTGATAATTTGACTCCAAAAGTCACAAAGGTTTATATACAACGTGAGTGCACTGAAGGAAGAATTAACGCCTAACCATGTAATAGCATGGGAATTCACTTAGCTGAAATAAAATGTTTTCAGTCAAGTGGGAGATGTAGGAAATTGTGTCTTGCAACATTTTATATATTTACTACATTGTCCGGAATTAAACTTCAGTCTGGAAGCATCACGGAAATAACAGGGAATTAATGATGTGGAATTGTACTTAAGGAAATATACTTAAGGAAGCCGGTACGGCTATACTGGAACACAGTGTATATTAATACGCTGGAATAATACCCGGGAACAGTATAGAGCGGAATACCAGGTTGTCCATAGGATTGGCTCTATGGATTGTTAAAGCCTGCGAGTTTGATTTTGTATTCGAACTCGGCGCATGACTCACACATGCGTGTTGGGACCTAATTGTTTAACAGTAATAGGCTCGGTTAATGGCTGTTAATGATAGTGGTTGGTTTAACAAGTCACGAGTCCTATCTGGAAACAGATTGAGTTATCTGGAATTGGAGTCTATATAAAGGTCCCACCCTCTAGCCTCAATATGCATTGTGAGCGGCACCACCGATAAGGCAGAGGAATAGAGGGTAGGCCCAAATAGCTCCAACCCTAATTTTTTCTACACAACAGTGCGAGGAGAAGGTCGGGAGTGTCAAGCTAGACAGGCCCTTCATCTCATTGTAGGCATCCTCGTAACCGAATGTGAAATCGGGCCGACTGTGACAATAAGTTGGTTTATTTGGACAGATCCATAACCTATTCCAAACCCAGCCCCTACTATGGCACGAGAAAAGTTTATCTATACTACTATTAAAAGAGCAAACATGTTGGGATACATTAAATCTATGCCGTTCAATATCCGATCAACGGTTCACATCGTGCCAATGTTTGACAACTCAACAATGTCCGTTTTGGACCGTTTTGTCCTCCCACCAAATCACATAATACGACCAAATCGCCACCGTACTGGTTCGTTCTTCTATTTCTCCTCTCCCGAATAGAATGTCCATCGTCCCACCACGTACATCCAGCGATTCCCCATAGTTAAGGCATGGACGAGTCACCTGACCTCCAAATCCACCGCTTGCCCGACGCCCGTGCGTACCACCAAACAGAGACAGGCGTCTCCTTTATTCACGCCTGGTGATCGCCGCTCCCGTCCATAGGATGGCTTAAGTTGGGGCCGATGGACGCTGGTGGAACCGGGGAGGGATAGCGCGCTAAAGAGCGCACACGGAAGACACAAAGCACACCTCGATCTACCCAGGTTCAGGGCCCTCGTGTGGAGGTAAAACCCCTACTCCTGCCTGTCTGTCTCAGTATATCAAGATATCATGAATACAAAGGTGCTCCTCGAGCTGTATGCTCTCAGCTATGGTGAAGCTCTCAAGGAAGAAGAATGAAGCTATGAGGGAAAAGATCTCTCAGCACCTCTCTCTCTGTCTCTCTTAGTGTTACTCAGCGTCTCGCTCGTCGTCCCTCACGCAGGAGGGCCTAGGGCACCTTATATACTGGTACCCCGGGTCACCGGATTGGTGCCGTACGCTACGCTGTAGCCACGCTCCTCTGCATCAGCAACTCGGTCATGATTGTGTCCTCTGCCACGGACAGGACGTGGCCTGCCCATGCCTCGCACTCTGTTCCCAGGTACGCCTGTGGTCAGCGGTAGGTATGACCGGTCACCTCGTACCCGTGCCATGACGCCTGCCACGCTCCCGTGTCAGGCGGGATGTGACCTCTGCATTGACTTCCAACCGGCATACGGCGCCTCTTCTCTTTAACCCGGCATGGATATGCCGAATTCCTCTTCCTTGGTTATCCTCCCTGCACATAAGAGAAAACACGAAGACACCGACATTAATATGTCGGTCAGTATATGTCGGTTTCATATGTTGGTCAGCATATCTCGGTTTGTATCAACATCGTACCCCGGCCCCTTCTGGGCCTGGTTATGTCGGACGATATATGCCGGTTTGCACCAGCATCATATCCCGACCCCTTCTGGGCCTGGTTACCTCGGTTTCACTATACCTTGGTCCACTCTTGGACATAAACTATACCACACCTTGACCCTACCTCGGGTAACCCCCGACACCACCCCACCGCATTAGGTGCGGTAGGCATGTGACCCTTTACTCGGTTTACTAACCTCTGTCGGCTTGCTCCGATCCACTACTACTCTTCCTGGTCTTCCGCTGCTAATCCCGCCCGTGTCCAGATTCCCTGCTGCTGCTACTGTGCTTCTGTACTCTTTCCTCCTTGGTCGTGTACGTACGTCGTCGTCGTCGGGCCCGTCTCCTCACGAGCCGCGCTTCACGGGCAAGCGATCGATCCGGCCGCCGGTGTCGCGCTCCTGCATCATTGCATGCTGCATGGTTAATTAGCTCATGCGTCGTCTGCTTCGTCTTGGCAGGCCATCACGCTTCCTCGCCGTTTGCCCGTCGAATCACGCAAACTTATAAATCTCCGTGGAGATCCGTCGCACCTTCTTTGTCCAAATATGAATGTATCTATATTTGTAACATGTTTAGATACATCCACATGTAGACAAATGTAAGTCATCTAACTTAGAACGGAGAGAGTAGCCGGTTGGTGGATGAACAAACAACAGAGCAATTTGTAGGCGCAATATGCATGATCTCAGTTGATCACCATTGGCCAGTGATTCGTTCATGGTACGTAGTGTTTTTTTTTAGGCGAGTTGGTAATTTAGCGTTGGATCGGATCGGCAGGGCGAGGCTGCGAATAAATCTAACGTGTAGGGTTTGGTCCCGTGCTACAAATCGGCACGTACTCGACCGATCCGGCCATGCATTATTCCAGCGACGGACCTCGCACAGATGGCGCCGAGCGCATTGGCAGTGGCATGCATGGGGCGGTTAGTTGGCAACTTTTGTACACTACTCCCACCGAACCCGATACAACCATAAAGGTCATCATCACAAACAAAAGGAGCTAGCCAGGGTCATCATATGGTAAGGTGGTGATACTGTTGAAACAGGACAAGGTACTTGCAGCGGTCGATCGATCCTGGTAAATGCACCAGTGTCTGATTACAGTGAACGGAACTACAGAAGGTCATTATTCATGTACTTGTGGCACTGTGAAGATATGATGGACTGACGATTTAACACCCGGAGATAAACGGACTCGAATCCAGGTTAGATTCACCTGAGGTAAGAAGACCAATGAAGAAGTTTCCGTTCCGCACGGCCGGCAATATAGCCCTGACACCACTCCACTGGCGACCAAGTGCGCTGTGACCGTCGCGTCGGCCGTGCATGCGCGCGTATGCGATGAGACAATACCCGGCCTGTCTGTACGGGGATCTGGGCGTGATTGGGTTGGTGAGCTAGCGCACAATTCGCAGGTCCCGGCCCAGACAGCCAGTGTTACGCTTCTTCTTACGCGTGGAGATGCCAGGTCTTCAGTCAGTGCGATGCGGAGCTGAATAGTGAACACGCACTCCACTCCATAGTAAAGCCTATATTCCCCAAAATTCCCATTGGAGCTCGTTTGGTAGCCATCAGGAATTTAATCAACATTTCACGTGTCTGGTTGATATGGAATTGGAAACGTCATTTTAATTGGAATTCCAGAAATTGTCTTAGTATTTTAAGCTAATTTCACTCCCCAAACTTGTTGTTTCATTCTACAAATAAAATGAAATGATATCATTAATGTTATTTCATTTTATTTCTGTCAAATGAAATAAAATGAAACGATGGGTGCCAAACGAGATCTTAGTTCATCCTCGTTCAACCTGCATTTCGATGGTGGGATCGTCCCGGCAAAGTACCTTTGCCTTGTAATGTTCCATGTCCAATTTTCACTCTCCCCCTTGAGAGCTAGGACACAATTCGTGGGTCTCGGCCGTGACAGCCAGTGTTGCGCTTCTTCTTACGCGTGGAGATACTGTACCATAATGGCAGGCCTTCGGTTAGTGCGAGGCGGAGCTAAATAGTGAACACGCACTCCATAGTAAAACCTATATTTCCCAAAATTCCCACTGGATCTCGTTTGGTATCCATCGTTTCGGCTGGAATCATGGAATGTAATCGAGATTCCATAACCAGGGTATCTGGTTGATATGGAATTGGAGACGTCATTTTAATTGGAATTCCAGAAATTGTCTTAGTATTTTAATCTAATTTCTCTCCGTCATTTCATTCTACCAAATGAAATGAAACGAAATGATGGCATCGATTTCATTTCATTTATTCATGACAAATGAAATGAACGAAACGAGGGGTGCCAAACGAGCTCTTAAAATACATGCTTGTTCAACCTGCATTTCGATATGGTGGGATCGTCCCGGCAGAGTGCCTTTGCCTTGTAATGTTCCATGCCCAATTTTCACTCTCCCCCTGACACAACCATCGATTCATGTCGTACCCTTCAATCTTTCAACACCTATTTATTGGGGCTCAATGTCGTCGGCGCCACAACCACTTTTTCACAATGTGAGCCGTTTTTGTAAATGCAACAGTTTGGAGGAGAGAATTTTGGGGGAGAAATGTGAAATAAGTTGTATGTATTTATTTCTTGGGAAATTGGTGTAGTTGTCTACATTTTCGAGTAAAGGGCGGTGGGGGAAGAATGTCACACATGGAGTTGTGAAGCTTGGCAAGCCTATCTCATTATAGGCTTTCTTTGTAACCAACCTGAAATGGGGTCAACTTAAGCATATTTTAAGCATTATGTTAGGGGTCAAAGAATACCAAACGGAGAGATAGGGAACGACTTGTGGACGATGCTTGCGTTGGTGTTTTAGTGCCTATGGTATCACATGAACGATGTGGTTTTCAACCAAATCGCACTTTACCGCAGACTGTAACGGAGAAGATCAGGTTGAAACATTAGTCGTGGTGATTGGCGGGGCTGTTCCAGGGAGACGGGCATTTGGATTCCTCAACCAACCCTAACGTGGTAGGTAGATGGACATTAATTCCTAGTTCGTTCCAAAGAGCTATCACCCCTTGTTGACATCAAAATTTCCGTTCTATCGGTGTTGTAAATGACGCTTGACATTCCTTATGTGATATGCAATAAACCTTTCAGGATGTATTCTTTAAAAATGCTTTGTGTTAGGAATAATTTGTCATTTATTTGGACCGATCCATAAACTATTCCAGGCCCATGCCATGATGACACTAAAGTTTTTGCGGAGTGTGTTGGGACTCTGAATTAAACTTCTCCGCAATTTTTTGGCAAATTAAATAACTCTATACATCTGATTCAGAAGAAACGACCTCCATAATTGTCCATGGATGTAAGCTCCTTGTTGGATTTGACGATTGTTTGATCTCTCTCCATGTAGAATATATTGTATGAGAATTTAGAGGTAACCATGAAGTTTCTTGGTTGGGATTTGTTGACGGTATGTGACTTCGAGTGACTGACACGTGGCCCCACACATGACGACCCAACATGTCATCGGACTCTGAGGGGGCAAAGTCAGTTAATCGGTGCTGTAAGTTTCCTAAGTTTCCTTCTACACAGGCGGAAACGCATTCTACACGGAATGCGACTGTACACCATGCCTGCATGGGCCGTGCACGTTGTGCTCTTTTGGTGTTGAACCGACACAGGTGTGTATTTTTTTTTTGGAAAATACAATTCATATTGATAGATTACACAAACCAAACACAAAATAGACCGAGTGTAATACTTAAAACTTTTTAAATAATATAAAGAGCCCTTTATAAAAAAAAACACACAAAATAGCTGAACGGTTGTCCAGCTTACAACGCATCTCTCAGTAAATGTTCGAAATCTGCACTATAACTTTACCATGGTCCTCGTCATTGCAGATAATTTTTCATACTTGTCATGGATCTTTGTAATGAGATGGTACGACCCTCATCATCATGATCATCAATAGTTGGAACGCACATCAAGCTCAACTTGATTATCAAGAGAGGCTCCAAGTATATTGGAACGGCTGCCCACTTCCGTGACAGTGGAAGTTCGCCATCGATAAACCTCTGTTTTTTTTTTCTCTTCTCCACAAAAAAAGAGCATGACACTCACCTTGCCATACTGCCATAGAGTTGGTGGCGCGCGGTAATCTCGCCATAGTCATAGCAGATGTTGCTGCCAGATATGAGATCAAGGGTTATGTCTATGTGCCATGAATGTCGCATCTATCTTGCGTCCACGCCTAGCTGAGATGGTGTGGGTGATGACAGTGTTACATGCCTCCTTTGATTTAAAGGATTTCCATAGGATTTTGTGTAGGATTGAAATCCTATGAAATTTTTTCTTTGGTGCGTTTCATTTGTAGGATCATATCTCATAAGAAATAATCCTATAAGAATCTTGTAGTGCAAATCCCATAGAAAAATAACAATAACATGAGCTCTAACCTCGTGAAAAAATTCCTACACCACAATCAAAAGCAATTGCTCTTCCCGTAGGATTGAAATAGACATGCCATCCCAATCTTATAGGATTCATATTCCTATATTTTTCCTATTCTATGAATCCTATGAATCAAATGAGCTCTGACCATGTGTTGTCCTCCTCCGAGATTTTTGATTTCCTTCCATAAGGAGTCCTTGCTAGCCATTTCTTTGCCGTGGAGTATCAAACTACCCTGTGAATCAACACTGCGATGATTTTACCCTCTTTGCAAAGAGCAGTACTAGTATTTAGAAAGAATCATTCCATCTAGACTAATATAAAAAGACCCAGAGGGCGGAGATTCAGAGCATCACATCCGTTAATCATGTGGATCTAATGGCCTAAACGGCCCCAATGTTGAGCATCAAACGCGTTGAGCGCCCGACGTCGGTTACCAACTCTGATCGCTTAATCTCCGTGAGAATTAACTGCTCGCTTCTCTCGCTCGACCGTGGATCCCCACCCTCGACGCATCGCCCCATCACGTTGTGCAATCGCCACCATCACTCTGCACCGCATCCTGTCGCATGCACCCCCTTCGCGCTCTACAAAGGACATGGAACCGCCGCCGCCACCGCCGAGGCATCGTCCGAAGCTGGAGCCGCCGCCGTGTATACGCCGCCGCTCTACATTGGAGTTTATGTTGTACTCCACTCTACGCTGTACTCCACGAGAGCACGGGGCTGTGGTGTTCTGTGGACATGGATCTCAGATTTGTTGCTCCTTCAACAAACGCGATCATAACCCAATGATGCAGTGCCGCAGTGGCCTAGGGTTCATGCGAGGCAGCGAGTCCCACCTTTATTTTTTCATGCGGAGACAGATTGACGAAGCTGACAAGTGAGCTTATCTTTCTCTCCAAATTCTTAAACCCTTTTCGAGTTTAGTTTATTGCAAATATCCTGCAATGTTGTCGGTCTTCCCCATATGTTTACGTCGCTCTTTTATTTGCTGGTACAACTACACGATCTTCTCCTCATTTGAAGGATTACCTGGTTGTGATTGTACAGGGATTTATGGTGCACCTAAAACTCTGTTGTTTTGCAGCAAGCTGATGAAGTGAATAAGGAAAATGAGCAGGAGCTCAAGGGAACAAAGGGTAGAAAGATAAAGAAGTGAGCTGCGATGGGAGATGGCAGCCTCTAAGCCAACAACCTGAATTTGTAGCACCAATAAATATATGAACGGACGTTATAGGAGTAGTTTGACCTAAACTAAGGTCTAAACAGTTTGGATGATGAACATTAATGGAGTTGTGTTATTTGACCTGTATTAAAAAATGTCCCAAGGCCCGCGTCACCGGTGTCAAAGTGAATTTGTAATGCAAAGCTTTTGATTAAGAGCAGTATATGGATTCAGACTGTGATATGTTGAGGATGGCCTTCTTTCCATGGCATCCAGGCTGACAATAGGTAATTTATGCTTTCCTAATAAAGTTAAAGACACTGCTAAATTCAACAGATTATTGTGGAAACTGAAACGAATTCTTGCATAATTGACTCGAAGTACAGAATTGTTGAAATATTTATTAAATTTGAATACCACTCTCTTGGACGAAACAAGAGAAATGGATGCTAATGTACAGAAGCATTGTAGGAATACACCACGATTTCACTGGATTTGTAAGATTGCTTTACCTGTGTTTTTTGTCTGCTTTAATCCACATTACAGTGGGATTGCCTTCTATATCTGAACAAGGATTTCTTTCACCTAGGACATTACATACCTGTTCTTATATACTTTTGCGCATGTCTGATTTGAAATATACTGAACCTCACACTCCTAATATCTTACAACAAATTTAATTGCTCCTTAATGATTTTTTTGCTCACATGCCGGACTGACAAAAATGCCAGAAGAAAGCCAACTGTAGCTAAGTTACTGTGAAAGGCAAAGGTTGAAAATCAAATTTGTTCATGATCTGACATAATTTTGTGTAGAGTAAATGAGGAAACAAATTTAAATACCATCAGTTCATTTTATTAAAATAACTTTGATATCCGAGTTTTCCATTTTTTTGCCCAGCATTAATTCTTAAGACAATATATGCAGGTGATAAAGATGGAAGAAATAGTTCAGAAGACAGAAGAAACAAAGGTATTTTTGCTAATGGACCGTCATAATTAGCGACAAGAGAGCGACGTGTCGGTTAAATTGTTTAGTTTTGTACCTGCTATGTATTTTCTTTTAATTTTCGATCCCGCGGATGAGATGAAAGTTATGATTATGTGTATAATGAAACTAATGTGTATACTATCCCGAAGTTATGGTGTGCATGAAAATGTTATCATATTGAGAAAATAGTGGTAGTTGTTTGATTTATCTTCTTCCGTACATTGTTCTCTGCTAACATCATTATTCTCGACTCCTGATATTTCCAGTGGACATGTTCAAAATGGTGTTTCTTTTTTGCCATCGTACTTACAAGCTATCCTGCTTGTCATAACTTTACATGGTTTGTTTTTGTCATACTTATGTCAGTTGACCTTTAGCCATGTTCATAAGGGTTGCAGTGTTGTAGAACAGTAGAAGCTATCCTCATTGCAGCTATGTTGATTCATTAAAAAAAAAAGGTGGATATAGTAGTAAACTCTATGTATAGGTTTTCCATGAAAACTTGAATTCCAAATATTGGAGTAATAGGGTGATTGTTTTTCTATGTAATTTATGTAGGTTTGATGTAATTTATCTAACTAAATTTACACTTTTTTTATGTGCATGTGCACGTGCTTGATTACTAGTTTAATAAAAACACGCTCGGATTGTTTTTTGTTAACTCTGCCTCCTTCCTCATGGAAAAATTGCGACTCGGTGGTGGCCGCTCTCGAACGATGCCGTTGCCGATGCAGTGGTGGTTGTCGTCGCTGTAGTTTTCCGGCCGAGCGTGCATCCAATAACCAGTGACCAACCGAGATACGTCTGCCTCTAGTATAGGAAAAAAAGAGACTTAGGCTCCCACCGAAACATATTGCAGGATCGGGCCTTGAACAAGTTTAACGGAGGGCCCAATGTGAAGAAGAGACTTTTTGTTTTCACCTGGAAGAAGAGACATTGTTTATCCACGAGTGTTCCGAGCCCGGCCCAGATAACAAAACACACGAGCACGTTGCTTTCGCGTGCACCGACGGTCCTGATCGAGAGCACGGCAGGATCTGGACCGTCCGTCCTTGTCCTAGCACGGGCGGTGCAGACGAAGCGTCCTCTCTTTGGCTCCCACCGTCCAGCCGCAACAACTAGGGAAGACCAAAAAAAAAAGGGGAGAAAATCTGCAAACGAAATCGAGATCCGAGGCACAGGTCGAGGTGATTCTCTCTCAATCTCTCGCTTGCTCCGTGTTAGTTCGATTGTTTAGCTATTATCTAGGAATTTTCGTGCGCTCGCATGCTTCCTTCCGTTCTCGATAGAAGCAAGTAATTTCCTCTTCCTCGTATATGTATATATGTCCAATCCGGTAGCTCGCGCTGTAGTAATCTGCCTCCAAACGATGCGATTTTGATTATTTTTTCCACTTAATTTACCAGATGATATGTGAAGCCAGACAGCGGTTTGCGTCTGGCATCCTCAGGATGCGCGGTTGTGGATTTGGTTTTGAAACTAGGGTTTCGAATTAGGATGTATATCGACCTTGAATCATCGGATATGCACCCCACGTTTCGGTTCGATGCTTGGTTTACTGGTTCTGTATGCTTAATTGGTGAAATTGTTAGTACACCTGGTTGCCCAATCTTAGATATAGGACGGATTGGAGCTTCTCGCTTTGTGTAGTGCGGGGCGGGCTTTGCTTCAATCGAAGCGAATTTTTAAGCATATCCTGGTTGTTTATTTTGAGGAAAATTCGCCTCTTTTTGTGCAGGCTAAGGCTTTTAAGTTTGCTGCAAAACTAGACTTTATTCCCCTTCTGATTAACCTTTTCCATTCTTATTACAAGTTTTGCTTTCAACGGAGAATCTGTTTTCAAGTTTGGAGCTGAGTTTAGTCGCTATTAATCCAGAATTGCTCATCGTGCATATTTAGGTTCCTGATTTTGTATTCATAAATAAGTGCATGTTAGCTGTTCTGTAGATTCCTTTTAACACGCGGTGAACAACATGAATGTGTTGTATTCCTCTCGGCCACTAGGTTTCCCTTGATTTATTTTTCTTGATAGGTGCCTGTTTGAACGTATGTTTTTTTAATGCAATTTGAGCTGAAGTGTTCAATGGTTGCATTGCAGGCATTTGTATATTTATTTTTCTGGATTGGGGGAAAGAGGAAGTTCATCCCAAGTTAGGATTTTGGAATTTTATGGCCTTTGATTCCAATAAGGCAGGAGACGCTTCACCCAATTATTCTTCTAGCATTTGCAACAAGGGCACACTCATCCAGGCAAGCACGTTCCCTCATTTTGGAAAGGCTGTTAACTGGAACAGCTTCAACAGACTAACCAACCAGGAGTCAAGTCATGGATCACTTGCAAAGGTTACTGACCCAAAGGAAAATGGCGAAACAGGAAATGATGCAGCTGCCTCAATGTGCTTCACTGATCTGCCGTCTGCATTGGTCTCTGAAATCCTTGCCCGCCTTGATCCAAAGGGGCTTGGCATCGTATCTTGTGTCTCCACCGTTTTCCAGACCCTAGCCACAGATCATCAGGGATGGAAGAAATTCTACTGTGAAAGGTGGGGACTACCGAATGTTCCCATTGGACCCTTAGTTCCAGGTGGAACTCCAGATGGGAGGTCGTGGAAAACATTGTTTGTGGATCGTGAGTTTCAAAGTAAATCATTTATGGGAAGATTTAGTGTGGATGTTCTTCGCGGCCACAGTGAGGATGTACGCACTGTGTTCCTTCTGGCATCTGCAAATTTGATATTCACTGGTGGTCATGATTCTGTGGTTCGGATGTGGGATATGGAGGAAGGTCTACTGATTGATGAGTCCCGTCCGTTTAGTTGCACTATCCGAGCAATTGCAGCTGACAGTAGGCTTTTGGTAACAGGGGATCCAAAGCCTTCATTCAGTGTTGGAGAGCGATTGAGGGGGCCTCGCGCCTTTTCCACATTTCTGGAAATGGTTCTAACCAGACTTCTGAATTTCGCCTCTGGGGCATGAAGGACCTGTGACTTGTCTTGCCTTGGATTCAGTGAGGATTTACAGTGGTTCTTGGGATATGACTGTTCGTGTTTGGGACAGAGCTCAGATGAACTGTGTACAGAAGTTCATGCATGCTGACTGGGTTATGTCCCTGGCTCCTCATGGAAATACTGTTGCCAGTACAGCTGGCAAAGACGCATATGTGTGGGATGTCGGGAGTGGTGAGTTGACAACTATAATTTCCAATGCCCATGTTGGTAATGCATATTCTGTAGCTCAAACACACGTGGCAGATGTGCTGTTTACTGGTGGAGAGGATGGTGCAATTCGCTTGTTCGATGTGTCTGAGATATCTGATAATGAGAATATTAAACCAGCTGCTACCTGGGTGCCGCACACTGGCCCTGTTCATTCTCTTGCTTTTGAGTACCCATGGCTTGTTTCTGCCTCTAGTGATGGCAGGATCGCACTAATTGATGTAAGGAAGATCCTGTCCCCACCTAGCTTGTCAAAGCGTGGGCTTAGGGTTAAGAACATTGATCCAAGTGCCATAGAACCACCACAGAGGATGCTTCATGGCTTTGGATGCTATCTGTTCTCGGTCGACATCGGTGCAGATAGGATCGTATGTGGGGGCGAGGATGGCGCTGTTAGGGTCTGGAACTTCTCAGAAGCACTGGAGATTGAGAAGAGGGCGCAGGCAGCGAAGAGTTTGAGGCAGGAGAACCGCATGAGACGGAGGAAGGCACAAGTAGAGATGAATGCAAATGGCAGGAGGACTGATCAATGCTCGGTAGCCATGAAAAGAAACCAACTGAAGGGTGACAGGAATGTCACTTGGCAAATCAAACGTGCCGTCAGTGACAAGGTCAAGTCTTAGACCAAGATTTGTACCTCTTGTACTTTATCATGGCCATACAGCTAGTTCTTTCATGGGAAGTTGCTTTTCTAATTCCATCAAAGCTAGATTTGCTATACGTAGGTCAACATTGACATTTTGAGATATTCAACCCGTAACTATTACACCATGGTCCCATTTCAGCTGTATGCAATCCTTATTCGACCTGGCCTCTATATATTGATCAAATGGAAGCAAGTTTCCCTGCTTAAAGCTTTGATTACATTAGCAATAGTTAAGTAACACTATGCAGGAGTGATTAATATGTGTATTTATCTAACTGTTTCGGCAAACATCTTTGATGATTTGATCCCAAGGCTCTACCTGGATGTATTTCAGTCTGTGGCCTTTGATAAGAAAATCATGTATCTTTGCTACACATATACTAGTTTTCAGCACGAGTTAGAAAGTCAGATTTGCAGTTATTATTGTCTAAAACAGTACTGGATTTGCTGCACCCTTTATGTTTAGTTAGGATGATGCAGATTTCCAGAGAAGGGCACTGTTGTTTTGTTTTGTTTCGCATCTACTACCCAAAATGATGCCCGTGTTGTTTTGTTTCGCATCTCCTATTTGCAGCAGCTAGCACTGTGGGTTGTTGCAACTTGCAAGTGAGCACTGACTAGTACACACCCAGCCAAGACTGCCAATCCAGTGTTCCAAACACAATGTCAACTTGCACATTTTCTGTTCCCTGTTTGAATGATTGCTAGTAGAGTATAGTTTTGGCTCAGGAACATGGCCGAGAGAAATTCCGCGCCCTGCATTTTCCGTTTTGTTTATGGGTTAAACTATTGGTATCTCTGACAGGCGGTGCAGCTGCCACATGCTGCAGGCTTATTTGCAGCAAATTTGAAATTGCAATTTCAAGGTCTTTTGTTCTTACCCAGGCAGCTTCCTCCCTGTTTCCTTCCCCCTTACCTGCCCCCTTTTTTTTTCCATATATTGCTGCTGTTTTCTTCCTGCTGGTCACTAGAACGGTGTGATTATGCATAGTCTGCTCCAGAATCTGCCTGGATACGACGTGATCTCCGAAGTTTGTGACTTCGTTATGTCTTGCTGATGAAGTCTCTACTACTGTATCTATCTGTATGCTTTGGGTGTTGGTGGGTGCATTTTTCTTTCTGGAATCTGTGCATCGGCGTCTGTACCTATGTTTTGCACTGTGATATTTAGGTCTAAGTGAGGAGTGGCTAGCTTTACCATCGAATCAAAACGATGCCTGTCTTTTTCTCTGAACAATCGGAATCAACTAGTGACATTCCAACACCCAGCTCTTGGCAATGTTCACATTTAACAGAATACAGTAACAGAATGCTTGGTGCTTTCCTTTTATTTGTTACTGACTTTGCAGGTCACATATGTGATCTTGTTTTGTCCTAAAAAATTGTGCACTAATTTTGCTAGCTGCATCACATATCTTAGCCTAGAGGTCTCTTTCTGAAAGCTAAGCACGTTTGTCAGGCAGGCATGAATGAATCAGTCATGCAATCATGCCAACATGATGAAACTTGATTAGACAAGTTGTTATCATCTGATGAGCAGTTGAGCAGGGACTACTGGGAACATGAGCATGTGTTGCTCCACCCTCCATGCATGTGACCCACCACCACCACGGCCTCCTCCTCGAGCCCAATGGATTGTGACTGAGTTCTCAGTTCCTCACCACTCTCTCCAGTCCCCACTTTTCAGGAATAAACCAGCAATTTTCCCGAGCCAATATTACATTTCTCGTGCCCCGATAAGTCTCATTTCTCACTGAGCAAGTTAGCTTCATGCGCATTATAGGAAAGGCCTCCCGTCTATGAGGCTCAGTCTGCGGTTGCCTCACCAAGCAGAACCGAGATTTCTGATTCCCAAGTTCGAGTGATCTCTTTATTTTTTCTAAAAAAAATCACAGTTACATGTTTTAAAAAATCTGAATAAAACTTGTACACATTGTCATGATGTATCTCTAAAATCTTGATTTGAAATATTTTATATTCGGAGAAACAGAAAAGTGAAAAATGTGTGGATCTGACTATACAAACTTTTAAATCTTTAAAGTGTACAAGATTTTGTCATTTTGTGCAGCCCATGATATCAAAAAATTCCCATTGCGATTTTGCATGGTTATGATGCATTATTAACTACATCTAGAAATTTCTTTCTAAGGTTTTTAAAACTTGTAAATATAGTATTTTGATTCTTCTAAAATAAAGGGATCACTGGAGATCGGAAACCAAAGCGAATTTTTGTACCAAGCAGTGCTACCGAATTTTAGCTAGATGAATCTTTGCTGCCTCCACTCAAAAGGTTTTTTCAAGAATAAACGTGTATCATTTTCATAGAAGAAGTAGCCAAGCGGCTAGACAACACATTTCGGCTTACATCGCTAATCCGAGGACTAGCCACCACATACAATACAACCGCAACACAAGGGCCTTGCCCAAGCTGAACCACAAAGCCGCGTCTCGACTAACACCGGTCGCTCCGAAGAACAACAACTAATGTTAATGTCGCGCCTGAAAATAATAAATTTCTATAAAAAGTTACAAATTGTACTCTAAAATAATCTAATTTGTCCATAAAATGGATTTTTTTCTGGTATTGTTGGTTGATTCAGTGAGATCCATCTCCTCTAGACGACCTCCCCTCTGCAGTCACCTTTGTCTCCGCTCTTCTTCCTCTCCTGCTGACCTACCCAAGCACACCAAGCTCTCAATCCAATCCAATGCGCGTCTGAAAATCCCTCCACTCGTAGCCCACCGCCGCCGCCGCCGCGCCCTAGAGCTGCCGCCGCCCCCACGTCCTCCGCCTCCCACGCGCGTCGCCGCTACCGGCGGCCCCGTCCGCTCCACCACTCGTCGCTGTCTCAGTCCGGCCGCGGTCTTGGCCGCCGGTGAGCTTTCTACCATCCGGTGGTCAGCTAAACCCCGCTGACGCCCCCAGATTTCGGGTGTGCCGGCCGCCCACACCCGGCCGGCACACCGTCTAGATCCGCCGCCCCCTAGAGCGATGTTCCAGACGAGGCTCCTCCTGCTGGCCGCCGTGAGCGTCGTGTTCGCCAACCTGCAGTTCCTGAGAGCCCACGGGAAAGAGCTGCTCCTGAGCTGCGGCTCCAACGCCACCGCCGACGCCGACGGCCGGCGATGGATCGGCGACATGGCCCCCGGCCTCAACTTCACCCTCAGCAGCCCGGGGATCGCCGCTCTGTTGTTGGCCGGGAGCAGCAATGGCACCGAAATCTTGGGGCCGGTGTACCGCTCCGCGCGCCTCTTCACCACCACGTCCTGGTACGACTTCACCGTGCTGCCGGGGAACTATTGTGTCAGGCTGCATTTCTTCCCGGCCACGTTCGGGAATTTCAGCGCGACCAATTCGGAGTTTGATGTCGTCGCGAATCAGTTCAAGCTGGTTTCCAAGTTCAACGTGTCGGAGGAGATTGTTTGGAGAAGCTCTGTCAGCAATTCAGCGGTCACTACGGTTGTCAAGGAGTACTTCCTCGCGGTCGATACGCATCGCCTGCAGATCGAGTTTGATCCCAGCCCTGGGTCATTCGCATTTGTGAATGCCATCGAGGTGATGCTCGCTCCGGATGGTTCCTTCAACGGCACGGTGAACAAAGTTGGTGGTGTGGATCCGCACCTTTCTCCTGAATTAAGCGGCAGAGCTGCCGAGACTATGTATCGGCTGAATATTGGAGGGCCTGCACTGCCGTCTTCACTTGATCAGTACCTTCATAGACCATGGTACCCTGATGAGGCGTTCATGTTTTCTGCCAATGCTGCTTTGACTGTGTCCAACACCTCAGGAATAAGATATGTCTTGAGCAACGATTCCTCCATTGCTCCCATCGATGTCTATGAGACTGCAAGAATCATGGGCAACAACATGGTTGTGGACAAGCGGTTTAATGTCACATGGAGATTTTTTGTCCACCCCAATTTTGATTACTTGGTCCGACTTCATTTTTGCGAGCTTGTCTATGACAAGCCCAGCCAGAGGATTTTCAAGATCTACATCAACAACAAGACAGCTGCTGAGAACTATGATGTGTATGCCAGTGCCGGAGGTATTAACAAGGCATATCATGAGGATTACTTCGACAGCTTGCCGCAGCAGTAGACTCACTTTGGCTTCAGTTAGGCCCGGACTCCATGACCAGTGCTTCAGGCACTGATGCACTTCTCAATGGTGTGGAGATATTCAAGCTCAGCAGGAGTGGCAACCTTGATTATGTGCTTGGCCATATTGACATGGGTAACCAAAGGGGGTTTCCAAGGATGGGAGGAAGATAGGTTTATGGGAAGAAGTTGGTATTGGCTCGGCCTCTTTTTTGACGCTGGCAAGCGTTGTTCTGTTCTCATGGTGCTATATAAGAAGGAAACGAAAAGCTGTTGATGAGGAGGTTCCTCCTGGTTGGCACCCTCTGGTCCTCCACGAGGCTATGAAAAGCACTACGGATGCCCGCGCATCTAATAAATCACCCTTGGCACGCAATTCATCTTCCATCGGTCACAGGATGGGCAGACGATTCAGCATTGCAGATATTAGGTCTGCCACAAAGAACTTTGATGAGTCTTTGGTCATTGGTTCTGGAGGTTTTGGCAAGGTTTACAAGGGTGAGGTTGATGAGGGCATCACAGTGGCAATCAAGCGTGCAAATCCATTATGTGGCCAGGGTCTGAAAGAATTCGAAACAGAGATCGAGATGCTCTCCAAGCTTAGGCACCGGCACCTTGTTGCAATGATTGGCTATTGTGAAGAGCAGAAGGAGATGATTCTGGTCTATGAATACATGGCCAAGGGGACATTGCGAAGCCATCTCTACGGAAGTGACCTCCCACCTTTGACATGGAAGCAACGGATTGATGCCTGCATTGGCGCGGCCCGTGGGCTTCACTACCTCCACACTGGAGCAGACAGAGGTATAATTCACAGGGATGTAAAGACTACTAACATCCTGTTGGATAAGAACTTTGTTGCAAAAATAGCAGACTTTGGGCTGTCGAAGACTGGACCAACACTGGACCAGACCCATGTTAGTACAGCAATCAGGGGAAGCTTCGGGTACCTTGATCCTGAGTACTTCCGAAGGCAGCAGTTGACACAAAAGTCTGATGTATATTCTTTTGGAGTGGTGCTCTTCGAAGTTGCTTGTGCAAGACCAGTTATAGACCCCTCAGTGCCGAAGGATCAAATCAACTTGGCAGAATGGGCAATGAGATGGCAGCGTCAGCGCTCGCTAGAAGCAATAGTGGATCCACGGCTGGACGGTGACTACTCTCCTGAATCCTTGAAGAAGTTTGGAGATATTGCGGAGAAGTGTCTTGCTGATGATGGGAGAACCAGGCCTTCAATGGGTGAGGTCTTGTGGCACCTGAGTATGTGCTGCAGCTCCATGAAGCTTACAAACGCAATCTGGACAGCGAGTCATTCGGAAGCAGTGAACTGGGATTCGCTGACATGTCTTTTAGCATGCCTCACATCAGAGAGGGAGAAGAGGAGCATCACTCAAAGCAATCAGGTATCAGAGAAGATTCAGCCCCTTGAGGTTTCCGACACCTGGTAACCCACTGAACTATCTTGATTGTGTTGTAACCGTGGCCTTGATGTAAAATTGTGTTATATTCTTCACTTAGATTCTTCTTATTCTTTTGGGCGTTGTCCTCCTCGACAAGTGTAGAATAATAGGATTTTTTTAGATTACCACCCCCACCAAAAAAAAACTTGGACATGTCAAGTTTTTCCTTGACAACCTTCTCTATCATGCGATTTGTTTAACCCACTGGGTTTCATGTAGTTCTACCTGTGTGATCTGTATAAATCTTACTAATAATATAATTCCATCTTTCAGCTTATTATATATTATGTATATATATCCTTTGGAACTGTTTTCTTACATGTCAAATGTTGTGCGGTAAAGTCCGGTGCAACATTTATTTCACTGGCATTTCTACATACCTACGCAAATTTGATCCTTTGCTGTATTCCCTTCTACCCTCCAATAATGCCTTGGGGAGACCTGCCACCGAGTCTGGCCTGAGGCAACCTCCGTGGTCAACGCCATTCTGTCAGTGCGTCACAAATCACAAGGGCGACCACATAGTTGGGCGTAGTCTGCACAACCTCCATGCAATTCCATCTTTCAGAGTCTCCTGCCATCTGGTAGCATTCCTCATATGCTGCAACAGCTAAACCTCTTTGAGGGGCCACCACCTCCAGGTAATCCGATTGAGCATTCAGTCGATTACAACCAACAACTGAAGCAATGTACATAAGTTCTTGGTGATAATGTTTCAACTTCCAGGCTCTCGGTGATCAGATTCAAATCCAACAGGCAACAGTTACATGGATTCAAAGTCTCACTTTTCTATCTTCTTTCATCTGGGAGAAACAAAAAGAGAAATTTTACGCATAGCTTGGAGGGTTTAGATAGGGGGGGTGTACCTGTCATGGTGATCATGGCCATGGCGCTAGATCGGATCAGGAAGAAAAAGGAGCTCTGGCTCTGATACTAAGTCAACAATAGTATTTGGCATTAAAGATCGATCTCTAGGATCATTGTATTTATAATACTTCCTCCGTTTCAATTTAATTGATATCCACCACATGTAGATGTATCTATACATGTTACATGTATAGATACATCTACATGTGGTGGATATCAAGTCAATTAAATTGGAACGGAGGGAGTACAAAGCAACATACAAGTCAAGAAATAATCATATCAGGATCACAACCGATCAATGATTGATATGAGGCATACACCGTACCATAGGCTAAACTACCATATATATACTTGATTGATTTCCGTCAATATGGGACGAAGGGAGTAGATGATTATGTCTAAGGTCAAGGTGCATCAATCCTGGGCAAGGAGGAGCTCCTCTAAAATATTTGGGAGAATGGTCTTTAGATGCTCAAAGCCATCACTTGCTGCGGCTGTCTTGAGGTATTTAGAAGACGCGAGGAACTTGAAGCATGCCTTCTTAAGCCCGTCACAACCATGTTGCTCAGCAAATTCCAACATAGTTGCCACCGTAATAGTGTCGATGCGGTTGCGCAACATGTTGGTGCAAATCAACTTTAGCCTCTCGAGATTATACCTATCTGCCGCAACAAACAAATGCTGAGCCATTTCCATGAACTCGCCGTTGCCTATACTAGGCAAGGTGTCGGTGTAGATAAATTGGAGCATCATCTTGAATACTTTGGCTTCCATGTCATTGATCTGTATACACGTTGCATCATTCTCCTTCGTGGGACCGAAGAGCTGCTCCATGAACACCGACGAGCGAGCGGCGAGCAAGCGTCTATGCGCAGCAAACGTCTCTCCACCGACCTCAAAATTCATGTCCGCACCCACACTGGTTTCCAGCATACGGCCAAACTGCTCAAGCATCCCAGGAGATGGCACCGTGACGAGCTGTGTTGTGGGCTGCGTGCGGATCTCCTTGGTGACACTGACATTGCATCTGATACTGAAACAGTCATCTTTAAGATAGTTCGAGTTCTTCAATTCCTCCCTTTTAATGAATCTTGGAAACTCAGTTGTGTACCCTTGGGCCGTCGTGTATTCTGGCACCGGTTCACCCACCTGATCCAGGAGGCTAAACCTGCACCTTACCTTGACGTCCGTAGTATCATCAGTTGGATGAAGAAGTAGAAGTAGGAAAACAGATATGCAATCGCTGCAAGATGCATCGTGGCCATCAGGGTAGTATACAATTTTCCAGGTATGCCCTCCAACGCTGAATATGCCAGATGGAATGCCCCGGTAAACGCCGATCCCAACGGTGTTGGAATATCCCTTGACTGTGAACACGTGCGACCCGGATACACATTCGGCGACAATGGTCGATGATGCGTGCGCCGGCGTGTCGTCACCGGAAAGGATAGGCTCGGAAGAGCTAATAAGCATATCCGGTGGGGTATTAACACTGGCCACTAGGTCCTCTAGAATATTTGGCTGAGTGGTCTTGAGGTTCTCAAAGGCATCACTCCCTACGATCGCCATCAGGTTTTGAGACGACGCGAGGAACTGGAAGCAAGCCTTCTTAAGCTCAAGACAACCATGATGCTCAGCGAATGCCAATGTAGTTATCACTGTGCTTGTGTCAATGCAGCTGCACAACATGTTCTCGCAAATCAACTTGAGCTTCTGGAGGTCATACCTATCTGCCGCGGCAAACAACATCTTTATGGTCTCATCATCGTCTATCTTGGGCAACGAGTCTGTGTAGATAAAGTGAAGCATAGCCTTAAAAACCCTTGGCTCAGTGTCATTGATCGGAACACTACTCGTTGCAGCACTGTCCTGAAACTGCGCCATGAACACCGAGGACCTAGCGGCGAGCAAGCACCGGTGAGCTGCAAACGTGTCTCCGCCGACCTCAAAAGTCATGTCCGCCACCTTGCCGGTCTCGAGGATGCGGCCAAGCTGCTCATGCATGTCAGAGGGTGGCGGTGTGACGTCCTCCGTGCGGATGTTGGTGACTGTGACCTCACATTTGGCGCTGAAACAGTCGTCTTTAAGATACTTCGACTGCTCCAGTTCGTTCCTTTTGATGAATCTTGTAGACACCGTTCCGTCTCCTTTGGCAACGCATGTGAGTGCACGGGATGGTTTAGTGTATTTTGGCACAGGTTTTCCAAGTTGATCCAATAAACTAAAGCTGCATCTTATCTTGACGTTCGTAGCATCGGTCTGACGAAGAATTAGACCAATGGATATCCAAGCGCTTGCTGCAGGTTTGAAACCATCAGGGTAGTATGCCATATCCCAGGTATGGCCTCCGACGCTGAAACTGCCCGATTGGATGTACTTGCCGGTGCCGATTCCAACGGTATGGGAGTATCCCCGGACTGTGAGCACGTGCGACCCGGACACAACTTCGGTGACAACAGTCGAGGCTGTGTGCGCCGGCATGTCGCCGCCGGCCAGGACTACAGGCTCGGAAGAGTTAAACATACGAGTTACAGTCGTCGATCGGGCCAACAGCAGCTGAAACACGGAGGACAAAACGAAGCTCTGAGATCTTCTCTGATGTATAGTATTCATGTTATATATACACTATAGCAACCTTTTCCGAGTCAAACTGAAAGATTCTACCGATGCCTACTCGGAAGCGATCTCCTGGCTGTCCGGGTACTTTCCAGAATCAAGAATTCCTGACTCGACACGATGACAAGCCCTGTCCGGGCAGGGCTCACCCGAAAGAAGACTTTTACTTCTTCAGGCACAGCTAGGAGAGGTTATATGACCAAGTAGCGTTCGGTATGGCTTTTGAGTTTGATTCTGAATAGGACAGTGTGTACTACTAATACAGCAGAAAAAGTTGCAAAATTCATAGCATACTTGCTCGTGTACGCGTTCCTCTTCAAAACCAAAAGCTGTTATCGATCCGTTCCTATTCAATCCACCCCGGTGCTGCTAGGTAGACGACCGTGCCGCAGATGTGTAGCTCTTCCAAGCATGTCCTTGCCGACGGCGACGGTCTGGCTCACACGGCGTCGACCATTGTTGCCGAGGCCGTGTCTGGTTCGCACGTGCTCACAGTCCGGGGATACTCCATCACCGTTGGGCTCGGCGTCGACAAGGCCCTCTTATCCGGCAGTTTCAGCGTCGGAGGGCATGCGTGGAGCATGGTGTACTGCCCGCCCGACGGTGGCGACCCAGATGGAGATTGGATATCCGTGCGTCTAATTCTCCGTCACACCGCCGCCACAAACTTTAAGATAAGCTGCACGTTAAGCTTACTGGACGACGCCGGCGAACCACTGCCAAGATACACGACAGAATGCCGGACGGCCACATGCTTTGAGAAAGGAGAAGTAATGGCGTTTCCAACATTCATCAAAAGGGCCGAACTGGAGGAGTCGGCATGTCTCAAAGACGACTGTTTCAGTGTCAAATGTGATATCACCGTCACCAAGATCCGCACGGAGGACACACCGCAGTTCGTCATGGTGCCACCCTCTGACATGCATGAGCAATTTGGCCGTATCCTCGAGACCGGCAAGCTGGCGGATGTGACTTTCGAGGTCTCCGGCGAGACGTTTCCCGCACATTGGTGCTTGCTCGCTGCTCGGTCTTCCGTGTTCATGGAGCAGTTCCATACCATGAAAGAGAGTGCCGAACCACGTGTAGGCATCAGTGACATGGAATCGAGGATCTTCCTTTTCATGCTTCGGTTCATCTACACCGACTCGTTGCCCAAGCTCGATGATGGTGAAACCGTGGAGATAGCTCAAAGCCTGTTTGTCGCGGCAGGTCGGTATAACCTCGAGAGGCTCAAGTTGATCTGCGAGAATATATTGTGCAACTTCATGGACGCAAGCATAGTTGCAACTGCATTGTTATTTGCTGAGCAGCATGATTGTGTTGGGCTTAAGAAGGCATGCTTCAAGTTCCTTGCGTCTTTCCAAAATCTGAAAGCAATGATAGAAAGTGATGGCTTTGAGAAACTCGAGACCACTAATCCAAATATTCTAGAGGAGTTAGTCGCCAATGTTAATGCCGCTTGATCATTTTGATTGGAAAGAGGCAATATATGAACAATAGTATTCGTCAATGGAATATTTGTTGGTTTCATAGAGGAGATTTGTACAGCCTAGTTGGTAAAATTTGGAAGGAGACAAAATATGGAAAACTAATACAGATTTCTGGCAGTTTTTTTTTCAAAGAGTGGAACTTAAATGTGGAAGATGTGCATAAAAAAGAAAGAGTTAGTATTGCTAATGAACTGGACTTGATTGACAAAAACAGTGGGCTAGCTGGTTTATCATCTGTTGACTATGATCGTAGGTGTATGTTACAAGAGAAGCTAAATAATATTTTGAGAGTGTTGGAGGTTAAGTGGAGGCAAAGATCTAAAGAAAAAGACTGTCTCGAAGGGGATAAGAACACTAAGTATTTTATGCTTAAAGCCAGCGGTCGTAAACGTAAGAATAAGATCTTTAGATTGATTGATTCAAGATGAGGTGGTTACTTTGGGGGATGATGATATTCTTAGCTATGCATCTAAGTTGTAGAAAAATATTGTCTTGGGCCGAGAAGCTTCTTCCCGTTTAAATGTCTGATAGACTACCCACAAATTAGTAGAATTTTTTTAGAAGAGATTAAAATAGTAGTTTTTGCAATGGAACATAATAAAGCCCCAGGCTCCGACGGGTTTTCCTACTCAGTTGGCCTGTTATAGGCAATGAAATGCTTGTTATTATTTCATCACTTCCATTGTGGTAAATTAGATATAAAAAAGGTTCAGCTACGGTATAATTACTCTCCTTCCAAAAGGACAAGGGCTGATAAGATTCAAATGTTTAGACCAATTTGTCTTCTAAATGATTTTTTTCAAAAACAATTATACTAAAGTCATTATAATAAAGTAATGCCTCTAGCTAATAAATTGTTTTTCATCTGTTCAATCAGCTTTCATTAAAGGGCGTTTTATCTTTGATAGTGTGGCAATCTTGCATGAAAATATGCATCGTATTCATAGAAGTAAGCAATATAGTGTAGTTTTAAAAATTGATTTTGAAAAAAGATCTGATAAGATAATTGGGAGTTCATGTTCTCTGTGTTGGAGATGAAAGGTTTCCCCCATGTTTTTACTAACTAGATCAAATTTGTTAGTCCAAGAGGGTATTGTCAGTGTTATGGCAAATGAAAAATTAGGACCTTTTTTAAGACTATGAAGGGATTACGAGAAGGTGATCTTTTCTCTCCGTTACTTTTGATTTCGCTCCCCAATAGCGGTTTATCGAAAGGTTTGGCATCAGATTTACTGCATGAAGGGGTAGCCATCATCCAATATGCGACGATACTATATTCCTTTTGGAGGATGATTGGAAGGTGCTCGTAATCTGAAATTTAGAATGCGCATTTTCGAACAATTGACTGATTTGAAAATAAATTTTCATAAATGTGAATTGAACTGTTTTGGGTTAGCTATCACGAGACAAAATGAATATGCTCACATTATTACTTGCAAAATTTGTTCAAAAAGTTTGGGTAGTATCGTTGTAGCTGCGTTTATGTAAAACTGTGTTGCTGAATTCAATTTGGGTACTACCGTCGTAGTTGGGGTAAGGATTCATCATCGGTCTTAAGCTGGCATGACAAACTAGAATTCTCTGGTTATATTTGAATTACCTTAATTAGTGCGCAAAACAACAAAATTTTCATCACAAGTATTGGCTGCCAACAAACCTAGTTAACATTTTGGGTGAATTCTTGAGGACTTTATGTTGTGAGTATGGTTTCATCACAACGATGTGAAGAATTTAAACCCATCAAGTAATAATGCAAATTTGATTATTACTCCGTAGTACATAATATCACCATCAGAGCAATCACATTGACACACACACCATCTTGAGTCTTGACCCGCGAGTCAAGCAGTCCGCCGCGCGAGGGGACGTTCACCTTGTGCTGTGCAAAACAGAGCACACCGTCCCTCGAGTTGCGCCGGCTGCTGTGCCGGCGGCGGGCACGACATGTTCCTGTACGAGCTCGGCAACATTGTGCGCGCACCACTGCAGCTGCAGAGTTCGTCGTTATCTATGGCCGATACACGCGGGCGGAAGCTGTCGCCGCTCACGACATGATGGTGCGCCTACTGGAAAAGGACCATATTTGGTTCCCAGCCACACTTTGCCAAGCCAAAATTTGGTAATTTGATATGTGTTTGGCTTTTGCCACATTTTAGTATTATCACACTTTAGTATCCCTATGATCCATATGTCATAGACTGAATTTTTTTCCAGATTTTGCCACACTTGTCAAACATAGGCTTGGCAAATGTGGCCGGGAACCAAACATGCCCTAAAATATAATCTTACTTGGTACGTACTTACAATTTTCAGAGAATGTCCCAAATCGGGTTCATCCGTGAGGGTGCCCTTTCCATCGCCTTTTCTTGTTTTTGCATCAAACTGATGCTCCCACCCAACAAAATAAGCCGATCGAAGCAAAAAATGTATAGGTTTTCGTTCGATGCCAATCAACGAAATCCTCTCACAGTTGCTCACTTGGAGGAATCCTTAAGATTCTCTCCACATCCACTAGTAAGAATTAGTCCTCAAGTTTTAGTTGTGCGCTGCCTACAGAGAAGCAAAACTTCCCCTAGGGTTCCACCACCCACGCCGTCGCCGCCGCCAGCCTCTCCTCGCCGCCGCCCACCTCCCCCTCCCCTCCCCTCCCCTCTCCCCCTCCCTCCCGGGTCGCCCCCACTCGGGCGACTCCGGAGGCCCATCCAAAACCGAGAAACAACCTAGCTTTGTGAGCTCCCTGGCCGCTGCCGCAGGCGACGGCGCCGGCGGTGGCGGCCTGCGCCCGGTACGCCAAAGGCGGAGGGCGGTGGAGGCACGCCGTGGCGGCTCTTTTGCGAGCGGGCAGGAGCTGCAACGACGGGGCCGTGGTTGGAGGCGAGCTCGGTGGAGTTCGACCGGCGAGGGAGCAGCAGGGCGAGATGGTGGTGTCGTCGGCTCTGCGTGGAAGCGGCAGCGGCCTGGACCTGGAGCATGGCATGTGGCGGCGCGCCCGTCCGTCTCGGGCCCGATCTGGGCCCGAAGGGCCACGGCAGGGCCAGCTCGAAGATGGACCTGGCGACGGTGGTGACCAGCTGCGGGCAGGCACTGGGCGCCGGTTGCGGCGCGTCGGCCCACTCTGGGCTTGATCTGGCCGGCCTGCTGCTGTGCAGATGCATGCGCCGTGCGGCGGGGCAGGAGGTTGAGAGGATTGTCGCCGTTTGCTCTCAGCTGTGCGGGGTGAAGATGCATGTCTGGTGGAGTTCGGTTGGTGGTGGTGTTGGGGAGACGAATGGCGCCGCCGTGGCTGGGCAGCGTTGCATCCTCCTGATGGTGGTTCGGCAAACAAGATGTTGCTGCGGGCGACGCCCGTTGTGTGGTTGATGTGGTGGATCCTGGAGGGAGAGGAATGGCGACGAATGGCGCATAGTATTTGGTTGCATCCTTCCGATGGGAGAAGAATGGCGCCGCAGCGGAGGTTGCATCCTCCGTTCAGTGGGGACCGTGGATGGTTGGGCGGAAGCACGTTGAGCTTGCCGGGAGGCGCGTTTGGCCGTGGAGGCAGGGATAGTGGTGCTGCAGGTGAGACTGATCGGGCTCCTGGGTTCAGGTTTTGTAGGTGAGACAGCCGACGAAAGGCGTACTCCGGCTATGGCCGGAGTCGTCAATGGCGGCGCCTATGGGCGTCGCTCCCTTGTTGGAGGCATCGATGTAGTTGTTCTCACCTTGCCTTTCCCGACGTGCTCCGGGGGAAGCCCTTGATCTAGTCTTCTAGATCGGACGATGGCGGCGCTATCCGTCGTCGCATTCTCTCTTGGGGGCATCGTTGTATGGAAACCGGACCAACCTTTCTATCTATTCATTGAATTTAGCAGTTCTCCTGCTAACATTATAAAAAAAAATTAGTCCTCAGATCAACCGTCAGAATGTGGATCGACGAGCTCATCTACCATCCTTATGAAGATGTGATCACGAGTAGTCAGAACCTTCGGTGGTGGGTCCCAATTATTAATATGACTTCACGCTTCAACTCTCCAAATCTGAGCACGTTTAAAAGTATGTAAACCTGCAAGCATACTTTGCCAGGTTAATGGCGAGCCCTCTTTTGGGCCAACTCTCAACAAATCTCTGTTGGGGTAGTACATCGCCGGCCGTAGCACACGCGCATATAGTGATTATCGGTTCTGTAATAGCATCCAATATTGCTTTGCCAGCATTACCATTGAAAGAAATAATTCTTATCTTCTCCACCTCTCTCACTAGTAGAAAATGGAGCTCTAGTCCCCGGTTCGTAAGGGGACCAACCGGGACTAAAGACACACCCATAGTTGCCAGAAATTCGGGTCGTTCGGGTCGAGGAACGGGGTTGAGGGTCGCGGATCGCCACCGTGGGGAACAAGGTTCGACGAGGGGTATACATCTCCGGTACCCCAATTCGGAACGTGGGTCGTGATCCAAACAAATTGGGGTCGACTAGCCGGTACGATAGGCACCACAGAGAGAAAGACCTCACTAATATTTCCTGAATATTAAGATTTTTGTTGATTGGTTTCCTATATTAGATGGAGGGGAAATGTCGCACAAATTTCACAATGACCTCAGCAAATAAATAAATACGGAAAATAATTAGGAGCCCAGGGGTCGGCCCACAACATTAATCATCTCATTTGCCATATTTGTTTCCACGACGCACTGTGCGAAACCATGCCCAAATCTCATCTGCATTGCTCTCTCCGGTGCCCATGGATTCAGGCATGGATCCAGCTCCAGCCATCCACGGTGCTACCGCTGGCCGTGGCCACCGTTCATCTGCCTCATGCAATAGTGCCTCCCCTACTCTCCCTAATCCCTACCACACCCAGGCGACTACCGTTGAGCGGAGGGAAACGGCGGCGTGAGACCTTCCGGTCGGCCGCCGGCGTACCCATCAGGCGGGACGGAGATGGCGCATACGGCGCGGCAGCTTGACAGAAGAGCACGAAGCGGCTGGTATGTAGTCTTTTCCTTTCTAATCTCGCGTACTCGCTCAGGGTCAGTAGCCATCGATTAGGATCGCGACCCGGCCTCGACCCTCGTCGACCCGCTTTCGACCCCGACCCCGTTTCTGGGTCGATCGATCCTGGGTCCTGGAACGCGGCATGGACCCCGTTTCCGGCTACTACGGACACATCCCCCCTTAGTCACAGTTTGTTATGAACCGGGACTAAAGCCCTCCCACGTGGCCGCGGCGGATCCCGCGGGGCTGGAGATCTAAAGGTACCGGGAGTTTTTCTAATTTTATTTTCAATTCTATTCTCAATTCTATTCTGAAATTTCTCACTTAGTCACACACTTAATAACTAGTTATACACTTAATCTCAGGTCAAAGTACTTTACCCTGATCAAACTTCCCATTCGGTCCCCCATCCTCCAGCCCGAGCACGCTTAACTTTTGAGTTCCTTCCAAATTAGCTTCCAAATAACAAGTTAGAACTTACTGATAATAGTATCATATCAATCATATTAACCCCTGAGTCATGAGGTTACACTTTTTTATTGTTTAAATTTTCAAAATTTATTTGAATAAATACAATGATTATGTAATATATTTTTTGAATAAATAACAATGATTATGTAATAATATTTTTTGAATAAATAACAATGATTATGTAATAATATTTAAATAATTCATATCTTTAAATCCGTGAATCAAAATTTGACAAATAAAATGTCTAAATTGACTAAAAAATGAGAGGAATTCAAATATGCCATCCATATTATCTTTTGCATCACAAAAATATCGATAAACTTGCTATAAAAAAAACCTCTAGCATGGAGCCAAATGATCAAGTTATGACAATTCTCACGGCATAGTTTGTGATAAAGTTCTCATATTCGACAAATAGATGTATCTTGGTATAGAAAGCAATGGTTCCGAAGGGATTTTTCAAATTATTTTTATAAATATCATTTTCCTTGTTCTAAGTGGAAAAAATGACTTTTTTATGAATCAAGTACAAAATATAAGTTGCAAAATGACACACATCTAATTCTCACAAAGAGTAGTCCACATTTGATGAATAATACCCAAGTATTATGAATTTTCTTGATTTCTATCTAATTTCTCCTAGTTAAATGAGTCTATGCTGATTTTTCGAAAGTAATCCAAATTTGAACTACAAGTGTTTGATAGTTTGGTCTGATTTTTTAAAATCATTTTAAGATAAAAAACTAGTGGTTATATCACAGAAACATCGATAGTTTTAGAAAATTTGACCTCTTTCGATGAATAGTCATGGTGGCCATTTTGACCTTTTTTGAAAAAATCAAATAAAGTGAAAGACCTAAAAAAAATCTCTAGCAGGGAGTCCTTTTATGTGTACTAGTTGCTATGAAAAATGATAAACTTGATTTTCGACAAATTGTTTAAAAAAAATTTCACAAAAAGTCTATCATGTATAAACATCTATAAGTTTCAAGCAAAATGACCAAGTTATGACAATTCCCACGGCATAGTTTGTGATAAAGTTCTCATATTCTACAAATAGGTGTATCTTGGTATAAGAAGCAATCGTTCCGAAGGGATTTGTCAAATTATTTTTATATATATCATTTTCCTTTTTTTAAGTGGCAAAAATGAACCAAGTACAAAATATAAGTTGCAAAATGGCACCCATCTAATTCTCAAAAAGAATAGTCCATATTTGATGGATAATACCCAAGTATTAGGAATTTCTTGATTTCTATCAAATTTTGCCTAGTAAAATGTGTTTATGCTGATTTTTCGAAAGTAATCCAAATTTGAACTACAAGTGTTTGATAGTTTGGTCTGATTTTTTAAAAAAACATTTTAAGATACACAACTAGTGGTTATATACTTACATCACATAAACATCGATCATTTTAAAAAATTGACCTCTTTCGAGGAGGGTCATGGTGGCCATTTTGACCGCTTTTTGAAAAAAATCAAATAGAGTAAAAAAACCCTCCAAAAAAGATATGGTGCAAAATGGCACCCATCTAATTTTACAAAGAGTAATCCACATTTTATGAATAATCCCCAAGTATTAGGAATTTTCTTGATTTCTACATGATTTCGCCTAGTTAAATGAGTTTATGTCGATTTTTCGAAAGTAATTTAGCTTAGTTAAATGCGTTTTCGTGATCGAAAAGATGACATAGCTGTCATATTTGGATTCCTCTCATTTTTCTAATTGATATAGACATTTTATTTGTTAAATTTTGATTTACAGATTTAAAGATATGAATTATTCCATATTAAATAAAAATGCCGACGTCTTTAGTCCGGGTTGGTATCATGAACCGGGATTAAAGATGGACCTTTAGTCCCGGTTCGTGATACGACCCGGGACTAAAAGGTGCTCGCGCCGGCCCCACCTCTGTGGCTGCCTGCCGTGGACCTTTAGTCCCGGTTCGTATCACGAACCGGGGCTAATGACCCCATTCGACCCGTTCGAAATTTCGCGGGGACTAATGGGCAGGATGGATGACTCTTTTTCTGATCTCTCCTCGTCTGCTATAGCTAAGAGCTCTCGTGTGGTTTTCGAGCGGAACCAGGGCCTCACCCGCTGTCGACGTCGGTCGGAGGTGGCTGAGGAGAGGCGTCGGTCGTCCTCTTGTACATAATAGTAATAGAAGAGGTTCCGGCTGGACGTCGGGTAGGGGCTGCCGGTATGTTGGAGCGGAGCTCTTGATCATGGCCGTCAAATCTGGAGTTTAGGGTTCTTCTTCCTGACTTTGATGCTTCTCTAGTTGGAGCTAGAAGCGGTGGAGAAGGCCAACGTTCTTCTCAACAAGTTAGTGGCTCGCAGCCACTGCTCGGCGATGCCCGTCGATCTGCTCGGAAGTTTCCTCCGACTGGCCTTGGTGGCGAGGAGAGGGGACGGACGAGCGCGTCGACTGCTGCATCAAGTGGTGTTTGGGCTTGATGCACTGGATGGTGAAGGGCTTCTTTCTCTTACCGAACTTGGTGGCGAGGGGAGGAGGGGTTCACTGTCGCTCGTTTTGCATCTGCTGCGTGTTGGTAGGGCTTTTGGCGTTGAACCTTCTTCCTGTGGCTACCGAGATGGTGGAAGAGAGGAGGGGGAGACGACGATTTGACCCTGGGATGGCATGCACCTCTCAAAGTTTCAGGCGCAGATGTTTCTCAAAGACGGCGAGATGCGTCGCCACTATCTAAGGCCAAGGGGGTCACTCCGCTCCCATGTGCATCCTGCTCTGAATGTTCTTCTTCCTCTACGCGAGAGTATCTTCAGCCCCTGCAGCGCGGCGGACTAAATCGGTCCTCCACCAAGTGGTTCCTCCATGGAGGTGGACTTGGCTTTGCAGTGACGGTGGTGGTCGGGGACTGGATTACTTTTTAGTGTTTCTTCAGAGACCCCTTGTGTAAAATGTATGGGCCTAGTTGTAATTTCTATTTTCTTTAGGTCATGAAGATCCATACCTCCCATGTTCTTATGAATACACATCCTCCAGCAAACCAGTGCATTTTGTCCGTTCATCAGAACCACCCTACCAGAATATAGAAGCTAGAGTGGATTATGTTCCTACAAATTGCAATAGGCCGGCTCATGAGCTAGCCGTGATGGGTATAGGTGAAGTTCATGGAGCTCAGACTATATGGACAATGAACTTCCCTAACTTTGTAACCGTTTGGTGACCAGCGTTTCGGCGGTGTCTTAATGGAACTAGGTAAATTTGGTGCGGCGCACGCCGCACCTGTTGGGTTTGAAATTTTTTGAAATTCGCTGAAATTTGTTGTGTGGAGTATATGTTGAATGTGTTGACGATTTTGGATCACAAATTAAGAAGATAGAGTGAACAAAATTCGAAACTGATCACGGGAATGGAAACTGTTCGTCCACGCGAAAAACACGGTGTTTTTTTTTCTGCAAAAAAAAGAAAAAAAACATGCTACAGTACCGCGGGTACTGTAGCGGAGCACAGTAACTCGCGTACTGTAGCTATCTACAGTGCCGTCGCGCTGCCTCGCTGTGGGGGCTCAAATCTTCTCTATCTTAATTCTCAATCTTAATATGTCTGTCGAAATAAAAAGACTAAAACATAAGAGTTGTTTGGAAAGGTGATATGTGTCTGCTCGTTATTGAGCGCGACGAATTTGACAAAATTCGTTGAATGTGTTGACGATTTTGGATCACAAATTAAGAAGATAGAGTGAACAAAATTCGAAACTGATCACGTGAATGGAATCTGTTCGTCGACGCGAAAAACACGGTGGTTTTTTTTCTGCAAAAAAAAAACCGTGCTACAGTACCTCTGTTCGTCGACGTGAAAAACGCGGTGTGTTTTTTGCCAGAAAAAAACCGTGCTACAGTACCGCGGGCACTGTAGCGGAGCACAGTAACTCGCGTACTGTAGTTATCTACAGTGCCGTCGCGCTGGCTCGCTGTGGGGGCTCAAATCTTCTCTATCTTAAAAAAAAAGAAAAAAAACCGTGCTACAGTCTGTTCGTCGACGCGAAAAACGCGGTGTGTTTTTTCTGCAAAAAAAGGAAAAAAAAAACGTGCTACAGTACCGCGGGCACTGTACCGGAGCACAGTACTCGTGTACTGTAGCTATCTACAGTGCCGTCGCGCTGGCTCGCTGTGGGGGCTCAAATCTTCTCTATCTTAATATATATACAGTAATACTAGTGTTCCACGTCAAAAAAAAAAAGAATCACCCCACCAGAAATGTTATTTTTTGGCATGCCACCAGAAATGTTTTGTTAGGCTAAAACTGAAATAGAGGCTCTGCTGTCCTGTCACATATTTCTGTCCTGTGGTAGAGAGTTAGAGGGTCAGCAGCCCTCAGATGAAGAATGGACGGCGTTAGGTTAAGTAGCCTCTCCACATGTACCCTATATATAAAAGTACATCAGATTCACCTTCCATTTCAGCGTCCACGTCACCCGAATGACGCCAGCCGTCCGATCGACGCGTCCAACGGCCCAGATCACTTTAAAAACGGTGCGAACTACAGTATTACTGTAGCAGCGGGATTTCTACCAATCAGGCGTCGACACGTCGCCTCCAACGCGCCATTTTGCAAAAAACCGCCCGCAGAAGGACTACAATGCAATTTTCGGAAACGTCAGAGATCTACGTGTAAAAAACCCAGCACAACACGCTCCTCCTCTTCCTCTCTCCCCGCGCGAGCCCGCGCTCGGCGGCGCCGCCGACGCGCACCGTCGTCGCTCCGGCCCTCCCCGCTCAGATCGAACCACACAGAAAGGTCTGCCGTCGCGTCCTCTCCATCTCCGGCGAGTCTCGCCTGCTGCGCCGCATGACACGCGTCGGAATCGACGCCGCACTGGCCCTGCTCTCTCCGCTGCCTCTGTTCGCCGCCGGCGACGGTACGGCCACCAAAATGGAGCGGCGCGCCGCTTTTGGGTAGCGCGCGTGCACGCGTGTCCGCCGCGCCCAGACGCGCGCCCTGCGTCGCGCGGATGCGGCAACGGCGAGCTCGGCGCACCCGCTGTCCGCCGCCGATTTGAGACGCTGGCAACCGCGCCCCGCCTGTTTCCGTCCTCGGCATCCCGCAGTCCGAGCTCCAACTCGCAAAGACGGCTCCGCGTGGCCGAATCTACCTTTCCCTGGTCATGTCCACCGTCGCTCCGGGGAGGCGCCGCGCGGAGCCGGCCGTGCCATGCATCAAGGTCAAAGGATGGCTGGCTGCACGCGTGCAAGGAGCGGCCGGAGCTGGGCAGGGGCAGCCGTGCCCAGGGATTGATTCGCGCCGTTCGCCGCGCTTGCAAGCTAGATGTGCTTTTTTTTCTCGAGCCAGGTGAAATCATGGGTCGAGTTCGTCCCTTCACTCACTCTCACATTCTATCCCTAATCTATACCCAGATCCGGTGGTCCAGGAGCAGCACTGCGACGGTGTTCTGGGAAATTCCACTCTCCGCAGAGGCGCCGCCGGCCGGAGGATTCATTGAGGATGAGGCAGCACCATCTTCCGGTATTCCCCCTGGTTTGTAGCCACCGGAACCTACAGGCCTCCTACTGAACTAATCTTTACTGGAGCCTCTTGATTTTTTTCTGTCAACTTGAGATCTAGCGACATCCTCCCCTCCGTGTATGGATGCTGCAAGTTTATTCATACCTTTCATTGCAAATTTATTCAGACTTCCATGATCATATCCGTACGTGGAATTGTGGATGCTGCATTTTATTTTATTTGTATATTTCTTCACCATAGAGTAGTAATCTCAATGTTCAACATTTTGTTGTTAGTGATTGTCCCCCCTGTTTACATGAATTTATGCAAGATATACTCTTTTTTTGTTTCTTAACTAAGCCTAGAAACTGCAGGCGTGGGCATGGCTGTTTGATATGGTTAGTAATGTCCGATCCAGGGAAGGAGCGGACGATGCTAGCTCGAGACCCACGACAACTGCTTCACCAGTTTTATTTCAAACATTCCAACCCTATCCTTCACTATTGGTTTCCTCCTGTAAAGAGGTAAGCTCCAGAGTATTTATCTTAAGCATATTTGGAGGAGGTAAGCTCCAGCAGTGTATTACTTTACTTTTTTAAGTGCCATAAAATCTGAAGAATTTTTACACTTACGAAAATGTGGCACCAACTTCATTAAATCTGATTTTGTTGGAAGGAACTTTCTCTGCTTGATGTTTCATTTTTTTAAATAACTTTGGAGTCTGTAAAAAAGTGCAATTTATGGTAGAAACTTCACTCATTATTTAACTTTTCTTGCCTAGAAGAAGGTTGGTTTCTTCCATGCTTACCCATGATTTAGATTAGTTTGCACACTAGCACATTAGCTGTGGACTGGTATATCCGTTCCGGTTCTTTTATCTGAATGAAGGATCACATGATACATGACCCAATGTAGTCTGGGTTCAGACTTCATAGCCTGGTCTTTTAGCCTGGTCTCAGTTAACACTAGGCCAGATGCTTCTGTGTACGTATCCAGTAGCAACAACAAGAATGATAGAGTAGGATACGTATCAGCTTTCCTTGGTGACCTGCTGACAAATGTAACATCAAGTGATTTTATTTACTTTGCACGAAGTGTTTTGAAGCACAAGCTGTAGCAGACAGTAAATGTTAATTTCCACAACGAGTTTGTCTTTCTCTCTATTTGGTGTTAAATTATCTGTGTATCTTCACGACATTGTCTGATTAGAGAGCATTTTGTTGGTTGTTGAGTCTCATTAGCCCTAAAATTTTCCATTACCAGAATGTCAAGCTACTTATATTCCATAAAAGTAGCGTGTTGGAATGCAGATGATTCACTGTACAGACAATTATGCATCGTTTTTACCTAGGAACAGTTATTCTTTTATGACTGGTGGATTGGAGGATGCATGCAAATAAGGGTGCGCATCCAGGATTTGGTCATTTTTATGGACGATGGATTATATAACGTCGTAATTATTGCATATGGTTGTCGATAGCGATTCTTTTATCACTGTTCAAACTTTTAATTAAATCTTCTATAGCATAGTCCTTCCCTAATTGAAATGATCTATCTTAGACCTCACATGGTTTACATTTTTCCAATGTTTTCTCTTTGGAGGGTCATATATCTATGATAGATCATATATTTAGTTCAGAAATCCTAGGCGACCATCATTTGACAATGTTGCACTGATTTGCGCAGTCCAGCTCATTTTCTTTGTGCTTGGTTCCAATTATATGACAAGCACCACTTCTCTTTTCCATATTACATCAATTTACGTTTATCTATGCATTTTCTGTGTACATGACAGATTCACTTCTGAGGACATATGAGTGGCGAGGTAGTTGCACTGTCGGCCAGTATCCTTCCTGATGAACAAAGGCGGAACACAAGTCTCATTATCTTTGGTGTACATACTTCCGATGTGATAAGCAATTCTTTTATTCAAAATACTATAATGTCTTGGCCATGTGAAGTGGTAGAATATTTATTTATTCATTTCAGCTGTACCTCGGAATTACTTTCTAGGTAAATTATCTGATCTTCACTCTTCAAGCCCAAATTAGATCATTAGATTTTTTGCTTGGGCCTTTAGAGAGGATTGCCTTGCACATTCTTCTTTCTGCCTGCAAGAACTATTCTTTGTTATTTCTTTCAATGAAATTCTGGTTGCTACATCTAAAAAAATGATTTATGATGTTGTCGATCTCATATTGACATTTGCAAGAACATTTCTTTCAAAAAAAATCTGGTTGCAATTTTCTACCTAGCTTCACCTGCTGGTAATTGACATTACACACCGTTGCACTGTCTGCATAATCATGCTTCGTTTATTTTTTCCCACAAGTGCCATATAGTCTGCTGCAGCTAGCACGGAACGATTCATCTTTTATGTAGCACTATAGCTTAAGTTTCTCCCCATGTGCTAGGGCTATATGTCTTTTAGATAAGTGAAGTCATTATAGAAATATTACTATGGTCATTAAGATTGACAAGATTTATTCAGTAGACTCTATGCATCTCGATTAATCTTATTTTCTGCCCATGTCAAAGATTAAAAAATAACAATTTCTATAGAAAAAAATATTTGACATGCTACTGTATCTGAAGCATCCAATTTCTCTTACATATGTTCGTTGTATCAAAATTATAAAAGTTGTTAGTCTCAAAGTAAATATGCTTGGGATATTATAACACGGGCAACTGTGTAGGTACCGTATGGACTTCACAAGCTGCAAGCAAGCAGAAGAGAGGAGGAGCTCAGCAATTACAAATTTAAGCCTACATTCTACAGATCAAGGTTAAGTTTTCCGTAAATCTTATGACTGAATTATTAAATATGTGCAGACAAGCTTAAGTGCAGAACACATTCATGCTTTAAATTTAGAGTTTATAACCATCCATGTACATACATCTGAACCTTTCCACCCGTGCATTGTATGTCTATCCTTTACCATACTATTATATGTAGAGAACGTAGAAATTTTCATGTTGAATGTAAAAAAGAAAAACAATGTGTTAAATAGTTCGAAGACATGTCAGACGCCTACAATACTGTGTCATCAAATTACTGTCCACTGTATAGTTAAAACAATAGGAAAAAAAATGCAGCCCTGCAACATCACGACATCCATTGAATGAGGGAGCTAGAAAAATGGAAAATGATCTGCAATATCCTTGGCACAAACGATCCTGAATATCATACTAGCAAATAGATCATCCAACTTCTCCGGATTAGAACACACCGTGTTAATAACATGAGAAGATTACACTAATCTTTCTAGATTTTGGCAATTTACGAATTCCTTTTCCGGTATGTGTTTTTTTCACTACACCTTCCCAAGTCCACACATGATATACTGGCCAAGAGTACTATTTATAGACACGTGAGCATAATGTTTTAATAAAACTTCCAGATCTGAACGTTCAATATGAATTTATATAAGTCTTCACATTATACACATGTAAGTATATGGTGCACGGATCAAAGAATTTTGTCATATCGACGATTAAATTTTCCGTTCTATAGTCTTATATTTATTGCAAGTGCCACTAATGAAAAATAGGACTTACGGTCTTGATATTCGACACGAACACCCCTAAGTTTCGATTAAGCTCCATAACAGCTGCAATGCTGCATTCTTTGCCGCTTCTTTCTTCCATGTAGGAGTTCTTGAAACATCAAGCCTTAAAGTGTTGAAAATGTCCCTCTTGAATAGAGAATTGGTATAAGCAAAAAATATAAACCGTTGGTGATGCAGTGACTAAAAATTAAAAATACAAAGCCCCTTTTCACAAAATGTAGCAATGGATCCATAATTCCCAAGTTTTGTTCTAACAATTCATTTGTAGTTCCAATATTTACATTTCAGCTGCTGCTTATACACAATCTGACTACATTTTTAGCTCTGATATGAGAGTGGCCTTTCAAACTAATACACTAGCCAGTGTACTAATATCAGCTTGATATTAATATATTTCTCTCTCTCGACATAACAGGCTACATTTATGTGTTCCACTATAGGCAGCAGAGTTGTTGGAGTACATGCATGACACTACATCTACTTCGTCAAACAGTACTTTGGAGAAAGAAGTGTAAGACAATTATGTGAGTAACCTTAAGCAATAACATAATATTTGTATGCATATATGACATTGGATCTTTTATCTTCGAGAATTTTAAATGACTTTATCCATCTCTGAGTTCAGTATGGCCGTACTGTTCATCACACTGGAAATTGAAACTGCTATGCTACTTCATGTTAAAATTTAATCTTCACTTCCGTTGGTCAGGAATTAATGCCTTTTAGGTTTCTTGCTCTTTCAGTTCTCTTTCTTTTGCTACATATTTTTTTCTTGAAATAGATGTATATATCTATTTATTTCCAAACAATGAACATACTCTTTTTTTTTGGGCTGATCGTTCCATTGTTTTCTTGCTATGCTTGGATAAACGGGGTATTCTAATTTGAAATTATCCTCATTTTTCATGTAGTTCACTCGCGTGGAATACTTCCTCATGCTGTCTAGCACCAACATTGACGGCAAATTATGACACATGCGGGTGGGTAATTTCTCATAAGAAGACTAAGCGACCTTTTACCTTATGTTTTGAGTTACGATGTTGCTAAATGATTAAACATTATTATGTTTATACAAGACTGAAACGATGTAAGACCATAGCAACATTATTCTGATTTACTATCTGAACAGAATATTTTCATGTTCACATCATATCAACTAAGAGTGCATTTAATTGATGGCGACATTACCTCTTACCTGAATTCTGTATGCATGTTTCCAGTTTTGAAATAGTAATAGAAAAGACTGCAGAGATTTCTGCTTCCAGCATGAGTAACATGTTACGAATTGCTATTTTTAATAAATAACCATTGTATTATATTGTATGTGTACTTTCCAACTGTATTTTCCATTGGTACTACCGCATAATTTTCGTCGGTTTTTCCAGCGGTACCACGACAGATCAGTTGATCCAAAGGGCGCGGCGTGTCGACGCGCTAAGTTACCTAGTAAGTTGGATAATCTGCGCACCTCGCCCCCGCCGCCGCCCCCTCGCCGAACTCAAATCTCTTTCCTGCACCGCCATGGAGCTCGGCGGCGGCATGGCCGGACCCCGTTGAGATCCGCCGCCGCCTCCGCCGCATCCGCCTCCTGGACGTCCGCGTGCTGCCCCTACAAGGCTGACAGATCCCATATCTGCTCAGCACAGCCGGACCCCGCCCCGCCGGACCCAGCAGCACTCGCGCGCCCTCGTCCTCACCTCCCGGGGCTGCGCAGACCGTCTACCAGCGCCTCCTCGAGCATAGTGCCCCTCGACAACCAGCTTCACCGCCGGATGTATGGTGTTCTCTGCCTTCTCACCTTCCCCTTCTTTGCTATTTTTTTGTGTGATCACATCAAGCGCAGCAGTACATGTCAATTCCCCATGTCGATAGTTTGTTGTTTTTCATTTCTGGGCAGTGCATGTTTGTCTCATTTTGTTAGTCAATATTTGTCGTGGGCAGTGGTGGATGGATATTTGGTGTGCGACATTTCTTTTCAATCTCATTGTATGAAATCAAATATGCTCATTATTATCTTGAAATATGAAATAAGGATTTGTTTAGATGGATGAGTTGGCAAGAAACAACAATAACTAATTGTGAAACATGCTGGCCTAACTACCGTGTTGGGTGCTTAAATGATGTTTATATTAAGTAGAGCTAGGGAAAAACTCTGATTTAACATTAGGATGGCAATGTGATGCGCTTGTGTTTCCTCTGATTTTGGGAGATTTTGGGAGGTAGGGCGGCTGTGGTATGAGAATCTGATGCAGTGGTGTTTTTGTTCCTCCTAGAAAGATCAGAGATTGCTGAGATTGTCAGAGAGCATGGAGAAGTTCCTCCTCGAGCACGAGACGACTTTTGAGCAGGTTCAGCCCGCTCTCCTCTTTCCCAAGTTTAAATTCGTTATGTTAGGCGAGTAGATTGTAGAAACAGGCGTGCCAACACAAAAGCTATTCTTTGGTGAAAATGTATAGCAATTAGTGAATAATTTGAAGGTGCTATTTACATGACCATCACACCATCTTAGTTCGGCCATGATTTTTTCGCATATGAACTCAAACTTGCCACCTGCATAGCTATGGTCAAAACGGAGTGGCAAATTGAACAAAGAAAAATCATTAACGGACTGCCTATTTATGTTTAATTTTCATGTTATTACATTTAAGGTGGCCAAAGTATTATAGTCTTTATGGTTAGTTAATTTTTACTGGTGTAGACGCTGGGGTGATACTCCCATTTCGAAAAAAGTTAATTTTTAGTGACTTGTTTGGACATGCAAGTTCTTATGAAAATTTAAGGTTAAGTACAAATAATTGATGTCCATGTCATTGCATTTATGACGGGCCAAATTATTCTAGTTTTCACGGTTATTTAATGTTTAGTGACTAGTTTTGGACCGGCAAGTTCTTATGAAAATATAAGGATAAGTGTAAAAAAACACGTATTTGCACACAATATTATATTTTCAGTCACAAAACAAAATGATACATTGCTTTCAGATTTTTACACTTGTCCATCGGATTTGATATATTTCATTTCTTTCTTAGGGCCATGATGTTGTTCTATTAAACACAAATGAGGCTGGCACAATCTATCTAACAAACTTCCGACTTCTTTTTGTGGTAAGTAACGATATAATTATTCTATTTCAGTTGTTGGAATGTCATGGGCGTCTGTTATAGTTCAATAGAAATCCATTTTACCATAATGATAAATGGAGAATTAGTTATTCTCTGTCCTATATTTCCCTCCTTCATGTTAGGGATCCTATTTTGCAGAGCAAAACAACAGAATGCCTTGTCGAGCTGGGTACCATCCCACTTACTGCAATTGACAATGTTAATGAGGTAAGTCCATATGTTAGATTTATTGGTTACTATTACTCTCAGCTGTAGTTTACTTTGGTGCATGAACACTGTTTTAGTTGCAATATGGTTACTATTACTTTCGACTTAAGAGGTAGGTCGAGTTTGGTACCATCCCACTTACTACAATCGAGGAGGTAAATAGTTGAATGACGTGCGTTGCCACGACCTTCTCAATTTTTTTCTCGTCAAACATGTAAACGTAATATAAATGATCATTCATGTGTATAGAACGAGATAGCAACATAAATGTGGTTTTATTCTTCAGTTATTGACCACAACACCATGCTCCTTTTTGTGGTTCATTGGCAGTTTTCTCTTCCCCTCTTTTGCTCACCTACTCGGTGTCAACTCCTTCGACACTATGCTAGCTTTTATCCTATTGTTTGTTCATCCCAGATATTCATTAGATAGGTATAAAACATATGACCAATGCTGCAACATTGACAATCGCACACCATTTGGCATGACAACAGCAATTGCCTGAGACTTTCCCACACACAATTTGTGGTGAAAAATAATGTAGCTAATAGGAAAAGAGACCATCTGAACATAACCAAGCATTAGTTTTAACTTTGATGTGCTTAATATGTGTACTCACGCTGGCTGCCTAGTTCGATACTTGGGCTTTGACAAAAACTGGAAAACCAGATGTACACGGGCACCGTTGCAATGGATAAAGGGTAGACTCTTAGGCAACTGCCCTTTCTGCTGCACGCTGTATATGCCTCCATCCACACCACAAGAGGAGAGATGGAGGGGGAAAAGAGAGGGTTTCAAGGAAAAGGGGGCGGATCCGGTGGTGCCACGAGGGTCGAGTTTGCCTTGCTCATTGTTGGGCCCATGTGTGACCGTGGGCCAAAGGGACGGTATCAGTAGCGACTGACGATGTGCGAACAAAAGTAACGTACCACCAAATATTTCATAGTGAAGATTGGGTACCATCTTGCTCGCTATAATCAAGGAAGTACATGATGCAAGTCTGTAGTTTATCTGCATTACCTCACAAATTCAGTCCATGTTGTCTCAAAACTTCTTTATCACATAGGTTCTGCCAGTGGATTGGACCTTGCCACCAGGCCGAAGTATCTTTCAAGTCACTGGTAAGTATCGCAAATGTATGTATATCTCGTGTTTTGAAATGACATGCAATTATCTTATCTTGATGAGTTTTCTGTTTAGGTCATGATATGAGAGTCCTAGTGTTTGTTTTTGTATCTGAGAATAAGCACCTGGTATGTGTATCCTATCCTATCCTATTCCATTTTAACTTATGTTTTATTATATTCGTCTTTGACTATGTTATTATTATTCTTGATTTTCTACAAATTTTCCTTTCAATACTGTGCAATAGAAAATTTTCCTATGCTCCTCTTGTTCCCTTTTGCTCATTCCGTTCCAATGAATAAATTTAGTCAAAAGTCAATAACCACTAAGCTTGACCAATGTTATGGACAAAAATATGAACATTTATAATACCAATCAATATCAGAAAATTCACTATAAAATACTTTACGGGATTTATTTAAATAATATTGTGGATGTTGATCTTTTCTTCTATAGATGTGGTCAAACTTGGTATTTTTTTTACTAAACTATAGCCTTATTCATTGTTCATATCTTCATCAACCTTATTGCAATTTACTTACTAGCTAACCACTCATCTTGATGTTTACACATGCTTACTCTTTTGGGCAGAAAAAGATGATTGAATGTCTGAAAAAATGCATTAAACCTGTTCATTTGGAACATGTTTATGCATTTTGTTGCAAGCCACCTGTTGATCAGGTAGCCCGTCCAGCCATGGGGCTTCTCAAGGAATATCAGCGGCTATTCCAAAAATGGTTCGCCCAATCGCCAAGCACACACTTTGATCCTCAAGCTTATTTGGAAAACAAATGGTGGAGGCTTTCTGAAATAAACATGGATTACAAATTATGCTCAAGTTATCCAACTCGGCTAATTGTCCCAAAAAATATAAGGTACTTTTCTGCTATGTTTTTTCTTCTTTTAGACACATATATATTTAATTATATTGCATTTTACATCACTCATTAGTGACGAGCAACTTCGAAAGTCATCTACTTACCGGAAGCGTGGTCGTTTGCCTGCTATCTCATGGTTTAACCCTGGTATGTTAGCTCCTACTTCATTGTTTGTGCGCTATTTTATTTTTCTAGTTTGAGCTTATTGTGTGTTATGTAGTATTAGTCTTTGGCTGAAGATTATTCTTTGCACAATCCGTAATTAAAGAAAAGAAACTTAAGTGAAATCTAATATTAGATATTTACAAGCTAGAATTTTTTATTTTGTATATTTTGTTTACAAGTTAGTAGTCCATAGGAGAAAGTAGCCTCTCTTTTCCAAATTATTTCTATATTTCAATATGGACTACATACGGACTGAAATATTGAATCTACACACTACAACATGTTTAGATACATCTAAATCAGAAAAAAGTAAAACATCTATATTTTGGAACGGAGGTAGTATTTTATGTGGAATTTAGCCAGTTCACGTACGAGATTTAAAAAAGACCTTACCATTTGGTTAAGTTGCGGGGAGAACCTCCAAGTGGTCCGTGGGGAGAACCTCCAAGTGGAGAGTTGGAGCTGGAGAGAGTAGTAATTGTTCGACGGCGGATATGCGAGAGAATTAATATGGGCAGGGGGCAGCAGATTCAGCTAGCATTTGGGTTGAGTTGTCTTGGATAACATGCTGGAAAACATTTAACTCGTTTATGTCATAGGGTCTGGAGCTGTTTTGGCAAGGTCGTCTCAGCCCAGGTCCAGTTATCTTGCAAGGTGAGCTCATACCAAATTTAACAAATTCCACATATACCATGTGTTTTCAATGTTGTTGATATAAGGTCTTTTTACATCAATAGCATGGATCAACTTGTGTGTGCTCTTCGTACTCCCGATATTCACCGTTTAGATCCAACCAGGTAATCAAATATGTTGGTTTTATAAACAATTTCTGTAATATTTGAAGTTACATTTATTTTGCTTGCGATACAACAGGAAATTATATGTAATTGATGCCCGACCACTTCTCAATGCTACTGCAAATGTCTATACGGGTGGTGGCACAGAGTTTTATAACCTCGAAGATATTGAGGTAATAATATATGTACCGATTGCCTCGAGTTTAGTGTATATGTTGTATAACACTTATTTGTAATTTGTTTAGTCTATTGATTTAATTGAAGTTTGGAACAGGTTTTGCAGTCTGAAATAGACAATATTCATGTTATAACAAAGAGCTTTCATGGCCTTCGCGAATATGTCAATGAATTTGGATCAATCTCATCAAATGGAGCCCCTTTAGATCAGGTAAGTGTATGGTATGCCTGTAAATCGACAATTACTTCTAGAAGTGTACGTGTTTCTCTTGGATGGTGTGAGTTTTCAATAACATTGAAAAATGAATATGAGGGGTATAATTCGTTAAATAAAACAAAATTCGCGTGAAAACTGTAGACTGGCCTGTAGTACAAGCAAAAATTTATCAGCTATAGTTTCATATATTTGGGAATGGGTGAAGCATTTGACTTTGTCGTACTGTTATGTTTGCGAGTTGTCAAGCACCATAGTAACGAGAAAAGTAGCCTGACTACTTATTTTTCTTTTTCCAGAGAGATCCTATATCATCATTCTTGTCTGGACGAACTCCGAAGAGCGTGGATGATATGTCCAAGGTGCAGAACTGGCTAAGCCATATTCAGAGTATCCTGGCTGGTGCATTATATATCACAGCAAAAATTACTGGCCAATCAGCTTCGGTTCTTGTCCATTGCAGGTTCTTTTATAATTTACAAATCTCCGTTTTTGCAAGACTTATTATTTGAATTGAAAAACTTGATGTGATATGTGGAGGACATGATGATGGTAGAATAACTCGATAGCTTGCTTCATTCAATTTTCTTGCACTTATGTAAGCATTATTAGCTAGGCTACAACAATCTCGTTATATTGGAATACCTCGACATCTTGCTTCATTTGATTGTTTTTGCACCCTAGATTCTGTAGCCTGAGATGCGCATAATTGAATTTACATGCATGATTTATCCAAAGGTTTAACTACCAAGTGTTGGGCTTTCATAATGAAACTGAAAAATTGCACCTTTTAGGTCGAAAAATTGCTTACTTACGACTTGCTATTTCAGCCACGCCTTTTATTATGTGAAGCTTGGACTCTCATTTAAGTGCATTAATTTATTTTTAATAGCATGCATCTTTAAGTATTTTATACATCAAATAAAATGCATTGACACAAATTTCTTTATTTTTATAACTTGTTTTAGTGTTCGGCAAGTGGGTGGGTGTCCTATATTACTTGTGACATATCTTGTTGCCATTGGCTCGGTGGTGTAAGTGTTATAGTTAGCTGTGTAATTTCTCCTTTTTACACGGTTCTCTTCGCATATGTTCTTGTGCATATTCTGGCGCTTCAGCCCAATAGCAATACAAGATACATTCGTAACATGGTTTCTGAGCAAGGTGAAGGTGAGGGTTCTAGCGCCACTGCCTAGGCACCAGTGTTGCAACGCCGTGGCCTCTTACCTCACCATGCCCTCCACTGATCCCTCCCTGGACCCACTTTGCGTAGCTCCAACTAAGAATGTCTCCAACGTGCCGACCCAAACGGACAATGTTTTGTCCGGTTTGGGTCGCCAAACGGACATGCCATGTCCGCGCGTGTCCGCCCTGTCAGCCACTGCGCCCAACGGCGCGACGCATCGCAAAAACCATTTTAGGGACAATTTTGCTAACAGGCCACATATGGGCTTTTTTCTGCAATAAATATATATTTAAAACAAAAAGAGTAAAAAGTAAACTATTTCGTCCCGTGGGCTTCTACTTGTCTCCGGACACTAAAACACCAGTGCAATCAGCATTGCGCGATCCTGTGAAGCATGAGCACACCAAACGTATTGGTGTGGATGCTTCTTACATGAGATCGCAGGGGCTAGACCAAATTGTGGCTCTTTAATTCGTGCCTTCTGAGCAGCTACCAGATTTCTTCAAGGAGGCACAAACTCGAGTTCAAACAACTATTTCCTATACAAACTCGGTTGTAGTAGACCAACCATGAGTTTGATGGGGAGTGTCAAGAGTTACAGTTGTGTATTTTCCCCTTTCTATAGGGGTTATCTTTGCATGTCTACTTGTGTAAATTCTAGCCCCTTGGCCTAATAGCAATACAAGATTTCATAACAAATGTCTGATATTCTATTTGCTTTGCTTTTCCAGCGATGGATGGGACCGTACAAGTCAATTAGTTGGACTTTCTTGCCTGCTTTTGGATCCTTATTATCGAACATTCAATGGATTTCAGGTACACAATAAAGATATCAGAAAGTTTACATGGCAGCAAAATAGTAATAATTAGAATCTTCTATTTTGAGTTTAACATTTAATTCATATTCCTAATCGGTTTCCTAAAAAATGTTTATTATTATTATTATTTTGGCACCATGTTACATCAATATTAATTGTAATTCATGCTGTCTAGTATTTGAATATTTTTTCTAGTTTGATATTTTATTTTAGTTTTCCCACTTTGGTCATCGGTAGTTATCACATCATAGTTTATGGCTTAGTTATATCTAACATTATTTCACCATGTCGTTTAGGCACTTGTCGAGAAAGATTGGCTATCGTTTGGACATAAATTCTCAGCAAGAATGGGACTTCCGACAGGAAAAGAGTGGCCAAAGTACGAGCTACCATGGCTTGGAAATAGTTCAAATCAGTCTAAAGAATGTTCGCCAATATTCTTGCAGGTAGCCTAGTACTATTTTTCTTTTTGTTTTCCCTGGGGCATTTATATTCCTTTCACCTCGATGAAATACTACTATTGGTGCCATCAGTTAATATATGATTGGTTGATGTATTTTTTCTCGCAGTGGTTAGAATGTATTGCACATCTGATATGCATGTACCCATCTGCATTTGAGTTCTCATCTGTGAGTTTTCCTTTCTTCTGCAACTGTTAGGGTGCCTTAAATTAAATGGATATTAATAACTTGAATGTTTCTCTTGCAGAAATTCCTTGTTCATTTTATGGATGCTATTTTATCATGCCGTTTTGGCAACTTTTTATGCAATAGGTATTTAATTGACATACAAGTCCCACAGTTTAAATTATCTCATTTTTGCCCGCTTCAATGATTCTTAAGTAGCCGATTAGGAAAAAAAGACTAGCTCAACATTCCTTTCAATATGTGTCATCATAAATGCATGGTTATATGTGAACATACAAAGATCATGCTTAGGTAACATTCGCATGTTGCCTGGTGTGTAATTTACATGGATAGGACTGAGGAGCCATATGGCCGTTATAAATAAAGTATCACCTATAATCTAGATGATTGTTTAGGCATATTTTTTAGTGTCTTTTTTGCAAGATGTACATGTCGGTCAGTAAATTGTAGAGAGGGGATTATATGATGATGGCAGACAATTAAATGTCACTAGTGTCAAGTAATGCTGCACTCTGGATGAAATGCCATGCAGGAATAGTTGCAAAATTCAATTGTGTTTTTATTGATTATTTTTCTTCCCATTCTACACTTTTTATGAGGTATTCTCTATTCAGATCGACAACCTCTTAATAAAGGAATAGTTGCAAAATTCAATTGTGTATCCATCTCATGACATCTCTTGATTTGATATATTTTATTGCTTCACATGTTGCGCTTGATTTTCTCTTGGTGGTAAAATGTTCTAAATATCTTTTTTTTTTCCTAAAATGCAAGTGAATGGGAAAGGGAGCAAGTTGATGTTGCGTCGTGTCCTTGCATTTGGAAGTATTTGGCCGACCTTCGGGCTTCCGACAACTTGCATGAGCACAGAAATCCGTTCTATGACCCAGAGAAGCATAATGGGCCCATCGTTCCCCCGGCTCCAGCTCTTATTCCAACTCTCTGGCCCCAATTCTATTTAAGATGGGCATGCCCTGTGGAATCTCATGGTGGTGCTGGTGGATCCCAAGAATTAGCCAAGGTTCTTTTATAAGCTTATGTTCATTTGCTAATGGTTTGATTTTGTCCTTCAGCATCATGGTAGTATGTTTTAAATAGCTGCTTATATGTCTCCTAGCCGTGTTTTGTTTTGTTTTGTTTTGTCTACAGGCAAAAATGAAAGCTGAGCCAAGAAAAGAATCAGACAGCTTAATAGAAGATGAGAACCTTCCCGTAACAGGAAGGCAGATACGCATTGTAGGTTCCAACGCCAGGAAGCTTTAGATCATTTCCTCGGTTGTGTAGGAAGAGGGATGCTACCGAACTTAAAACATTCTGTTGCTTATTAGGTAGTGTGTGTGAGAGGATAATGATAAGACTTTTGAATGATAGCCAAATTTGTTTGTTTGGTTTAACGGATAAGAAATGGTATGTTGTTATGATGACTTTAATGATGAGATACTACTTTGCACACATGAGTGAAAGTTGCCATGAGATGTGTTTTGCGCTGAGAATTAAAGATTGTGCAGTTGTTAGGACTGCCCAGGACCCAGGTCATCAAAAGAATAAAATAAGGTGTACTGCAGCCTGGTATGAGTAATTCAGCTCAGAATTTTTAGAAGATTAACCCTGTCATAGGACCATGGGGAGCAATTAGATGAAAACAAGGAGCAAACTATAGAGCTTTTGAAGACTGAAGGTACCAGAACTTGTTAAGGAAGTGGCGTGTTCACGACTCACGAGGAGATACGTGCTAAGTGGTTTCAGCAGTGTTCCCACACCATCATTTCCTCTAAAACTGGAGCTTTACCATTGTGGTGGGAACTAAGTTCCTCCATGTATCAATCACACTAAGATCAAATTTCGTCAGGCACCATATGCCATAGCCCCTGATAGAAGTGAAGGGTTAATGAACTCCAAAGTATGCTCAGTTGTGCACAATTCACCTTGGGAAGGGCTAATGAGATGCGAGTACGTGCTGACAATCTCCTTCATTTCAGGAGTAAAGGTACCTTTTCTGGAGTTAAAGCAATTCCGCTGAGTGCAGATTTCTTGCTCCCAGGCACCAGTGCTCCCAAAAATATTTAAAAGTTTTTTAAAAAAATAAAGAATGTGCACGTTATCAATCAGATATTGTACATGCGTGCAAAATCACAATGCTAAATACATTGAATTCTAAGCTACACAAAAAAAGAGAAATTTTTAGAGCCAAGTATAGTTGTTCAAAATTTACAAAATTCGTTATTTTGTGTAATCTATAATACAAAACATTTGGTATTGTACTTTTGCACGCTTGTAGTATACATTTCGAACATGCTTGATTGTTTTCAGAAATTTTGAAATCCTCTTAATACTATTTATGATTTTTTTAAACGGAGGGAGCACTGGTGCTCGGGAGCAAATGTGACTTTTTGAATTTCGCTTGTTATAACTTATCAAGTGCCGCACAGTACAATCTACTCCCTCTGTTCCACATGTGGAACAAGATGTTTTAGACTTTTCTCACATTCACACACACACATATAATGTATCTAAACATGTTTTTAAATGTATATGTGTACTCTTTTAGTTTGAATTTAGTTTGAATTTAGGCAACATGTGTACCATCTAAAACATTTTATATTGTGAAACAGGGAGTAATAATGAGTAGCAATAATAACTAGTAACGTGTCATTAAGGAAGCGTGGCACTTACTATCATGAATCTATATTAATGAGGTTTGCTGATACTGTACAACAGAAATGCCTCGCTGCAACATCAATGGCAGCAGCTGACTCGTAACAAAAGTGCCAATGCAGTGTTTAACTGAAGGTCAGTATACTCAGGTTCCCTAACATGTTAGAAAGATACATCCAGGCTCGTTGCAGAATGCTAGTATTGTCTATACGTAGAAGTAATGATTGGTGCTTACTGCTGGGACGTGCAAATGCAGAAACAGTCGGATATATGTTCATAAATGTGACAATATTGTCTATACGTAGAGTGTTGCACCGGCAGCTGTTAAAGAACCCTCCGCCCACTACCGGAAACCAGAGATTTGCCGTGTGGCCATTATACACGGCAAAGAGCTTGCGGAACACGGCAAATGCTTTGCCGTGTTCAGCTGCACGGCAAACGCCACACGGCCTAATAAGCGTCGGTAAATGTTCTTTGCCGTGTGCTTCCTGAAATTAAACACGGCAAAGCCTTTGCCGTGTGCCTTGCCAGCCCAACACGGCATAATTCTGTCAGAGCTGGTCAACCATCTTTGACTGATCCTTCCATCTTTGCCGTGATCCTTCCCTCCATATCACGGCACACTTTGAATCTTTGCCGTGTGCCTAGCGTCAAGTGTACACGGCACATTTTGAATCTTTGCCGTGATCCTTTCCATCTCAGCACGGCAAACCTGAAATCTTTGCCGTGTGCGCTACACGAAGGGGCACGGCACATATATCGACTTTGCCGTGTGCCTCTCCTAACACATCACGGCAAAGGCTTTGCCCAGAACGCACAGGTGGTGTGACCATTTGGTCAGTTTGCCGTGTGCCTCAGTCAGTTACACACGGCAAATTGACCAAATGGTCATCGCACACAGCCAGAATGCACAGGTGGGCGCCACGTAGAGGCTTTGCCGTGTGCCTATGCACGGCAAAGGTCTTTGCCGTGTGCGTATACACGGCAAAGTGACCATATGGCACCATTTTAATCTGTTTTTTAAAATCCCTGCAAATCAAAACAATATATATTCTGGCCTAGTTCCCAGAACTCATTTCAGCACATATATATGCATATAACCACATAATTCACATCCATAACCATATAAAAGTTCACAAAACCACATAGAAATTCACAAAGCCACATAAACATGCACAAGGTACATAAGTCCATGCATATACAAGCACAAGATCCATAGCCCAAGGTCCAGCTCCATCCATACATGTTGCTTGAGCTGCACATGCCGGCAAAGTAAAATTCAGTGAGCCAAGCATTGCAAGAGAATGCCAACACTTTGAACATGAGAATTCAAACATTGGAGATCAAATGGTACTAAACCAAGTGTACACTTCTACTCTTATCAGTACTAAGCAAGTTAAGATGCTACTAAACCAAGTTCAGATGTTAGTAAACACTTTGAACATGAGAATGGTAACTAACCTCTACTGGCCTTCCGGCGGCGGAGTAGGATCGTCCTACATGTTTGCAAAAAAATGATGAGTTTGACAACTAGGTGGAAATGGCATAGTCATGGCATTAAAAGAAAGCTAACTAAAATTTGACAAGTTCAACTAATGGGTAAAATTTGACAAGTTCAACTAATGGGTAAAATTTGACTAGTTCAACTAACTAAATTTGAACAAGTTCAACTAAAGTGGCAATGGCATTTTGACAAGTCATGCGAGCATACCCACGGGAACCTCCGGACAACGCTAGGGTTGGAGAATTGGGGCTGCCCCTCCGGATTGTCCTGGCCACCAAGCGGTGGCGCCGTCGAGTGAGATCCACCCGCCGATCCAGGATTCATCTACAACATGAAAAAAGTCTCGCATTACACAAGTAATTTAGTTACAACAATAAGATGGATAGAATGACAAGTTTGAGAACATACCCATGGGAACATCGGTGGAGGCGGTGGAGGGAACATTCCCATGGCAACAGCCCCGTCCGCAGGAGAAAGGCGTTGCATCGTGCCATACATCCACTCCATCACCTGCCTCTGATGGTCCTGCTGCTGCCGCATCTGCTCCTGCTGCTGCCGCATCAGCTCCTCTTGCTGCCGGATCTGCTCCTGCTGCCGCTCCAGCTGCTGCTCATAGAGCACCTGCTTCTGCCGGAGCTCGTCGACAGCTAGACTCGAAACTCGTGGGCGGGTCTCCACAGCAGGCGCACCGGACGCCCTCCCACGGCGGACCTGGCGTAGAGACGGGACGGTGCGAGGGTCGATGGAGCCGTCACCTATCCACAAGCGGCCATTCGCCGCGCCTTGCCCCGCAAGCACGACAGCCTCGACGTCAAGTGGACTGGTGAGAGGGTCAGCTTCCTCACCGTTGCGCTCCTTGAACTTCTCCCTGTACCCCGTGCTCCGGAGCTCGGCGGTCTGGCTGATCCACATCGACCCTGTCTCAGGATCCGGCGTATCCCTGGTACGCATCTTTTCCCAAACGGCGAAGGGCGAGGGGTCTACGCCGGTCTTCAATTTCTGCAAAGATGGCACAAACATAGGTGAAAAGGAGACGATATTGCAAATGAGAGCACGAACATAGGTGGATTAAATAATGCATTTGCTCACCTCATTTTGTATGCATTGGGAGAGGCTGAGGTTGCCTTGGCGGTGTGTTCCACCCTTGTTCTCCGCCCGCTTTGCCTTTCCCTCCGCGTGTATCTTGAGATACTCCGGGCTAGTCCACCACGCTACCATCGCGACGTGGCAGGCCTTGTTGTTACCGACGTACGGAGGAGGCACCTACGTGCACAGAACACACATATTAATGATATTACACGGCTGTCAGCAAAATCGATAATATAGAAATGATGCTACCTGCAGGTACTGCCATGGCTGCATCAAGATGTCCCGAGCACGCTTCTTGTCCAGCGCAATGTTCTTCTCGGCGTACCAAGTGCGGACAGAGTGCACGCGAGCCTCGTAGTGCATGTCCGTCACCATCTTAGAGGCCATCGTCAAAAGGATGGCCGCGCACCTGGCCTTGTCCTCCTCCCGACAGGTGAAGAAGTTCTACAAGCATGCACACATAGGTAAAATAGGGTCAAAGCCATTAGTGCAATCTCGGATTTATAGAATGATGAGAAGTCAAACAAACTTACCCAGAAATAGCCGAGTGTCTTAAGCGCCATGTTGCGGTACTCGCCATCGGGATCCTCCGCGAAACAGTAGTGCCTGAAAGTCCAAGCTACACTCCTGCGACCCTCTGGTTCGGTGACAATCCCTGGGAAGAACTTCCGGAGACAACATCCAAGGATGCTCGCGTAGGTACGCTGTTCCTTCACTTTAGGAGGCTGGTACTCAAATGTCCTACACAATGAGAAAACAAAATTAGTATAGTTAGCGGGTCAAAACACAATGAGAAGCTAAAATTGAACAAAAACAATAATAAGTACCTTTTTCCAACAGGCACGAGAAGACAGTTCTTGTAGGCGTAATATCGGGGATCGGGGAGTCCCGCCGCCCCCGCTGATACTACCGGAAACCAGAGATTTGCCGTGTGGCCATTATACACGGCAAAGAGCTTGCGGAACACGGCAAAGGCTTTGCCGTGTTCAGCTGCACGGCAAACGCCACACGGCCTAATAAGCGTCGGTAAATGTTCTTTGCCGTGTGCTTCCTGAAATTAAACACGGCAAAGCCTTTGCCGTGTGCCTTGCCAGCCCAACACGGCATAATTCTGTCAGAGCTGGTCAACCATCTTTGACTGATCCTTCCATCTTTGCCGTGATCCTTCCCTCCATATCACGGCACACTTTGAATCTTTGCCGTGTGCCTAGCGTCAAGTGTACACGGCACATTTTGAATCTTTGCCGTGATCCTTTCCATCTCAGCACGGCAAACCTGAAATCTTTGCCGTGTGCGCTACACGAAGGGGCACGGCACATATATCGACTTTGCCGTGTGCCTCTCCTAACACATCACGGCAAAGGCTTTGCCCAGAACGCACAGGTGGTGTGACCATTTGGTCAGTTTGCCGTGTGCCTCAGTCAGTTACACACGGCAAATTGACCAAATGGTCATCGCACACAGCCAGAATGCACAGGTGGGCGCCACGTAGAGGCTTTGCCGTGTGCCTATGCACGGCAAAGGTCTTTGCCGTGTGCGTATACACGGCAAAGTGACCATATGGCACCATTTTAATCTGTTTTTTAAAATCCCTGCAAATCAAAACAATATATATTCTGGCCTAGTTCCCAGAACTCATTTCAGCACATATATATGCATATAACCACATAATTCACATCCATAACCATATAAAAGTTCACAAAACCACATAGAAATTCACAAAGCCACATAAACATGCACAAGGTACATAAGTCCATGCATATACAAGCACAAGATCCATAGCCCAAGGTCCAGCTCCATCCATACATGTTGCTTGAGCTGCACATGCCGGCAAAGTAAAATTCAGTGAGCCAAGCATTGCAAGAGAATGCCAACACTTTGAACATGAGAATTCAAACATTGGAGATCAAATGGTACTAAACCAAGTGTACACTTCTACTCTTATCAGTACTAAGCAAGTTAAGATGCTACTAAACCAAGTTCAGATGTTAGTAAACACTTTGAACATGAGAATGGTAACTAACCTCTACTGGCCTTCCGGCGGCGGAGTAGGATCGTCCTACATGTTTGCAAAAAAATGATGAGTTTGACAACTAGGTGGAAATGGCATAGTCATGGCATTAAAAGAAAGCTAACTAAAATTTGACAAGTTCAACTAATGGGTAAAATTTGACAAGTTCAACTAATGGGTAAAATTTGACTAGTTCAACTAACTAAATTTGAACAAGTTTAACTAAAGTGGCAATGGCATGGCTAACTAAAGTGGCAATGGCATTTTGACAAGTCATGCGAGCATACCCACGGGAGCCTCCGGACAACGCTAGGGTTGGAGAATTGGGGCTGCCCCTCCGGATTGTCCTGGCCACCAAGCGGTGGCGCCGTCGAGTGAGATCCACCCGCCGATCCAGGATTCATCTACAACATGAAAAAAGTCTCGCATTACACAAGTAATTTAGTTACAACAATAAGATGGATAGAATGACAAGTTTGAGAACATACCCATGGGAACATCGGTGGAGGCGGTGGAGGGAACATTCCCATGGCAACAGCCCCGTCCGCAGGAGAAAGGCGTTGCATCGTGCCATACATCCACTCCATCACCTGCCTCTGATGGTCCTGCTGCTGCCGCATCTGCTCCTGCTGCTGCCGCATCAGCTCCTCTTGCTGCCGGATCTGCTCCTGCTGCCGCTCCAGCTGCTGCTCATAGAGCACCTGCTTCTGCCGGAGCTCGTCGACAGCTAGACTCGAAACTCGTGGGCGGGTCTCCACAGCAGGCGCACCGGACGCCCTCCCACGGCGGACCTGGCGTAGAGACGGGACGGTGCGAGGGTCGATGGAGCCGTCACCTATCCACAAGCGGCCATTCGCCGCGCCTTGCCCCGCAAGCACGACAGCCTCGACGTCAAGTGGACTGGTGAGAGGGTCAGCTTCCTCACCGTTGCGCTCCTTGAACTTCTCCCTGTACCCCGTGCTCCGGAGCTCGGCGGTCTGGCTGATCCACATCGACCCTGTCTCAGGATCCGGCGTATCCCTGGTACGCATCTTTTCCCAAACGGCGAAGGGCGAGGGGTCTACGCCGGTCTTCAATTTCTGCAAAGATGGCACAAACATAGGTGAAAAGGAGACGATATTGCAAATGAGAGCACGAACATAGGTGGATTAAATAATGCATTTGCTCACCTCATTTTGTATGCATTGGGAGAGGCTGAGGTTGCCTTGGCGGTGTGTTCCACCCTTGTTCTCCGCCCGCTTTGCCTTTCCCTCCGCGTGTATCTTGAGATACTCCGGGCTAGTCCACCACGCTACCATCGCGACGTGGCAGGCCTTGTTGTTACCGACGTACGGAGGAGGCACCTACGTGCACAGAACACACATATTAATGATATTACACGGCTGTCAGCAAAATCGATAATATAGAAATGATGCTACCTGCAGGTACTGCCATGGCTGCATCAAGATGTCCCGAGCACGCTTCTTGTCCAGCGCAATGTTCTTCTCGGCGTACCAAGTGCGGACAGAGTGCACGCGAGCCTCGTAGTGCATGTCCGTCACCATCTTAGAGGCCATCGTCAAAAGGATGGCCGCGCACCTGGCCTTGTCCTCCTCCCGACAGGTGAAGAAGTTCTACAAGCATGCACACATAGGTAAAATAGGGTCAAAGCCATTAATGCAATCTCGGATTTATAGAATGATGAGAAGTCAAACAAACTTACCCAGAAATAGCCGAGTGTCTTAAGCGCCATGTTGCGGTACTCGCCATCGGGATCCTCCGCGAAACAGTAGTGCCTGAAAGTCCAAGCTACACTCCTGCGACCCTCTGGTTCGGTGACAATCCCTGGGAAGAACTTCCGGAGACAACATCCAAGGATGCTCGCGTAGGTGCGCTGTTCCTTCACTTTAGGAGGCTGGTACTCAAATGTCCTACACAATGAGAAAACCAAAATTAGTATAGTTAGCGGGTCAAAACACAATGAGAAGCTAAAATTGAACAAAAACAATAATAAGTACCTTTTTCCAACAGGCACGAGAAGACAGTTCTTGTAGGCGTAATATCGGGGATCGGGGAGTCCCGCCGCCCCCCGCTGATACACCGGCCTGGTCCGTGGCTCAGGGATATTCTCCTCAGTCTCAACCCACTCCGCCGGTGGGTCCCACTGCAGCGTCGGGTCAAGCTCAAACCCGTCCTCCCCAGGTCCCTCCTCCTCCTGGCGCCCCTCGTCCTCCTCCTCGCTGGCATCCTCCTCGTCCTCCTCAGAAGCCTCCGCCAGCAGCTCGTCAGAATCCGGCAGCGACTCGCTCTCAGAGTCGGACTGCACCTCCGGGTGATCCTCGTCGGGCTGCTCCGGGTCGTACTCCGGGTCGTCCTCGTCACCTGGAGGTGGTCCCTGTGGCTCGTCGAGCTGCTCGGCAGGGGGAGGACTCGGAGTCCTGGTAGGCCTCCGTCTCGTCCTCGTACTCCCACATCGTCCACCCCTCGCACGTGGAGGTGAGGGAGGAGGTGGAGGTGCCGAACTCGATCCCACAATGAGTGCCTTCACGCTGCCCACCTTTTTTGACAAGACCTTCTTCAATTTGTTTCCCCCCATGTTTCCTGCATTGACAAAAAATTAGGTTTCATCAGTATACATGATCCAAAATTAAGGTAAATAGATGAAGCAACAATGAGTAAAGCGAAAATGAATACAATTAGATGAAGTAGCGACAATTAAGGTAAATGGAGTATCGACAATGAGTTCTCACAAAATAAGCTAGGCTGACAATCACTATTACATAGGGTAGCATTGACCTATTACATATAAGCTAGACTGGCAATTACTAATACATGTGTCCTCATCGCTATCAGTAGCCTGTGTCGTCATCACTGTCGTATTCATCCGTGTCGTCATCACTGTCAACGGGTCGACACAGGCCCCCCCATCAAAGCCTCGTGCGCGAGATGCAAGATCATATGTTGCATCGGATTAAAAAACCCTGGCGGAAGTATCGTCTCTAGCTTGCAAAGCAACTCGGGTGCCTGTTCATGCAGCTTCAGAACCACCTCACGATCTAACTCCCTTGCACAAATCTGCCGGAAGAAAAAGCTCAACTCCGCCAGTACTCGCCAAGTCTCCTCATCGACATAGCCTCGAATCATCACCGGCATTATGCGCTCAAGCCACACATGGTAGTCATGACTCTTCAGCCCTCCTACTCGCTGCGTGTCCAGGTTCACACACCTCGCCCAGTTAGCTGCATACCCATCAGGGAAGTACAAACACTCCACGAGCCACTGTAATATTTCCCTTCTTTCCGGCCTTGTAGGGCAGAACCGAGCCTTTGGCTTAGACCACCTCTTGCCGTTGACTCCAGGAGGCTTCATGTCACGATCTGGCCTGTCACAAAGTTCTTTTTGGTCCATTCGAGCCTTGACGTTATCCTTCGTCTTCTCAGTGTCCATGATGGTGCTATAAAGAGCCGCGGCGATATTCTTTTCGGTGTGCATTACATCAATGTTGTGTGGAAGCTCGACATCCTCCATGTAAGGGAGCAGCTTCCAGAAGCACGGAATGTGAGTCCACTGGTGCGTCTCCCCATAACCCACGAAACCATTCCCATCGGGTTTAGGCACGAGAGCTTCTAGCTCAGCCCTGATTTCTCTTCCGGTCATCAGACGTGGTTTCGGAGCATGGATCTCGACTCCTTTCTTGAACCGCTTTACGTCACTCCTGTATCTATGACCTGGCTCAAGGAACTGTCGATGTTGATCAAAGCATGAATACTTGCCTCCCTTCGTAAGCCATGAGAAAGTCACAGCCTGTCTGCACTGTGGGCAAGGCCACTTCCCATGTGTACACCAGCCGCAGAACAAAGCACGCGCTGGTAAGTCATGCAGGGATGTGTGGTACCAGACATACATATCGAAGTGATCATTTGTTGAGGCGTCATATGTTCGGACCCCGCGACCGTTCCAGCCAACAGCCAAGTCTTCAACCAGCGGTTCCAGGTACACGTTCATGTTCCTACCCGGGTATTTCGGTCCTGGGATTATCATCGACAATAACATGTTATGTGATCTCATGGACTCGCCGGGGGGGAGGTTCTGGGGTATGACAAACACAGGCCAACAGCTGTATGTTGCCGCCGACATGCCATACGGATTGAACCCATCGGTTGATATAGCAACAGCTACGCTCCTCGGGTCGCCCGCTTTCAGTGGATACTTCGCTACAAAGTTCTTCCATGCGTCACCATCCGACGGATGTATCATCTTGTCCGTGTATCTCTCCCCTAACGCGGCCCATCGCATCTGCTGGGCAGTGTATTTGTTCATGTAAAGCCGCTGGATCCTCGGTATAAATGGAAGGTACCGGAGAATCTTTTGGGGAATCCCGGTCTGCCTCTTCTGTCCACCACCGAGGTCGACCTCGAAGTACCTAGAGGAATTGCAATGGATGCAATAATTTGTTCCAGCATGTTCTTTCCTGAATAGCATGCATCCCTTTGGACAGGCGTCTATCTTCTCATATGACATCTTAAGGTTACGGAGGAGTTTAGTCGCCTCGTAGAAGCTCTTCGGCAAGATATGCCCTTTCGGTAGAAGGCTGCCAACGACGGCCAGAATATCATCGAAACCATCCCTACATATCTTCCTCTGGCACTTCACGGCCATAAGGCGAGCGATGGCATCTAGAAGGGTAACATCTGTATGTTCATGAAGGGGTTTCTGCGAGCCAAACATAGTCTCGTAGTACTTCTTCGTGTCTTCATCCGGCTGCTCACTTGTCTCCGCCTCCTGAGGTGTCTCCGCCTCTACACGACGGCTTTCAGGCGCATTAGCATTGACAAAGGCGTCTAAGCAGTTGTTGAACCCAGTGTCAAATTCTCCCGCTGGCTGAATCTGACGTGGCTCGGTTCTAGGACGTTTTGCTAACTGTTCACCATGGTAATTCCAAACATGGTAGAATGGTGTGAACCCATTCTTGATCAGGTGCGTACTAACATCTACCTTCGACTGTCGCCTTCGGTTATCGCATTTTGAACAGGGGCAAAACACTTTCATGGGTCTGCTACGGATGTCAAACGCCTTGTTCACAAACTCCTCGGCCTTATCTCTCCATTCATCAGTGTAATCCCACTGACTCTTTCTGCCAGCATACATCCACTCACGGTTCTGTCTCGGATCCATCCTTTAATCGGTACCAAAAAAGACATACACAATGCTTTCAGTTCAACATGTCACTGAATTTTAACAAAACCATTTTTTACGGCCAAATTTTATCTTTTACAACATGCAAGGGTTCACCTACACTTCTAATGGGTAGGGGCCTATCCCGCCCGAGTACGTGTAGATCGAGTCGTATCCCATGTTCTACCCCGACCCAAGACGGAATTTCGACAGCACCTCCCCGCTGTTCTTCAGAATACACGTCTCGAGCTTGTCAAGCCAAGAGGGTGTGCATCCGAAGAACAACGGGGAGGTGCTGCCGAAATTCCGTCTCAGGAAGGGGTAGAACATGGAACACGACCCGATCTACACATACTCGGACTGTCCAACAGGACAACCCGGAAGTGTTACGGTTATAAATATGCAAAGATGGACATTCCTGCATATTTATAAATTTGTAACCCTTCCGGATGGGATCTGACTCGGGTTACGCGACTCGACTGACTTGGTGATCTAGACCAAAATAAACCTATGCAGCAAGAGAGGCGAAAGATGTATACCCTAGAAGCGTGGTCGATCACCGCAGAAGGTCGATCACCGCAGAAGGTCGACGGAACAGGGGCACCGAGGCGGCCCTCCTCAGCTGGAGATGCCCCATAAACTACGACATCTGAAAACCACAAAAACAACATATATATAAGAACAGATGTACAACATAAATATTCATGTAATGCTTAATGCTCCTAGGCAGAACAATTTATCATCACAGAGAAAATTTTACTACTCTGATCTCCAAATTTCACTAATGCCTTGCAAAGCATCACATAGCGATCATTTTCGTAGCACTTTCGCAAACAATTCCGTATCACTCACACAAGCATTTTCGACATGTACATTACAAGCAATTTCATAGCAACATCCCAACTATAATCCTGCTAGCTGCACCTTTGCCTGTGCTGCAGAAGACGCAACTGACGCCGGTCTACTCTCTAAACCATGCTATTTTCTGTCACCGGCCATTCACCTAATCTACTCACTCTAAATTTGGGATACTACATACTACATGAAAGTGGCTAAGTACTATATACACTGAATTAATTCCCTAATCTACTCCCTCTGAAAGTGGGATACTACATACTCTAAATTTGGCACTTGATAAAAAATTTAGCTTTCAAATTTTGAATACCCACCGAGCCCACTGCACCTGACCTTGCCACCGAGCTCCTGGTCGAGGTCGAGGTTGAGGAGGCGGGCTGGGGAGAGGACTGCGAGCTCCTTGCCACCGGGGAGAGAGAATGGCGGCCGGGGAGAGAGAATGGCGGCAGGGGAGAGGCTGCCGGAGGCGGATCTTGCGGGGGAGAGAGGGATGCCGCCGGGGAGAGAGAATGGCGGCAGGGGAGAGGCTGCCGGCGGCTGGGAGAGAGGATGGGCCGGGGGAGAGGTGGCGGCCGGAGGCGAGGAGGTCATGCGGGTGGCCGTCGGAGATCGTGCGGGAGAGGCTGGGCCGGGGGAGGTGGTGGCTGCAGGGGGGCGCGGGGTGGAGGAGCGCGGCAGGGGAGGCCGGCGGGGTGGAGGAGCGCGGCAGGGGGGCGAGGGGTGGAGGAGCGCGGCAGGGGAGGCCGGCGGCGGCGGGCCGGCGGCGGCGGGGATGTGGGGAGTGAGAGGGAGAGGTGGATCGATGTGTGCACGTGAGTGAGAGGGAGCGTGTCGCGACCGCGACCTAATTAATTCAGGTGATTTTGCCGTGCATGTGTAAGAACGATACACGGCAAAGACCAGCATATGCCGTGCGCGCCAGGGAGGTCAGCACGGCAAAGTTCTTTGCCGTGTGCCTTTTTTTTCTTTCTATTTGTTTTCTCTTTTAATTCTTTTTCTTCTTTACTATTTTTCTTGGAGTTTTGATAAAATTTGATGATAATTTTGGTGCAACCAAATTATAGTTTTTCGTCGCGCAGTATAGACTAGACATTTGGTTTATGAAAATCGGTGTGCCGTTTATGAAATTATTTTGGTGCAACCAAATTATTTTTCTTGGTTTATGAAATTATTTTTCTTGTTTACTATTTTAATTAGTATTAGTTAATACATTATTATCTATATATTGTTTTATGACAAGTTATGGTGAAAACTCCCGTGTCGGGTTAGAGGTCAAAACTCCCGTGTCGGGTGCCGGGCACGGAATCATGCGACGGACCACATGAAATGTTGGTTACACATGGTCCTATTGCACATTTACAACACCCAACACACTTGTATAGACATGGTATGGCACAACCTAGGTTTGGGTGGGGTTCCGACGCTCCGGGGCCCCGCTTCGGCGAAACCCTGAATCCGCTGGAAAAACCCTAACGTTTCTGTGTACCCCCATAGACGTGCGTCGAAAGGGGGTAGCCCAGTGGACTTTTTTGCTTGGTTGTGTTAGGTTAGGCCATAGGAACATGAGAAACCAAAGTCTACCCCAAATCGACACAAGATTCCATCCGGTTCGCCCGAAAGGGGAGTTTTCACCTCTAAGTGCAGAAACTCACTAGAGAGAAAGTGAAGCCGGTGAAGCCGGTCACACCTAGGAGTAGGATATTGCACATTTACAACACCCAACACACTTGTATAGACATGGTATGGCACAACCTAGGTTTGGGTGGGGTTCCGACGCTCCGGGGCCCCGCTTCGGCGAAACCCTGAATCCGCTGGAAAAACCCTAACGTTTCCGTCTACCCCATAGACGTGCGTCGAAAGGGGGTAGCCCAGTGGACTTTTTTGCTTGGTTGTGTTAGGTTAGGCCATAGGAACTTGAGAAACCAAAGTATACCCCAAATCGACACAAGATTCCATCCGGTTCGCCCGAAAGGGGAGTTTTCACCTCTAAGTGCAGAAACTCAGTAGAGAGAAAGTGAAGCCGGTGAAGCCGGTCACACCTAGGAGTAGGATATTGCACATTTACAACACCCAACACACTTGTATACATATGGTATGACACAACCTAGGTTTGGGTGGGGTTCCGACGCTCCGGGGCCCCGCTTCGGCGAAACCCTGAATCCGCTGGAAAAACCCTAACATTTCCGTGTACCCCCATAGACGTGCGTCGAAAGGGGGTAGCCCAGTGGACTTTTTTGCTTGGTTGTGTTAGGTTAGGCCATAGGAACATGAGAAACCAAAGTCTACCCCAAATCGACACAAGATTCCATCCGGTTCGCCCGAAAGGGGAGTTTTCACCTCTAAGTGCAGAAACTCACTAGAGAGAAAGTGAAGCCGGTGAAGCCGGTCACACCTAGGAGTAGGATATTGCACATTTACAACACCCAACACACTTGTATACATATGGTATGACACAACCTAGGTTTGGGTGGGGTTCCGACGCTCCGGGGCCCCGCTTCGGCGAAACCCTGAATACGCTGGAAAAACCCTAACGTTTCCGTGTACCCCCATAGACGTGCGTCGAAAGGGGGTAGCCCAGTGGACTTTTTTGCTTGGTTGTGTTAGGTTAGGCCATAGGAACATGAGAAACCAAAGTCTACCCAAATCGACACAAGATTCCATCCGGTTCGCCCGAAAGGGGAGTTTTCACCTCTAAGTGCAGAAACTCACTAGAGAGAAAGTGAAGCCGGTGAAGCCGGTCACACCTAGGAGTAGGATATTGCACATTTACAACACCCAACACACTTGTATACATATGGTATGACACAACCTAGGTTTGGGTGGGGTTCCGACGCTCCGGGGCCCCGCTTCGGCGAAACCCTGAATCCGCTGGAAAAACCCTAACGTTTCCGTGTACCCCCATAGACGTGCGTCGAAAGGGGGTAGCCCAGTGGACTTTTTTGCTTGGTTGTGTTAGGTTAGGCCATAGGAACATGAGAAACCAAAGTCTACCCCAAATCGACACAAGATTCCATCCGGTTCGCCCGAAAGGGTAGTTTTCACCTCTAAATACAGAAACTCACTAGAGAGAAAGTGAAGCCGGTGAAGCCGGTCACACCTAGGAGTAGGATATTGCACATTTACAACACCCAACACACTTTTATATACATGGTATGGCACAACCTAGGTTTGGGTGGGGTTCCGACGCTCCGGGGCCCCGCTTCGGCGAAACCCTGAATCCGCTGGAAAAACCCTAACGTTTCCGTGTACCCCCATAGACGTGCATCGAAAGGGGTAGCCCAGTGGACTTTTTTGCTTGGTTGTGTTAGGTTAGGCCATAGGAACATGAGAAACCAAAGTCTACCCCAAATCGACACAAGATTCCATCCGGTTCGCCCGAAAGGGGAGTTTTCACCTCTAAATACAGAAACTCACTAGAGAGAAAGTGAAGCCGGTGAAGCCGGTCACACCTAGGAGTAGGATATTGCACATTTACAACACCCAACACACTTTTATATACATGGTATGGCACAACCTAGGTTTGGGTGGGGTTCCGACGCTCCGGGGCCCCGCTTCGGCGAAACCCTGAATCCGCTGGAAAAACCCTAACGTTTTCGTGTACCCCCATAGACGTGCGTCGAAAGGGGGTAGCCCAGTGGACTTTTTTGCTTGGTTGTGTTAGGTTAGGCCATAGGAACATGAGAAACCAAAGTCTACCCCAAATCGACACAAGATTCCATCCGGTTCGCCCGAAAGGGGAGTTTTCACCTCTAAGTGCAGAAACTCACTAGAGAGAAAGTGAAGCCGGTGAAGCCGGTCACACCTAGGAGTAGGATATTGCACATTTACAACACCCAACACACTTGTATACATATGGTATGGCACAACCTAGGTTTGGGTGGGGTTCCGACGCTCCGGGGCCCCGCTTCGGCGAAACCCTGAATCTAGTGGAAAAACCCTAACGTTTTCGTGTACCCCCATAGACGTGCGTCGAAAGGGGGTAGCCCAGTGGACTTTTTTGCTTGGTTGTGTTAGGTTAGGCCATAGGAACATGAGAAACCAAAGTCTACCCCAAATCGACACAAGATTCCATCCGGTTCGCCCGAAAGGGGAGTTTTCACCTCTAAGTGCAGAAACTCACTAGAGAGAAAGTGAAGCCGGTGAAGCCGGTCACACCTAGGAGTAGGATATTGCACATTTACAACACCCAACACACTTGTATACATATGGTATGACACAACCTAGGTTTGGGTGGGGTTCCGACGCTCCGGGGCCCCGCTTCGGCGAAACCCTGAATACGCTGGAAAAACCCTAACGTTTCCGTGTACCCCCATAGACGTGCGTCGAAAGGGGGTAGCCCAGTGGACTTTTTTGCTTGGTTGTGTTAGGTTAGGCCATAGGAACATGAGAAACCAAAGTCTACCCCAAATCGACACAAGATTCCATCCGGTTCGCCCGAAAGGGGAGTTTTCACCTCTAAATACAGAAACTCACTAGAGAGAAAGTGAAGCCGGTGAAGCCGGTCACACCTAGGAGTAGGATATTGCACATTTACAACACCCAACACACTTTTATATACATGGTATGGCACAACCTAGGTTTGGGTGGGGTTCCGACGCTCCGGGGCCCCGCTTCGGCGAAACCCTGAATCCGCTGGAAAAACCCTAACGTTTCCGTGTACCCCCATAGACGTGCATCGAAAGGGGGTAGCCCAGTGGACTTTTTTGCTTGGTTGTGTTAGGTTAGGCCATAGGAACATGAGAAACCAAAGTCTACCCAAATCGACACAAGATTCCATCCGGTTCGCCCGAAAGGGGAGTTTTCACCTCTAAGTGCAGAAACTCACTAGAGAGAAAGTGAAGCCGGTGAAGCCGGTCACACCTAGGAGTAGGATATTGCACATTTACAACACCCAACACACTTGTATACATATGGTATGACACAACCTAGGTTTGGGTGGGGTTCCGACGCTCCGGGGCCCCGCTTCGGCGAAACCCTGAATCCGCTGGAAAAACCCTAACGTTTCCGTGTACCCCCATAGACGTGCGTCGAAAGGGGGTAGCCCAGTGGACTTTTTTGCTTGGTTGTGTTAGGTTAGGCCATAGGAACATGAGAAACCAAAGTCTACCCCAAATCGACACAAGATTCCATCCGGTTCGCCCGAAAGGGTAGTTTTCACCTCTAAATACAGAAACTCACTAGAGAGAAAGTGAAGCCGGTGAAGCCGGTCACACCTAGGAGTAGGATATTGCACATTTACAACACCCAACACACTTTTATATACATGGTATGGCACAACCTAGGTTTGGGTGGGGTTCCGACGCTCCGGGGCCCCGCTTCGGCGAAACCCTGAATCCGCTGGAAAAACCCTAACGTTTCCGTGTACCCCCATAGACGTGCATCGAAAGGGGGTAGCCCAGTGGACTTTTTTGCTTGGTTGTGTTAGGTTAGGCCATAGGAACATGAGAAACCAAAGTCTACCCCAAATCGACACAAGATTCCATCCGGTTCGCCCGAAAGGGGAGTTTTCACCTCTAAATACAGAAACTCACTAGAGAGAAAGTGAAGCCGGTGAAGCCGGTCACACCTAGGAGTAGGATATTGCACATTTACAACACCCAACACACTTTTATATACATGGTATGGCACAACCTAGGTTTGGGTGGGGTTCCGACGCTCCGGGGCCCCGCTTCGGCGAAACCCTGAATCCGCTGGAAAAACCCTAACGTTTTCGTGTACCCCCATAGACGTGCGTCGAAAGGGGGTAGCCCAGTGGACTTTTTTGCTTGTTTGTGTTAGGTTAGGCCATAGGAACATGAGAAACCAAAGTCTACCCCAAATCGACACAAGATTCCATCCGGTTCGCCCGAAAGGGGAGTTTTCACCTCTAAGTGCAGAAACTCACTAGAGAGAAAGTGAAGCCGGTGAAGCCGGTCACACCTAGGAGTAGGATATTGCACATTTACAACACCCAACACACTTGTATACATATGGTATGGCACAACCTAGGTTTGGGTGGGGTTCCGACGCTCCGGGGCCCCGCTTCGGCGAAACCCTGAATCTAGTGGAAAAACCCTAACGTTTTCGTGTACCCCCATAGACGTGCGTCGAAAGGGGGTAGCCCAGTGGACTTTTTTGCTTGGTTGTGTTAGGTTAGGCCATAGGAACATGAGAAACCAAAGTCTACCCCAAATCGACACAAGATTCCATCCGGTTCGCCCGAAAGGGGAGTTTTCACCTCTAAGTGCAGAAACTCACTAGAGAGAAAGTGAAGCCGGTGAAGCCGGTCACACCTAGGAGTAGGATATTGCACATTTACAACACCCAACACACTTGTATACATATGGTATGACACAACCTAGGTTTGGGTGGGGTTCCGACGCTCCGGGGCCCCGCTTCGGCGAAACCCTGAATCCGCTGGAAAAACCCTAACGTTTTCGTGTACCCCCATAGACGTGCGTCGAAAGGGGGTAGCCCAGTGGACTTTTTTGCTTGGTTGTGTTAGGTTAGGCCATAGGAACATGAGAAACCAAAGTCTACCCCAAATCGACACAAGATTCCATCCGGTTCGCCCGAAAGGGGAGTTTTCACCTCTAAGTGCAGAAACTCACTAGAGAGAAAGTGAAGCCGGTGAAGCCGGTCACACCTAGGAGTAGGATATTGCACATTTACAACACCCAACACACTTGTATACATATGGTATGACACAACCTAGGTTTGGGTGGGGTTCCGACGCTCCGGGGCCCCGCTTCGGCGAAACCCTGAATCCGTTGGAAAAACCGGTCACACCTCGGAGTCTCGAGATCAACAGAATCTTGGGCACACTAAAATCTTGCTAACTTACACTAAAACCATCCAGAAGCAAAATTCCATCAACAGGGGCTGCAGTGCATTCAAGAATTGGAGCGCGTCTCCAGAACCCTTCACACCAAGAACGGAAGACACTAGATCCGAGAATGAGGCCTGAACGGATTCTTTGGCAAGATCAAGTTTTACGACTGTACTGTCCTTGACTAGGAATCTGTCCCCTTCACAAGTCAATTCTGCTGGCAACGCACTTTGCAACACCTGTGAGATTGTCCAGTATGGCTTTGACTTCACCACAGCAGGGGTAGGAAGAGAAAGCGACAGACGCATGGCCAGCTGGTTAGCTGATTCTTTGCTCAACATGGTTCTTATAGACATGTGTTTCAGGGCTAGCAAACTGTCACTAGATAGCTGGAGGTTTACTTTGTATCAAGTAAAAATTATTTCACAAAAATTGTTTCAGGGCTAGCAAACTGTCGCTAGATATCAAAGGAAACATGGTTTGCCGTGTGGCATATGAAAAGGAACACGGCAAAGATAGGCTGTGCCGTGTAGGCACTAATAGGCGCACGGCAAAGAGATTCTGTGCCGTGAAGGAAACAGCAGGCACACGGCAAAGAATATATGTGCCGTGTGCTTTTCATCTGCACACGGTATATATTTTCCCGCCAATTTATTTATAGCGCGGGAAATTTGTTTAGATATTCCCGCGAAATATTTTGGGAGGGCGGCAAATTTGCGGATCGTAGTCAACGATTTTGCCGTGCTGTTACAGGAAAGATCACGGCAAAGAAATCTTTGCCGTGATGCATATATTTGCCGTGCGTTTTTTATGTGTTTTGCCGTGTTGTTTTCTTTGCCGTGCGCTCTGGTACTTCTGTGCCGTGCTTATCTTGTTTGCCGTGATCTTGCTCTTTCCCGCACGGTAAAGATGTCTTTGCCGTGTTCCGAGAATCTTTGGCGCACGGCATAGGCTGGTCCGCACGGCAAATTTGAATTTTCCGGTAGCCGCTTCCTTTGTTGAGGCCGCCGTGACAAACTAGAATTCCCTGGTTATATTTCAATTAACTCACTGCACAAATTTGTTTAACCAACAATTTTTTCATCACAAGTACTGGCAGCCAATAAACCTAGTTGATATTTTCGGTGAATTCTTCAGAAATACTTTTGTTGTGAGAATGGTTTCATTTCATGGATTTATAGACGAGTCACAATGATGTGAAGAATTTCAGCCAATCAAGTTATAATGCAAATTTGATCAATGAATAATTGCACTAATCCAAGCAAGTTCCACATCCAAATCAGGCTACCAAACCTGCGGTGGTATACAACGAGGTTGATGCTTCATCAGAGCCATCACATTGGCACAGACCGTCTTGACCCGCGAGTCGTAGTGCGTCGAGGGGACCTTCACCTTCTCCTGCGCAAAAAACAGAGCACCAAAACAAGACTACCGTTCCCGTCCATGAATCACATATCCCAAAGACAGTCTCGACGCCAACGACTGACCTGTCATCAACGCCGACGACCACGCCGCCCTTCTCGAGCGGGACCAGGTTCTTGCAGGCTACCTGGAGCCATGCGCCGGGGGAGCACCGCGCACCCGAGGTCGAGGACGGCCGCGCCCATGTCGATGATCTTCTGCTGCTTCTGGATCAGCTGCAACGGCAGAGGGGAGAAGCTCGCGTGAGACTCATCGCAGGCTAGCGGCGGTGTACTCCTCCAGGTCATCGTCCCTCGAGCGGCGGGCACGGTGCGTCGGTGGAGGTGAAATGGTGGGCCCGTACGACTGACCCTAGCCCGTTCGCGGGAGCCCACCAACGAGGCTATCGTCTGCGCATTACTGCAGGGTCCGCCGCTATCTCTGGCCACGGCGATGCACGCGGAGGCCGCCGCGGCCCGCGACATGTGCTGCGCCTACTGGAAAAGGACCCCCGGAAGCGACTCGGGTCACGCCACGGCGCCGCGGTAAGGCGTCTCCCGTCGCGGTGCTCACGTCGTCGGCGTGTCCCGTCGTGCCACCGCCGGCAGCGCGGCACCAGCAGTGCGGCAAGGCCGCCAAGGACACGCGCAGCCTATTCGAGCGAACGAAAGGGAGTGAGAGAGAGGAATTACTAGCCCCTCCTGTTGGGAAAAGAAGCGGAAGCGGAGAGAGAGAAGAGGCACGGCGGTGATGTGGACTGTGGAGTTTGCGGCGGCGGGCGGCGGCCCTGTCGGCAGAAAAGATAAGCGCATTTTCTTAATCTTGGTCGACCTCGATCTGGACAAACGCGAGCTCACTCGTCTCGTCCGTGCGATCCCTGCTATCCGGATCCAATGGCGCGCGTCTCGTCTCGTACGCGACTCTGGCCCACGCGTCAGTCGGTACCGTGGGTGCGGACAGCATTTCACCTGAACGGTTCGATTTTCGAACTGCGTGCCATTCCCCTTCTCTCCCGAAGCTCCACCACGCCTCTCCCGACCAAGACGGCGACCACGCGATCCAGATCGCCAGCGGGGACCGGTGAGCTCGCGTTTGTCTCCGCCGACTAGCACACCGCCATCGGGGGGTGCGACTGGAGACTGAATCTCATCTCCATCGCGCAGCTCCACCACGCCCCTATCGCGATTTTCGCCGGCGTCCTCGCAAAATCACCGTCGGCTGGCTGGTGAGCTCGCGTTTTTCTCCGCCGACTAGCGCACCACCGTCGGGGGGGTGGGGGGGGGGGGGGGAGCGGCAGGGGGGCTGATTCGTTGGAGGTAGAGAGAAGGGAGGGTGTCCCATTGCCGGCTATAGTTTTCTTCACCGGCGACGGCAGATCTACGACGGTGGTCGGCTTTGCGCAAGGGAGGTAACAGATCTATGTTACATCCATCTATTCCTTGTCGTTTCCATCGATTAGATGCAGTTCCTAGGCGAGTAACATGGACTCCTATTTTTATGGAATTTTTTTGTGCAGACCGGGGTGATTTTTCTACCGCTGTTCGAGTTGATCTTCGTTTGCAGATTGAAGAGAGAGTTAACTTGCAGGTCAGTTTGTAGGATGTAATTCTACTGGTACTAATTTTTGATGGATACGGGTAGTATAGCATACTTCCAGGTTTTAGATGTAAGTGTGTTAGGGTCAAATGCATTTTTGTAGGTTTTTGTTTCTCTGATGCAATGAACAGAAATCTACATTAGACTTCGGTACCATTTGACCCTACAAAAAACTACAAAAATGGTATATGTTCCAGGTTATAGCATACAAAATGTAAGTGTGTTAGGGCAAATGCATTTTTGTAGGTTTTTGTTTCTCTGATGTTATAGCATACTTCCAGGTTTTAGATGTAAGTTTTTTTCCTGAAAATATGCAATCCACAAGCGCGAACAAAAACCTGCAAAAACAGTATATGTTCTAGATGTAAGATTTTGTTTGACGAATCTCTGACGGTAGGAATACATGAGCCAAAATATGCAGTTCAAGCATGTCAAGCATGAATGTGTGATGTAAGATTCCCCAAATATGATGCGTCTTATGTATTTCTGCCCATTTTTCTTCCACAATGTAATTTGTGCGTTTGAACTGCCTTTTCTTCCTGCAAATTCGTTAAGCATGACACAAAAACCGGATAGTGGTGTACACGTTAGATAAATTTTGTCAGATGTGAAGGTTCATGGATGATGAAGAAGTCATTTTCTAGATTTAATTGTTTTCTGCCTGAAACCCAAGTATGCAAATATGCTATGCATTTTTTAGATGATTTTTTAGATGTAATTGTTTTCTGCCTGGAGAAATATAAGCAATCAGCAACTGATGTGTTCCTCTTTGCCAGGGGCAGTAAAGTGAAAAAAACTGTATGATGAAGAAATTTATTAGTCGGAGCTCAGGCAGTAAAGCAATCAAATGCTCCAGCTCCAGGTCAAGTAAGAAGCTCAGCCGGTTGCGCCAAAAACTTACATTACGATCACTGAGCACACCTCAGGGTATTGGGGGAAATGACATCGATGACGACATTGAGGCCGACGACACAAATGTTAGTGCCTTTTCTTTTCGTTTTCTTCTAACCTTTTTTTAGAGTAATCTCGAACTACTCCGATGTTTTCATTGCACCTAATTGGTAACACTAACCTACTTGTTTTTATTTTTCAAATAAAGGTTCAGCGTCGAAAGGAGTACCAGCGAGGGTCTCCCATGAAGCTTGTCAAGCTGTATCCTCACATGTCACCACAACAAGTGGAGCTGGTAACTCGTGCAGAATTTGGTGGCTTAGTGAACATTAAGTGCTCAAAATTGAACCCCGAACTCTGCAAATACCTCATGAGTTGCTTCAATCCAACCTCCTGTCAGCTTGTTTTCCCGGGGAGGGGTTCAATTCTCGTATCTGAGGATTCAGTGTACCATACACTTGGAGTCCCATGGGGAAATGAAGATGTAATATATGAGAAGGATAAAGATTCAGTAGAATTCATGTTAAAACAGATGGGTAGAGCCAGCAAGAAGCAGCCAAAAATTACTTTCTTAGAGAAGAAGCTTGCAAAAATGACGGAAGCTAACTGGACATACCTAAGGCTTTGGACTGTATTGGCAATGTGTTCTGTACTAGCTCCTACTACAGGTATATACATATCTGCAACATAAAGGAAGTCAAGAATTTGAATATTCCAAAGTTCGTAATCTGGATGATCCGGGAAGCAGCAAAATCTGGTGCAGAAAGGGGCATATTAAAGGCCTGTGTGCTCTACTTCATGGTGGGTTTTCTAAATCATTTTTCTGATTTTCTTTTTTACTGGATGCCGTACTATTTAGTTTTTTACTTTTCATGGTGGATACTAATATAACGTTTTCTTTTTCGAACACCAATTTTTATGGCAGATCAAGTATCTAGATTCTCTTGAACTAGAAGGAATGGAAATTGATCAGGAGGGAACACGAGTTACTGTGTGGACTAATGAAATGGTGAGGGAAGCAATAAGCCAGGATACTTTCAGTGATGGTACATTTGGGCGAGCACCGGTACGCCCTCACTAGTTTGATTCACCTGTTTTGTTTACATTTTTTTGATGTATTTTTATTTTTTATTTTTTCTGTCCCATGCATTTCTATTCCCATCAAACAATACATTCCTTTTGAAAGTAATTTTGAAGTCCATACTATGTTTTATTCTATGCAGCTCAAGGCACGCTACCGTGATACAGAAATCGAGCTTCCAATTATTGACACAGAGATCCATAACAGCGATACTGATACAGAAGTGCTAGCTGAAGGCACACCAGCACAATCTGATGAACAAGACGTTGCTGACGAAGGTCAAGAGGTTGACGATGATGAACATGGCGGAACTTTTTGCACCAACAATGATAAAGAAGATGAGGAAGCAAACACGGGGGATGATGTGAACAGTGAGGCAGGAATGACAGGAAATAATGCACCAAGTGGTGACAACACCATGGAAGATCAAAGTATTCTTTTTGCCGAGCCAAACAATATTAATCGTTTCGTGGATGTTAACACTCCAGAAGGTTGCACAGAAGAAGTAAGTCCTCATTTTTTCTGTTAGACTTTTTACATTTTTCTGAAACTTACACTATGAAGTAACTCTCGGTTGCAAACCATGACAGGAAAAAGAGTTGTTTGCTCAGGGTGTAAAGGAAGCTTGCTATGGTTTCGAAAGGGGGCTGCACAGCTTAATAAGCAAGTTTACATTCAAACCAGCCAGTAAAATTGCTAAGCCAAATAGGAGACCTAGACGTGCAGTAGCAAAAGTAAGAAGGAGGTCATTAGAGGGTACTGAAACAGGCAAAAAAACCGAGGATGAAGGTGGCCCCAGCAATGCAGCTGAGAAGGAGAGGTTTGACCAAGTGAGGGCTGACAGTACAGCGCCCAATAAACAAGATGAGATTGAGGAAGTGTTGGAGGAGTGTGCAACAAAACGGAACTATCAAACTGAAGTACCACCGTCAGTTTCAAAGAACGACACCAGTAAAGCAGTACCGTCGGAACAAGTTCCTCATGTCCCAGGTGCTGCCACAAGTACTCAACAAGTACCTATTGACACCAGCAGAGATAAAGGAGCAGAAGTTGAGACACCTACGCAAGTTCCACATTCAAGACCAGCAGAAACCAAGAACTTAGATAACTTCAATGACACCAACGAGTCCACATCTGACAGCAGTTGCCAAGATGGAGATGCTTACGGGCAAGTGAGTAGCGAGCAGTTCCGCAAGTTTGTTTTCACATCTCCGCACAGGCCTTACCACGACATCAAGCAGTTCGAGGTTCCAGTCTTTCTAGATCTAGAGCACTCGGGCAAGACAGAATTCAACAATCTATTGAAGTCTTTGAAGCCCAAAGAGCTGGAAACAGATGGACTGCCAACATTCGGTGGTGAAGCTGAGCGTGAAGAGTTAACAAGAGTCCTGATGGACATTAACCCGGTACCTGTAAAATCAAAAGGAAGGAAAAGGAAAGCAGTGACATTCGCTGAGCAACCCGAGTTGAAAAAGAAGGATGTAAAGTACACAACAGTTTCACCTAGCAAATACAGGACCAGGGGAGCTGTCCGCTTGGAAACTGCAGTAAACACAAGCATCAACATTCCAGTAGCAGCATCGCCAGCCAAAGGCACTGGGAGGATAGCTTCACCCAGACCATACAAGGGAACAGAGGTAACAGTTGCCTCAAACACAGGTTCACCAAGCAAATACAGGACTCGGGGAGCTGTACATTTGGAGACAGGCATCAACATTCCAGAAGTAACATCACCTGACAAAGACCCCAGGAGGCTAGCTTCACCTAGAGCAGCCAAGCTAACTGAGGCAACATATACTGCAACATGTCAAACTGCTAGTCAGACAAACACAGAAGCTCAAGATTTACTTGCAAGGAAATTAACTTTTAACAGCAATGAAGGAGAAAAGCGCAAGCATAGACTTGATCTTGCACCAGATGCCCCACCTTTTGATTTGGGATTTGACACAGATGAGCATATTGACCATCCAGTCATCATAAACAAAACAGCTAGCGCAGAAGCTGGTTGCAGCAAGGGTACAACACTCAGCAAGCAAGCTCCAAACGCAGAAGCCGGATGCAGCAAACACGGAACTGATGCACCAGATGCAAGTAAAACAATCGTGCCAAACAAAAATCAGAAAAAAGTGGATAAGCCCAGCAAACAAGTGGAGGAGCTTTACAAGATGGTTTGCAACCACGGCACAAAGACATCATCTAAATCAAACCATGAAACTGTCTGGGACATTTCCACTTTATTTTGCAATGTGCAAGCATTGGCAGATTCAGTGAAACCAGGGAAGAAGCTTGTGAACATAGTTTGCGAAATTGCCATCCACATGATCAAGGCGGAAAACAAAAATAAAAGGAAACTCATCATGCCTCTTCGTTTTGCTGTAAGTAAAATATCCACTTTGGTTTACATCTGGTTCTGAAACACTCACATGTTATTTTCCACTATATATGTTTTTTTACTGTCAAGTTCTTACAACTAACACTTTTTTTGCTAGTTTACGTCGTCTAACATGTTGGGTTTTCTCTTATGCACAGAGATACTTAATCGATCAGCGTTTGGATCTAAAGAGGTGACGAAAGCATTCAGCTGCACAGATGATAACAGAATGGACGAAAAAGACCTCGTAAGTACCATCTTACATTTTTATTATTGTGACTACTACCCATCTTGGTTTACTGGTTAATAGAAACATTTCTTTTACAACTAACATTTATTGGTACATCAAAACTACTTTTATCACAGATTTTTTACATATGTTTACTTATGTGACCCAAACAGATTTGCTTCCCTACACTGCAACCTTTCGATGGATGCCATGAAACATCATCTGGCCATTATTTTCTAGTCAACCTTAACATCAAGGCACAGAGGTTTGAAGTCATGGACTCAATTACAACTAGAAGTGGTGAGTCAATCATGATGGATTCCTGCCATTGTTTGATTGCATTGATTAAAAAGTGCTGGTCAAGGGAGCCACATTTGTCGCCAATTAACATCTCACAATTCCCTATAGAGATGATTCCAATTGGAAAACAGATTAATGGGTAAGCCCCAGCACCCTTTATTTTTTGTGATTTTTACACTCCATTGTCCTTAGCCATTGTCTTTTTATAATCAAAAAACCTTTTCTCTATGATGTGTAGTTTCGACTGTGGGTTTTTCATGCTCAAGACCTTAGAGTCTTGGCAGGGTGGGATTGATGAAGTACCTGAAATGTTCGAACAAAGCGACATGCCAAACATCAGGAAGCTCTTCAATGATAAAATGCTCAGGTGGCCCCAGAACAAGGCACAATGGAGGCTTGCCATATGAACAGGTAAACACTAAAATTCCGCGACAATGAAAGTTTCTTACAACCAGGGAATCAAGCAAGCATGTTGTTCATTTTGAGCTCCAATAAGTTTACATCGAAAAGAGTAGCATACTATTATTCTCTAACATCTACTGTTCTATGATAAACACTGTTATTCAAGTACCAAAACAGTCCATCACTCGAATAGTGGTAGCAGGGGGTACTTCTCTGGATTGGCCAGCCTCACAGGACAATTGCGTGCATCATGAGATTCAGAAGTGCAAACGCTACAGCTAGTTTTTCGCGATGGTTGTAGATGTAGAGCTCCTTTTCTCCTTTTCTGGCGTGGCCTTCCTGTGGGTTGTTGCACCAGGGGATCTTGAACCGACGAGTGCGACGCCCCCGCTGCCCCTACATCCATAGGTGTGCCACTTGCCATTCCAGCAGCTGAGTGCATTACATCTTCCGTATTAGCAGCCTTCATTGCTTCAGCCTTCCCCTTCTTTTTCTTCAGTGCATCAGCTGCTGCCTTCTTCATCATAGCAAGCTCCTTCTCTAGTGCTTGCATATGCTTCCGGGCCACCTCTTCTGTCTTTTCTGAAGCTGCTGCTCCAACAGCAAGCTGCGCAAAGTCAGAGCAAAGGTTCCCGTAGCGAAGCAATCTCATCTCTTTCCTAGATAACTTGCCAGGTGGAATCTCACGCGGTTCGGACAGCGGTACTACGATATCAGGCGGGGGTTTACACCATCTTGGGAGAATGTAATGTTCTGGGTAATGGTGAACTGCACCCAAATGGCTCATTACTTTCATAGCATGACAGCAAAGGATGCCATCTCTGTTGATCTTACAACACTGACAGTTGTAAATTTCATTGGTAAATCAACATCAACGTAGTAGCTTCTCCTGCCATACCCAAAAACTGAACCTTGCACAGGATAAACCTCATAGACACTGTCCCCATGATCACGAAGGTTGTAGGAAGTAATTTTGCGCAGCTCTTTCTGGAATTTGTCGTAGATTTCCAGTGTGTAGGTTTCCAGGATCTGCTTTTCCATCGGAAAATCACACCACAAACGCACTGTCCTATCTATGCCAACAAATTCAGTAGAATCCTCCGACGAATCTATCTTCTCCTGTAACTTCATGTACTGATGGAAGAAACGCAGCAAGCTGTCTGTCGGTGTAACATACTTCTTCAACACCGCGTTGAATCCTTCACTTCGAGCTGTAGTTTGCAAGAAGGGGAAAAACCGGTGCATGAAATAGGCTGGAACGAAAAATGCCCTTAGGTCATAAAGGTCCAGAAAGTGTTTGTTGTCAGCAACACCATGATTCTGGACCATCGCAGCCCAAGCTTGCTCAAATTCCTCAACAGTAAGGCTATGATCAATGATCTCATTGAACTCAAGCCGCAGCTGTTCATGCTTGCTAATGTATGTACCAAGCTTCTCTTGCACCTTCTGCATTATGTGCCACCTACAGAACCTGTGCACAATATCAACAAAGATTGCAAGGATGGCAGATCTCATCGCCTGACACTGGTCGGTGATGATGTTCAAAGGATGCAGACCCCCCATAGCTTCTAGGAAAGTTTCGAAAATCCAACCAAAGTTTGGTATCTGCTCATTCCTAATAAAAGCACACCCGAACTGGATGGAGTGCCCATAGCGGTTAATCCCAATGAACGGCGCGCAAGGCATGTTATACCGGTTCGTCAGATATGTGGTATCAAAAGAGATACAATCATGATAGTTTTTGTAGATTTCTCTTGCAGGACCATCAACCCAGTAGATATTTACAACTCGGTCTTCATCGTCCAGCAAGTACTTGTAGAAGAAACCCGGATCATCCTTCTTTACCTCATCAAAGTAGTCCAGCAGCTTCTTAACATCCCGAACCCTATGACCCTCGCCTAGCTTAGCAGTGTAGTTGCTTATAGCCTTGCTATCATAAGGCACATTCCTGATGGACCCATAGAGTTCAGCCATGATTGCCAATATCCTACCAGAAGACAGATTAACTTCGTAAAGCAGGTCAATGAACCTCCTCTCTTCTTTAGGGATCCTCTTGTGTGACCTCAAGTACTTCTTCAATGCAAACTTTTTTATCAACTCATGTGTATGCTCTTCAACAAATTGAGTGACTTGCCAGTTTGATCCCATTCTTTTCACACGCAACTTTGCTTTACAGTCAGTAAGCAATGTAATAGTTCGGTTCCGTGTCTTGAGGGGTTGTGCTTCTCCTTCCCTTTCTGCCATTTTACCAGCTTTGTTGCAAATGAACAAAGCTTTGTCCTTCTGGTTGTCGCCCACTGATCTCCGAGACGAGCTGATCTTCACTGAAAATCCCACATGCTTGGCATACTTGTTGTAGTGTAACAGGGCAGCCTCTGGTGAGTCAAACAACATGCCCAAGTATGGTGTTTTTGGGACAAACCCTTCTGGCGTCGACTGTACTTCATCATCGCTGCCGCTCTCTGCACTAGATAAGGTTCGAGCCGTTTCAGAAGGCACCCCTGTCTGCATAGTACCCGCTTCTTCCAAGTTTACATCCATCCCAACGCCATACGGACCAGTGACATTTGGGGCCTCCTCGCCATGCGAACCACCAGGATTTTCATCAGCAAACGGAATGTTAAGATCAATCCCACCAAAGCCTCCAGCATCCATTTCTCTCTTCTGCACAAGAAACAGGGGGGTCTGAATTTTTTGTTTATATAAAGATGAAACTCTTACTTTTGAAACGAAGTAAAAAAAGAAACAAAAATGATGTGCTGGTCAGTAGTCCTAATACTATTATTTCAATAGAGCTTCCTCTAACTTTGTTTGTTTGTCATCTTAATTTTCAGGTTCAAGGAGTATGTTAGTCCAGCAGCTCAGTAGGTTCTCCAAAAACAAAATGTAAGAGAATATATTTTTTGCATTGTCCAGCAGTTCATTCATCAAGAAGTTTTTACTATGTAGATGTTGCTGTCAAAAAGACACATATACTACCAGTTCAGTGTGAAAGAACACATAGATACTACCAGTTCTTTCAACAAGAAATTACTTCTTTTTCATTTTTTGTTAGGATGTTACTGCCATTTAAGTAAAATCCCAATGGTAATAGAAAATACTTTGTTCTAACAAGAAGTTACTTTTTCTAGCTAATGGCAGATTGTGCCACAACAAAGACATGTATACTACACCTAATGTCAGTACATGCATGGTATACTAGTTACATGCTATGGTGTTTTCAGAACATAGCATGGTGTAAAAGGGGGGTAAGGCTTGTTTTTAGTTCTCAGTCTATGACAGTAACAAATTTCATTTACTTACACCAAGACCTAATTATACAATTTGTCAAGCAACAACTAGGTTCATGCTCACCAGTTCATAAATTCATGCTCAGCAGTTCATATATGTTACCTCTACATGTTTTTGTTCTTGCAGTGATGTAAATTCCAGACCATAACCTAGTTCATCGAGGTGAGGAAGCGCACAGAACAAAACAAGATGGACATGGGGGTGGATGGGAAGATCTGACGATTTTGATTTCTGAAGAACTTACCCTGCAGGAGCTTTCTCTGAAAATCTTTACTTCTTCCAATCTGGAGATGCAACTTCGAAAGATTCCTGTTCTTTACTCTGGAGAGATTTCTGATGGATGTAATGGTTTTATGGTGGAGATCTGCTACTTTTTTTGGCTTTGTTTGTTGAAAAGCTGGGGAACAGGGGAAAAGGGACAGGGGGATGTTCAGATAGTGGATGTTTCTGCAGGGATGTAAGCTTTCTTCTTGGAATCCATGGTGGGAATTGGTGTTTGGGGCGCCGATCTCTGGGTGTTTTCCTCCAGCAGCGGCTGCTTTTGTTCGCGACGGGGGGAGGAAGAAGGAAACACCTGGGGGGGGGGGGGGGGCTGCGTCCCGTGTCCTACTTGTCTACGTCTCCGGATTGCTTCCCGCCAAATCCGGCACATGGGCCGCCTGGGTCCTGGGGTGCGCGCGCGTTTCCGTACGGGCGCAGGACGCTTCCCGCCAAATCCGGCACCTGGGTCCTGGGGTGCGCGCGTGTTTCCGTACGGGCGCGGGACACTTTCCTTTTTTGGGTGACCTCGCTATAGGCTAGATCGAGGTCGACCACGACGTAGCAACGTCCAAAGATATGGGATCGTCGGGGGTAGAGCGGTGTCTTACCCAATGTCAGAGCGCCATCACGGTGTCATGTCTCCCGACCACTAGTGATCTTTTAGAAAAAACGAAAATAATATTTACCAGTTTAACAAAATTGGAATTTTTTTTTGAATGTAGACAATGATATATCTCACAAACGTATGAAACATCAAATACTTTACATTATGTGCTACATAAAAAATAACAAATCTGATAAATGATCAAATCCACTTTTGTCATTTTTGTGCAAATCAAAATATAAAGTATTTGAAATTATTATTTTGCACTTTAAGGAATACACCATTGCCTACATCCAGGATTTTGTTCAATTTTGTAACTCGTAAATAATTTTTTCATTTTTAAAAAAATACCAGTGTCACTATAGCTTGGGAGTACAAAATTTCCTTTGCATCATGGCGTACTTTATTAACTTGAATAATAGTTGCATCATTTACGATTACAACTCTAACAAAAATAGGACTAACGTCATGCCAAACACCATGATCGGCCCCATTAGACTTAGCAAGTTCGTGAGTTATCGTAACTAGCGGCTTAGAACAGTTATAGCGGGGTAATGTGAGGGCTATAGCGAAAAATTGTACATGAATTACATGCACAAACAATTGTAATAGATTTACAGCCGCGCTATAGCCGGTTATTTAAAACTATGATCTTGCCTCCAACTACATATGCACCATTTATTTAAATGTATTTTAAATTTCTAAAAGAATTTTGAAAGAATGTTCGCACATACATCTGCACATACCATGTGTGCACGGTGCTCAAATAAGTATTTTCATGAGATATTTTTAAAACTCTTTTACATATGACACAAAAATATTGTTTATTTGCGAAACTTAACGTGTGCTTGATTATGCTGATGTAACCGCAAAATTTCTTTTCATTTTTTTTCGAAATTTCGAAAAAGTACTTTTTTGATAGAGTGAGCATGTACACCCGGAGGCAAGGTGCATTTCGAACGTGAAATTCTTCTGAAAGAGAACGAGAGGCTTTGTATTAAAACTATGGGACACATGCAGCCGCACTCCAAACGATAAACTCTTAACAGATCCCGTAAATATTCGTTGTGGGTATACGGCGCTGCCTACGTCCAGAATTAATGCGGTAGGGCCTGACGTAGGCTTGCAGTGACAGCTGCCGTTACATCGGGCGTTTGCTTGACAGCAAACGTTAACGAAAACTCATCCGGCCCGTGATTTGTACTCCCTCCGTTTCATAATATAAGATTTTTAGATAAAGTTCCACAATATGAGATGTTTTAGATGTTATACACATTATCTACATTCATACCAAAATAAGTATACATAGACACTAAACATGTCTAGATACATGTGTACACATGTGAATGTGTAAAAAGGCTAAAACATCTTATATTGTGAAACAGAGGGAGTATTTTATATAGAGTAAAAAAACAAAAACAAAAAACGTCTCAGCATAATGTATGTACAGTACAATCAAACCAAAAAGAACGTCATTTACATATAGGAAAATGTTTGCTGATGAATATTTTCGAGTAAAGCATATACAGTACTACATGTGCGCGCACAAAAATATTCATCAAAGTAGTGCGCACAAAAAGTGGACTGTGATTTCTCTACGTACAAGTATTGTTTTTTTTTTTTTTTTGGAACGGCTGATCACCTAAATGACATTTCACACCTGTTTTTGCGAGACTGACACTTCACACTTTCTTGTCACAAAGAAACAAAAAAATCGTATAAGAACTGGAAATTAATAAATATTCATAAGAAATCAAGACGCTGGTCTGCCTGACAACCATGCATGACACGCTATCGTCGCTTTTTTTTTTTTTGAGAGCCTCTCCTAAGTATACAAGCTGTAGTACTATCGTCGCTAGGCATACACGCGCTGGTGCGCATCCAACCGATGGGCCTCTTGCAGCAGCTACAGGGTGCACAACATGGGAGCACAGATGCGGGGCTGATATCGTGACGCTCGGCAAGCCGGGGACTATGGAAGAAGCAAATGGTAGAGAAGACAGGAATAGGAAATATGAGGGAACAGGAATTATGTAGGATTGACTTGCCCTGTACACTGAAATCCTACGGGAATAAGAACAAGGCATAGGATTTTTTCATGAGGTCCAAGCTCATGTTAGTTTTCCTATGAAAATACACTACCCAGTTCCTATAGGAATATTTCCTGCAGGTTACAATCCTGTGACAAACACCTTGAAAAGGAAAAAATTCTTAGGACACAAATCCTATAAATTTCCTTAGAAAATCCTGTGAATCAAAGGAGGCCGAAAACTGGAGATACCGCTGCGCCTGCATCAGCACTGGCGACTTAATATGTTTCAAATAACTTTGGATGATGCTGCATCAAATACTACCGCAATGAATCACATCTCTCATATACTTAACACTTAAGCTAAATCTTGATTACTACATCAACGTTGTGCTTGCCATATTGTTAATCTTATTGCTAATGTGCTTTAAGACACTTTAGTAAATAGAATAATATTAGACTTGCAACATCTTATTTGAATGCTTCTAATCCAAGCATTACGCATTGCCATCGTAGGTTCTGCAAAGCAGGTAGGTCACATCCTCAACAGTACTCCCTCCGTTTTCTCAAAATAAGGCGTATAGTTTAAAAAATGTACAACAAGTTTCACAAACCATTTAGAAAAAAATATAAATATTTGGTTTATCAAATTAGTATCAACAGATCACCAAAGAATACAATTTTATAGCATTTTTATTAAATCCTATGAATGTTCATATTTTGTCTATAATATTGGTCAAAGTTATATTGTATTGATTTTTCACTAAAAATATACGCCTTATAAGAAACGGGGTTAGTATAATTTAAACATACATGTTAGATTAGATGGACCCTACACATGAGTATATTAAAGTTTTGCTTCCAGATAAAGATAATTTTATGTTTTTTATTACTTCAAATTACAGAAGTATCCTAATGCTGATGGGCATGTTGCTTATGAACCATATATGGTTTTGAATATTATTTATGATCTAACGAATGCTTAGTGTGGGATTTATAACCCCACACATGTTTTAATGGTGCATCCGTTATTATTGGTAGCTAGTCACTTAATGTGATGAGCTAATACTCAATGTTGTTATTAAAATGAAAAATAAATATTTGAGAAATAGGGAAACAAATTCTTCCTTTGTATGAATTTATATTTATTTTGGATCCTAGGCATAAACTTGACGCATTTGGTTATGTTCCCCCACTCTGAATTGATGCCATAGGGACATGATTATATGACTTATTTCTGTAATGTTAAAATTAAGCTTGATGAACTTTACACTAATTAAGTACAACAAAAAGTATGTCGGAGTTCGACAACACCAACCTGCATCACAAGTTCACAACCAACAGCATGAAAGAAGAAAACAATTTGTAGTAAGATATTTGGGGCCTCCTCCTCAAGCTCGTCATCAACAACGTACTTAATACATTCAGGTGAAGGGCGCGTGGAGTTAAAGACGTAGCTCGGGTCCAAAAAAGTAAGCTATTGGGAACCACCGACAATGAATTCAACATATTGAAGTGGTGGTGGCATGACCAGAACCTTACATATCCAGGGTTTCCATATATAGCACGAGATTTGTTAACAGTACCTGTGTCAACAACATTATTTAAACATAAGGCCGTAGCCCAGCTTTATAAATAAAGCCACAACACCCAGAAGCATCCGATACTATCAACAACATTATTGGAGTTTGCTTTCAATCTAGTTAATAAAAGAATAGAGACAAGGGCATGCCTCACTCCTAATGTTGATTGGTGAGCACACTAATGGCTATGAAAGATGGGAAACTACACAAACTTGGAGCTCAACATATTCCGGTGAATCCAAAGCTGATAACCGCACTCCAAATATTTAGGTAGACGAGATTCTAAAAGAAAGTTATGATTTTTGTAATTTTATTTTCCTCTTATTTTGAGAAAGTTGTACTAAAACTGTGTCAATTAATTTGGAACGGAGGGAGTAGTAACGTTGCCAGTGACCGAAGATTGGGCCTCCAAAGAGTCTTCAAGGACCGTAAATCGACATTCCAGAAATACAATGATGAAAGTGAATTATACGGACAAGTTCAATGGTGACCGATGTATTTTATTCTTCCAGATAAACTCTCGTTGTTCAAGAGCAAGGAAGATGGCAAGACGCCAAGATGCATGTGTGCGGGCAACGGGCACGATGCTCATGTCATCATGCGGTCATGCTTCTCGTTTCCTCGGGGCCGCCAAGGGCAAGCTCAAGGACACGGTAAAGCTCGTGTTCCAGCCGGCGAAAGGAAGGTCACACTCACATGCTAAGCTCCGGCGTCCTGGACGAGGCACCGCAGACGGCACGTCGAGTTGGCGACACGCACCTGTAGCACCTCCCCACCGGCGCCGTCGGGTCCCATCCCGGGCCCTTCCTCGCCGACGCGGCTCGGTTCAAGGCCCCGGCCGTCACGGAAAACGGCGATACAGCACAACCCCACACGCCACCGTCGACCGGGTCGTTGCCGCGTGTTCTGCTGTGCTCAGCCTCCAGCAGCTCGCCGCCCGGCAGCGAGGCGTTCAACGTCACCCCGGAGTCCGTGACGCTGGGCGGCATCCTGCGCGGCCTGACGATGTAGGGGCTGACGTACATCATGATTCATGAGGAAGGTCAGGGAGGTGGTCGAGGGGCAGGCGGCGGTACGGCGGTGCGCGGCCACGGTGGACTTCATGGAGGAGGAGCTCCGGTTATACCCGGCCATGGTGAACGACGAGGGGATGTACGTACACGCACGTAAGGCGGTGGCGGAGGGCATGCTGGGACCGGCGAACGTGACTCTCGTGAGGTTCATGGCCGCGGAGGACTTGATTCCACGTTCTTCGACGGAGTCCGCGACTCCGCGTGCAGGACGAGGGCGAGGACCACGTGAAAACGCCGTGGCTGGTGATTGACGAGGACGCGCTCCCCGCCAGCCGCGCTGCACGCGGCCGTGGCCCGTGGCCATCTCTTTTTTGGCGGACCTGTAACCAAATCAAGGGGTCTCTGGGAGCTCGCCGTCGCCGGTGACCTTGTTGCGGCCGGCACTGAGCACCCGCAGGAGCGAGCAGTTGACAAACCCGGGAGACGCCCTCGCCGAACGAGTTCACGGAGACGTTGAGCACAGCCAACGCCAGGCTGATCTCGCTCGCGCACAGGGACGACCGGCCAGCGCCGAGAGTGGGTCCGAGTGGGTAGACCCAAAAAGCCAATTCGCGGGGCTTACTGCAAAAACAAAGCACCTCTGACTGGTCAACTCGTGCCACGTCTGTAAATACATACGCGTACCGGTGACCGTATATGGAACCTCCAAAACGTATTTTATGACCGTAAATTGCACTTTCCAAAATACAGTGATGAAACTGAATTATAGGGACAAGGTCCATGATCACCGACCGGTGTATTTACTCCATCTGGAAGGTTTGAATGAGTGCTCACTATTTATCCTCATATGACATTTCCTCTTTTTCTCATTTTTTAGATTTTTGTACTTATAAAAAGTAAACATGTTGGGATATATTAAAATTTGAGTCCTTCAGTATCTGGTCAACGACCCAGATCATTTTAATGTTTGACAATTCAATATAGCTTTTCAGTTTCATAGTAATTATAGTAATTGCCACCACTAAAAGTAGACCTCCTCTTTTTGAGAAAACCCTTTCCACATTGCCGAAACCGCCACCACCACCACCACTGATCCTCGGTCGAACCACTCCCCGAGCGAACGCCACGAACTGAGGCGACAATTGTCTCAACGACGACACAGATTTAGGTATTTATGAAATTCTCCAGGCCAACTTGCATATCTAGCATCTACAATGTAGAACTTACCTTCAGGGAGGCCGATCCCATCAACTCTAGACACGCTGTTAGCTAGAATGGTTGCATCACGTGCTGATCCCTCCCAACCAGTTAGCACATATGTGAACTTCAGATCGAAATCAACAACAGTAAGGACATTTTTTTTTTTTTTTGAGAAACAGTAAGGACATTCTTGTTGGTGTAGTGCTTCCGTCATGTGATCTTGGCACTCTAACAGTGACATGACTACCATCATTGGTGCCAATACAATCGTACCATGGGATAAACATATGGTCAACATTGTGTCCTACACATTCGTGGCCTCTAATCAGATAACGAATGTAGTACTCACCTTGAAATATGGAAACCATCTGAAGTTGTTATTTATCTTGGGTGGTGTTTAACCACTTGGTGGTTTTATCATCTCATGTCTGAGAGAAGCTCGGGTGTGCGGACACCCAGGCCAACCCAAGGAGTCGACGACCTTGACGGTGAGCGCCGATGAAGTCCGCGGGCATGCAGTGGCGGAGCTAAGTGCAGCTTCCACGTGCACAGGACATCGGGTAAAAGTAATTTTCTTTGTAAAATAGCTATTTTTCACCATGTGTGTTACCGGTAAAACAAGTTATTTTACAGCCGGGGTACCATTGTGCACCCCTATGTTCAGTTCTCTAGCTCCACCACTGCGGACACGTACATGTCCAGAGCCGCGTTCCCTGCCGTGACTTGATCGTCCACTTCGCGGCATCAAACACCTCCCGCAGTGTTTTCACCACAGCAACCGGAACTTGACCCTCAGCTCTATGGAAGTGTGGAAAAAGGGGGCACTAGAATGATGAGCTTACTAGCTCGACGGAAGAGAAGTGGCAAGCTCGGTCGACTCGACTTAGGTACTCACTCCGTTCCAATTTAATTGACTTGCTATCCACTAAATGTGGATGTATCTAGACATATAACATGTCTAGATACATCCACATGTGATGAATAACAAGTCAATTAAACTGGAACGGAGGGAGTATCTCTCAACGTCTCAACGGAGCGTTGACGCACACCTTGCTGAGCTGGCGATGCGATGTTTCGTTGGCAGAGACTAGAAGTCTATGAATGAAAAAGAAGATGGCATCAACTCGGTCAAATATAAGTCAAAATCCTAGTCAGCATTTTTCTGAATGAAAACCATCTATCTATATGCCACATAAACAAAATAAAAAACCACCAAAGAGAATGATTTATCTGGTACTCCCTACGTTTCCAAATATAAGATGTTTTAGATGTTACACTAACATCTAAAACATCTTATATTTGGAAACGGAGGGAGTATTATACATTTGAGGGTCTAAATCAGACCAATTTGGGTTCAGCGAATTATTGCTTCACTGAGATACAATTTGGGATGAAAAGTATTCCCTCCGTTCGGAAAAGGATGTCACAAAAATGAACTATAGATAGACCATTTTTGTGACATCCTTTTCCGAACGGAGAGAGTATAATTTATCCTAGTAGTATTTTGGCCGACTCGTGCCGACCGTGCCCGGCGGCCCGTATGGCCAGCAGTTGCGACTCAGGCCTGAATCCAGACGCCTGTGGGAGGAAGGCGACAGGCGAATGTTGCTGAGCCAATCGGGACGTTCCATCCTAAAAATAAATAAAAAATCCCCGCCGCCGTCCCATCTCCGCCGGCGAAGTTCCGGTGCTGTGGCTGGCACCACTATCCGCTCGCCCTCGGCCTCGCCGCCACTGATTTCTCTCCCACACTAGCGCCACCATCCTCCTCCTCCCCTCTCACGGGCTTCCCACCCCCACCTCTCCTACTCGCTGCCACGAAGACGCTGACGGGAACGAGGTCCAGCCGCGAGGCCAGAGCCTCATGGAGGAAGACAGCGTCCGCGGCGGCGTCCACGCGCCCCCGAGGACGGTGCCTGCTCCGCGTTCACGACCAAGGGCTTCTTCCGCCGCCCGTTCCCTCCGCCGTCTCCTTGCCATGGCCGGCATAACATGCGCCGCGGCCCAACGTTGCTGCGGTTCGGCCCTCCGCGGCTCTTGCTTTACCCCGCCGCTGCCGTCGTCAGCCGCCCGCAAGTTGTATCAGCAGCATCTGTCCTTCGGCGTAGTCGCTGGTATGGTGCAGGTAAGCGTTCTACTCCAACGCTGGTATTTTGGATCGAAACGGGTTTCCATGCTCTTACTCCGTGCTGCCAAAACTCCTTCATCCCCATGTAATCGACCGTCTCTGACGCCGTGGCGAGGTCTACAACACCGAGCGCTATTACTGCGTGCAGAATCCGTCTCCCCGCTGTTTGAGGTACCGTGGTCTTCTGAACGTGGGCTGCCCCATTCTGCTGGCTACGTGTTTGATGTAATGGCTTGATGCATGCCCTGTGCAGTTTCAGAGGGAGCCACACCTGAATTCAGGCTGCCGTTTCTGGTCGCAAGATGAAAAAATGCAGGTTATTATCACCCCCACATTTAGCAGCTTTGATGCAATCGATCATTAAAATAATCATTCGATTATTGTTTTCTTATTTACCGCTCTGCTCAAAATTCAGGGATTGGCCATTTGACTCCAAGCCCAGGCTATGTCGACAGGAATTTTGTGAGCCTGTTTCTGCAGAAAGGAGGTATAGATACGCACGCAGAGGTGGTCGTGGCTGCCTGCTACCTTCATCAACCCCTTTGCCTCTTATATCAAACAGTTTTGGGGATGACGTTTCCAGTAGTCTTCGTGAAATATCTACCTCAGATCAGGGCTGCACTCTTTCAGGGCACATATCTGGACCAACAAATATGTTTTGTAATAAGGTAATGTCAATTCTGTGTATTCTGGGCTGTTGAAGCGGAAGTACTTGTGTATCCTACATTCCTACTCGGCAATAATTTGTTATCTACTTTCAGTTTACCATTTTTCGAATAATTGAGTTGGAGACATCCTTGACATCTCAAAGATATCAACTCAAGGTTCGTGAGCAGAAACCCAATCCATAATATTCTGAATAATCTGACAGCTAGTTTTCAGTCGTCCATTATTTGGAGGCATGAAGAAACCGATGGTCAGAGCCGGAAGAGACAGAAAACTGATGTCTACCCTGCATATCTGCTAAACTTCTGCTGCCTAGACTTTCAGTCGTCCATTATTCTGAATAATCTGACAGCTAGTTTTCAGTCGTCCATTATTCTGAATAATCTGACAGCTAGCTACGATCTACATTTTGAGCCTTCAAAGACTTGTGTGGAATTCAAGGTGATTCAATGTATATGTATGCTTTTGAGTTCTGCTTTTCCTTTCATTTTCTAGTAAAGCTTCATTTTAACTAGCATACTTCTATGGATATTACACACACTTACTTTCTCTTCTAAAGAGTCAACCACTTTGTTAAAAGTTGCTTTGGGCTTTAGAAAATAAGGCGGTGACATATTGTTTCATTTTAAACTGAATCTACCCTCTTACATCTTAATTTTAATGATTCCTTCTTTTCTCCTGTTCAGGATTGGCAAAGTATCTTATTTTTCTTTGAGCAGACTATCAGAAGTTACTGGAAGAAGCAGGTACCACAATCATCAAAAGGTTAGAGATGTGATTTTTATTTTCCTTTATAGTGTCTGAAAAAACTGAATAATTTGGTGGGAAGAAGTTCTTGCTATGAATGGACTAGTTATTGTCACCCTTTCCTGTTGGCAGGCAAAGCTATTGATGCTACCCGTGCTCCTCTGAAAAGTAATGGTTAGTAAACTTGGTAAACATATTTCATTACTTGGTTCTCTTTTGGTTTTTCTTCGTTCTGACCTTTGTTCATGTGTCGTGGCTGCAGTGAAGTCAAACAAGGGCCTCCTAAAGCATCAGCATGTGCAGACCAAGGAAGACGATGCTGACTTACATCAACGCATCCTGAAGAAGAGTGCAGTCAGAGAAAGCAATGTTGGTACAGGTGCAGCAGCCAAAGACTCGCAGTGCTTTTCATTTTATCTGAAGCATGTGCAGATCAAGGAAGACGATGCTGACTTACAGCAACGCATCCTGCAGAAGAGTGCAGTCAGAGAAAGCAATGTTGGTAGAGGTGCAGCAGCCAAAGACTCACAGTGCTTTTCATTCGATCTGAAGCCATCTGCATGGCAACTCTGCTTCCTGATCGGATCAGTGATGCATCTGATCATGCTGGCAATGTTGCTAGGAACAACCGTATAAGTGTTCCTGAAAGGGTCAGTTATCAATGGTTAGAGGATGATTTTTCTGAGCTAGAAGACAGTGATCTTTCAGTGACTCACAGTGCTTTTCATTCGATCTATAATGATTTTGATAAGTTAAATGAGGATCACCAACTCAATGAAGTCACAGAGACAATAGCTGATATTTCTTGCCCTGAGATGTTTACACTTCATCACGATCGTAATACCGCCAGTATCTTGAAAAGGTGCAGCACAAGAAAGAAGTTAGGGGCTGCATCAGGATATGTTGAAGGCCTTGAAATTAGTGCGATTGCTCAGATGAACTTCCCTGATACACATGCAGTGTGGGAAAGTGCCGACATGGATAGGTCCTCCATCAAAGATGAATACCTTAATTTCTCTGATCCATACTTGTTAGGTGATACGCCTCGCAGTCACAGTCATGCAAGGCCTGCCTTGGACTTCCAGGGGCTATCAAAAAGCTTTGCTTATGGAAGCTGTGAAAATGTTGACAGTGATTTTAGATTTACTTTGGACAGATTCAACAGTGAATCTCCAAGCATACGCGAACGACCTAAAAAATCGAATAACTTCAATGATGAAACTCAGTCGCCGAGTTACTTCAGTCGTGCTGATTGTTTTGTTGATCCGTTTGTTTCCAAAGATGATGAGATAGCATGGAAGTCAAAAACTGATGCAACATTGTCATACAATATTTCTCCTGAGAAAAGTACTACTGGTTGCCAGTTGAAGGTTTCTTCTTCCAACATGGCAAACAACAGTGTACCTACTGAAGATCTACCAAATCAACACAATTTTGGATTCGGTCGGGGATCAAGGCCTACCAAGTTTAGATCTAGGAGCTGTTCCGCCCCACCATTTTACAAAGAAAAACGGAAATTCCCGGATTGAATCAGCCTCAGACCAAATTAGCAGCAGAAGATGATAGAAATATCCCCATTAAGGACTCAGAAGGTTCTTGTGCTGCAACCTTTTCTATACCTTTATACTAAATTTGTACCGTTTTAATGTGCAGATACTGCACCTGCACCAGAGGATATCTCACCTATGAGTGCAACACAGCCTATTCCTGAGACCATCAGTGAGTTTTCTGGCCTGACTTTCAGGTATTCTTCTATTGCCCATATCTGCATACTACTTGAAAAGTCTTTGAAACCGTTACTGAACACTTCTTTCATTTGGGCAGCTTGACGGGAAACATGAAAATGAGTGAAGAGACATGTTCTGATGGGTTTGAAAATTTTACTGCTCAAATAACTAAATGGCTAGATGACTCTGACAAGCATACAGTTAAGCATGCATTAAAGTTTGAGATGCTCACGCACATGGACCTCAATATGTCCCAGTTACTTTCACGTCTATGCTTACCGTTTTATCTTCTTGTGTAGGCTTTGGAGTTGCCACATGTTCCTTCCGAATGCTACAATGATGTACTTAGCATTTCTTCTGGGCCCGCCCTTCTCTCTTGTACCTCGCTAGTTCTTGAATGTATTGATAAAAATTGCTTTGAGGAGGCAAGAGTTTTGTTGCAGCTGGATAAGAAGTTTATTCCCGTCATATCTGGGGAATTGCTACTCCTCGTTGATCAGGTTTGTAGCCGATCACTTGATAAATAGCATTCCTGGCAAATGTAATATTTTTAGCAGAGTATCTATTTAGTTTTTCTTTGCAGTAATAATAATTAGCAAATGTTCATGAAGTAGATCTTGTACTTGACGATCACAGGTTTTTTGTTTTTGGATATATGTCTAATATCAGAAAGTATTTGGATTATACTTTGATGGTGAATTCTGAAGCATGAATGTAGACAATGCATGTATGATGAGTTGATGACAGAATATTCTTTTCTGAAAGATATAGAAAGTCATGACCTATCTTACTATTGTACAGCATGCGGCTGATGAAAGGATACGTTTGGAGGAGCTCCGCAGCAAGGTTGTTAATATCAAACTTACCTGGGAACTACTCTTTAGCAGCGTTTTTATCTTACATGTTAATGTCCTTTGGATTTTTAGGTTTTATCAGATGAAGACCGAGGAATCACGTACTTGGATTCAGAGGAGGACATGGTACTTTTTATATTTGTGATCTGCTGCATTGTGTTGATATAACATGTGTGCTAAAATGTGTATCTGAGTGCCAACACAAGATGTGCCTTTTGATCTCTTATCCTCCATCTGGTGCCACTGGCAGGCTCTCCCCGAGACTGGATATCAATTGTTCCAGAAGCATAGTGAGCAGATTCAGAAATGGGGCTGGATCATCAACAATTCTAGCATTTCGTCTCAGTCATTCAAAAAGTATGTGTTTGATTATCATCTCGACCTTTTTTTTTTGTTCTGCTTAGCATGATATGCTATTTTTCGCTCACATGTTTCTGCTTGTGTCCATCTTAGCTTCTTTAGATTTTACGATTTTGTTAGCATTTACAGCATATCCTTCAGTTAATAGTAACATATAACATTTACTTTGTACTCAGGAACATGAACATTCTGAGACAAGCCCGTGTAGTTGCTCTTACTGCCGTAAGCAACCTTTTCTGTCATCCGTATCTGTTCAACATGTTTGCAATATTGCTGTACCTACATATTTCGCTTCGATCTCTCTGCTGGATGAGGTGGCCTATTGGTTTGTACTACTGCTGAACTATCTGTTCTGCTATTCGGTGATCCTATATGGTCTGTCGATGAAGTGGTGTATTACGGTGTCATGTCTTCTTTAGCAGGCAAACCAGCAATCTGTTTAAATGATCTTTATTTACTCCTGCCTACACTTATGCGCCCATAAACTAAGTAAAAGGAGGGATTTGAATTCAACTCAGGACTAACATTTTTCTTCTCCTTTTGCATTACAGCTTCTTTCCATGGCGCCAATAGAAATATTGAAATGCGTTGTTGCTGGTGTCGCTGGGTTTATGTCTGCTACGTTTTGTTGCTGTGAATCTCCGTGCCCACATCTTAAACTCTGGGGAGCGGTGGTTTCTGATCGTTTTGCGGTTGGGATTGGCTGTCTTGCTGAACCTTTATCATAACTGTAGAGGGAAATGGAGTCTCTTCAGTGGCGGACCCAGGAATTTGTTGAAGCCTGGGCGCGCTATAGTGCAACTAATTTTGCCAGACAAAAGTAGATAATATGGAGCAAATATTGTGTCTAAAATACTTTTAGTCCGAAAACATGAACATAATACATTACACACTCACAACATATTCCAATATCACAAGTTCACAACACATTAAAATAATCATATTTGCTAAAATTAGATACATAGAAATTAAGAAGAACTCCGAAGAGACTAACGAAACTATGACGATGGATGTCCGTCAAAATGAAAAAGTTTCAACAAGAAAGTTGTGTGAAAGAGCGAGATTGATCTACTCGTCGAAGAAAATTCCAAACGGTCGACAAAGTGCGACGAAATTGACAAAATTTGTCTAAAAATGGTGCGAACTCTGATGCAAAATTAAGAATTACAGTCGACGAAACTCGAAACCGATCACGGGAATGAAATATACTCGTCGATACACATATATTTTTGTAGATTTTATTTCAAATCAAAAACCGGTTGTGTAAATTAGAGAGGATCAAGTCAAGGAGTTTAGGTGAGGCGAGGTACCTAAAGCAAGTGAACTCTGGTTGTAATGGATAGATTAGCTTTTTTTTTTAGAAGTTAATGGATAGATTAGCTACTAGCTAGTGGGTTTTCGCCTTAGCTGTGTCTTGTTTCCAGAACGAGGCAGAGACGCACAGCACAACTACACAGGCCCATGGCTTGAAGGCCCACCAACAATTAACCAATCTTTTTGCCCCTGATCTGATGCCATTTGCTTGATAAAATCGCTCTAGCGTACGAAGCAAATGCCAGCGAAGCCCGGGCGCTTGCCCGGGCTGCCGGGATGCTGGGTCCGCCCATGAGTCTCTTGTTGTATTAGTTAGAAATGGCAATGCAGTTTTGCATGTCAAGTCAATTCATTGATGTAATTTTCCAGGGATAACTATATGAGTTTGTAAATGGTTTCAACTAGTGAATTGCACATTGTGAGGCCACCCGGTAATGTAATTTATAGTTTTTTCAATCGATCGCTACTTCCATCTTGTCTTGGAGATGAAGAAACGCTAAATCCTGTTTTCTGTTGTGGCCCACTACCATAAGGCCCAAGGCCCTCAAGGAAAAAAGCGAAATAAAGGCCCAAGCCTGGTCTCTCCAGCGCTTTCTTCTTCATGGAAACCTGGAGACGGACACAGAACAACTTCAGTACGGCGCCTCCGGCGACGGGGGTAGGGGTAGGGGTGATCGCGTGCTCGAACGTAGCGGGTTCGGGATGCCAGCGGGCCCGCTCTCTCCCATCTCAGGGTCGGGCCCGGATCGAGGCAGGGTGCGGCTGCTCTGCTGTGCGTGGAAGATCATACTGGAAAGGTGCCGCAAGGTAGCTAGCAAGACCGACGGGAAACGGTGCAAAGGATTCGATCAGTACACCAGCGTGAGTTCGAGGACCCCACCGCCCCTCTACGGAATTGGCCACTATAAATCCCCATCCTGCAGGCAGGATCTTCCAGAACTAAGCGAGCGAGCACCCCAAACCCACGCTGCAGGCAGATGCAGCACGGCAACCCAATGTCTGCCCATTTCGCACCGGAGCGCACCGCCTCCGCCGCCATAGCCTTCTCTCAGACCCTCCCCCTGCTCGCCGCCGGCACTCTGCCATCCCCCGGCCTCGTGCCGTCCCTCAGCATCCTGCGCGCCTCCCCGACGGGTCTCGACGGCGAGCGCGAGCTCTTCTCCGCCGTCGACACCTTCGCTTCTCCTGCCGCCTTCCGAAGCATCTGCCGGTCGGCGGCGTCCAGCTATACCTCCGCCGCCGGTTTCGTCGCCGGTGGCCTCGAAGGCGGCGTAGTTGCGGTCTGGGATTCGAGGACTGTCCGGTATTTTGATTTCCGAGCGCCCTCCTACGCGTACTTACGCTTACTGCACTCGTTAGGCGCATTCAATTTCTGATCCATGGATTATTCCGTTCCAGTGACCTTGCAGCAGATTCCAGCGAGGAGGTGGACGTACACGACCGGGAGGTCCGGAACTACTTCTCCCCCAGTAGGGAGCCAGCGCCGGAGGCACCCGCACCAGCACCACTGCCACGGCAGGCGGATGCAGAAGAGGATGACGACTCCGACTCCGACTCCGACTACGACGACCTTGCCGACGACATGGATGAGGACCAGGGACGCGCCGTCCTCTATGGGAGGAAAGCATGGAGACCTCCGTGCCTCTCTCAGAGGAGCGAGAACAAGGTCAGGAGGAAGTCGCCGGCTACCAGCCATGGCGAGGCGGTGGCGCACTTCCAACACGAGAATAAATCGCCGGTATGTGTCTGTCGGACTCTCACAGTTATTCGTTAGGTGGGCTTCTGGGTTGATTGGGCCTATTGGTCCAATAACGAACAGCTTGCGCTCGCCTACCCTAGATTACGGCCGGCATAGTCCCCGTCCCCAACACAACCACAACCCGTCAAAAAAGAAAGTCCACACCCAAAAGTAGCTCGTGCTCCGCGGCGGCGCCGGCGCCCGGCGGCCCGTCGGATCTGATCGACTGCCCAGCATCCCAGCCTCTCGGGCACAGCAGTCGGTCTGCTCGCGATTGAAGTGTACGCGACCATGGAGATTGGAGCGTGTCCGTCTCCTGATTCACTCATTTAGTTAGCGGCCGGCTGCACGCGGTATGAGTTTGCCGTGGGTTACACATGAGAGGTATTTGGGTGTTCACGGAGGCATGCTTAGCGTGATGTTAGGTTTGGCCAGCCATTCCCTAGTGGCAAAACGTCCAGTTGGTCTGCCGTGGTAACCGGCACTACATAGCAGATTTTGTCTTTTGATCCAATTTACTTGTCTATGAAATATATTGTCGGCAACGGTTCAGGAGCAACCTCAATCTGTGGAAAATGATTTTGATTATCTTTGAACATTCACTGATACCTTTTGCATCTTAGAAAATATCTATGTAATAACAATAGGAATATGAAAAGAAAACTAATATATTCCTGGAGCTCTAGATGTAAAATTGGGGCTTATTAAGAGTTGTTAGTGCTTGTGTTTGGCATATGCGTACAGTATGTTCTTGCGTATTGAGAGGTTCTGAATTAATTGTAGGCTCCCTTCCATTATGTGGTTTTGTGCAATTTTTGACATGCTGCACGTTTGTTTATACTTTTCCTAATATGATCAGCATGCAATAGATGTAACATAATTACTTATTGTTGTTTTATCATACTGGCAATTTATTTCTACTCTGCTTAGTAATATCAACCATACATTCTGTCCACTTTAATGATGTAAAATAGGCTCTTCTCCTAATAGCTTATATTATGCAGGGGTACCATAGACATAACAAATGTAAGCATTGAGTCTGTTTACATTTTTCTATTGCTGTTACATAGCTATTTTCCTATTTGCTAGTATGTTCCTGGTGCAGTAGATGTTAATTTGAGGTTTCTCCTTGTACCATGAACCAGGGGTTTAATAGATATAAAAAATGCAGCAGCACTTGCATATGTACTTACTGGAGCACTAGATGTAAAATTGGGGTTTATCTTACTAATAGGATCCAGTGCGTTAAGTAGATAACATATTCGTCATCATTGACTCTGTTTTTCATTTTTCTGTTTCTGTTACATAGATATTTTCTAGCTGCTACTATGAATTTTTGTGTGTCTGGGGGCAAGTAGGGGAACCCTACATAGTATGTCCAAGGGCCAAGGTGGAATTAATTTTGCTTCAACAGGTGTGAAAATAGCATGTGTATGGCTGTACGTTTTTCCTGATGACTAGAGATAAGTTAAAATTTATGCATCTTATGGTTCAAGAAGTGGAAAGAGGCCATTTTAGTCCATGATGAGATAACTGCTGTGTCAATACTCTCAAAATAAAATTATGTCTTATCAATTGCGCTTTTGTTTCCGTGCAAAAGAAAATTATGCTGCAAGATAAACTTGTAAGTCTGGTAAACTCCCATATCGTTTGATCTGTATATTTTTCTATGTTTGTGCACGTCTGTCTGTTTGAATGTAAGTGTCAGTTTGATTATGTAAGGTGGTGACTAGTGCACATGTCATTTTTATCTGCACTATCTGAGGGATATGTATATGCACTGATAATACCATAAACTAGTACCATGATAGTAAATTAAGTCTGCAAACTCCAGATGATTGTGTGATTCCGTTGTCCTACTTATAATATCCTTTCTCTTCGAAATGGATGTATACCGTGATCAGTGATGCACACATCCATTTGTTAAAATAGATAAGTTCTTAGTTTCATTCAAAGGAGTCTCAGCCATACACAATAAATGGACTGCCTGGCCGATACAACTCAAGCATCACATAGCTAGTAGCTTACTAGAGCACTAGATGTAAAATTGGGTTTTATCGTACTAATAGGATCCAGTGCGTTAAGTTGATAACATATTCCTCATCATTGACTCTATTTTTCATTTTTCTGTTTCTGTTACATAGATATTTTCTAGCTGCTACTATGAATTTTTGTGTGTCGGGGGCAAATGGGGGAACCTGTACGGGTTGCAACCTTTTGCATCGGAGGACATGTAAGGGGAAGCAGTACAGGCAGCGTCGCCCGCGTGGTAGTCGGTCTTTCTCTTCTTGAAAGCATGCAGATAAGATGCTGTCGGGTTGACCTCGCTCTAGTCTAAATCGAGGCTGACCTTGATGTAGCCAAGTCCAGAGCCCCCACCCCCATGTTGTTTTCCGTTCAGAACAAACATGCTGACTTTTTTTTCGAATTTTATTGGTTGCAGGTCTGTGGTGTTTCATTTAACTGGGTGGAACCACACATACTTGCTTCAACTGCAGGAAACAGAGTTGTCCTCTGGGATATAAGCGCCCGGTCAGCTTCTGTCAGGTCTTTGGAGGTGATCCCTCACACATGCTATGTCGAGTTAGGATGATATGCTAATAAATCAAATGAAGGGTAGTTTTTAACTTGAACTTTGTCTATCAATCTATTGCAGTGTGTTGCTCCTGCACCGTCGGCTTGCATCTCCTGGAGCAGATCGCGGGATTTGGTTGCGTGTGCGTCAAATGAAGGAACAACCAGTATGCCAACTTACTTTTGTTATCTCCATTTGATTTATTGACACAAGTAATCACATGCAATTTGTTCATGCAGCTTTGTTTGACATAAGGACTAAATCACCCGCAATCAATAGGTAATTTCGAATGCTTTCCTTCAAGCATTAATATGTCTCTTCTTCTGAGCTCCATAGTTTCAGCATCACCTGATAATGGGTATGAAGTGTTGCCAGCTTTGCTGGAGGACACAAACTGCGCTGTCAATTCCCTGTTTGTTGAACAGCAATACTAATGTAATTTTAAGACATTTTCGTGGGCATGTCATAAGGTATTTAGTGTATGTTCCCATGAACCTGAACCTGGTGAGATGCAACAAAATTACTGACAAAACTTATTCATTCCTCGAGATCGGTTCTGGCGCAAGCAGAAAGTTAGATGGTAAAATGCTGTAGCACAGCTGGTAAATGAAAATGATACCGCTAGTTTGTTTGTCATTATCTGCTAGTGCGTGCATGCTAGGTTAAAAAATAGTAATTTCCCAACATGCTTCCTGTTTTTAGCTTCATTCACACGAGGATTCCCAACAAAGTAGACCTGTTTTCTTGCCATGTTCCTAATACAGAGTGGCCTAGGACGCACATTCTGCATATGTTAATCACATTCTGTGCTTCTGTGCCATTTTACTAATCCATGCACATGTGTTACTCTCAACAGCCCGGCTGAATTGAACTTGAATCGTCCTTGCTCCTGCATTGAGTTCAGCCCCAACAGAGAGAACGAGCTCGTTGTTTCATTTAGTGACTCGAGTCATGATCCTTCACTTTGGGTAGAGGCCTCTAGTTCAATGTTCATTACATCTCTTCCTCTTTTGTATCGTCTATACTAACATTTTGCTTTCTTTCTTTATGAAGTGTTGGGATATGAATAACATGAGTACGCCTCTTTGGAAGGCATGCAATCATTCGAGAGGTACTACAAAATGAATTCGTTGCTTTTCTTATCTTGCTTGGAAGTTGTATTAGGAAAATGAACTGCTTGTGCCGATCAATTTAAGCTTAATGCTTTAAGATTTATTTTTATTTATTATAGTTCATGAATTGTAACTTGCAACAACATGCCAACTATAATATTAAAGCTGACAAATCTGCTCTTTTTTAAGCACTCTAGTTATTTTATTATACCTTGAAAAGCACTCGAGTTTGTTGTGCATGATAAATTGTAACTCTGGCATATTACTGTTAAGATCTAATCTTAAGCTCTCATACATGTACAATTGTACATCTTTCCATTTAGTAATCTAAGAACCTTTAGTGGAGTAATTCATTAAAGACATCAAGGCTCGACATGTAATTTATTCTTGATTTGGCTGTCTAAGTTCTAACTATGATTGGCTGTCTAAGTTCTAACTATGATCTGTAATTCTATCTGGCCAACTGTTGTTTTGGTGCCCACATCGACCAGTGGGATATTTTGTATTCTCTCATCCTTTTGGAGGTTTTGTTCAAAATATGATATGTGTGTTGCAAATAACTTTGCCCTGACCAATCTGTTTAAAAAAAGGCATAACTTCCTTATCGTGGAATCAAATGGAAGACCTGATCCTTTTTGGCACTAAAAGATCCAGAATCAACACTTTTAGCCCGAAATATCAGAAGGTATGAATAAAATGTAGTTGAAATGTATAGAATTAATGCAATTCTATTGAGTGTAAAAGTAGATGCATGATCAATTTGTTGCAGATTATTTCGGAGCTTAGTACACCAACCCCATGTTTGGACCTGAAGTGGAGTAACGTGGAAAGGGGTTCATTTGTCACATCATTTGACAGGAAGCTAGTAGCTTATGCGATGGAATAGGCCTGCGACTTCCTGTTCATGTGAGTGTAACACACACTAATGCCTTTTATGTGTGATTTTATTCAAACTAACAAAAGAATATGTGTTCAACTAATTTCAGCGGGCGCAAGAAGATGAAGTTGAAGAGTGAAGGAAGCATGTTCAAGAATCAAGTGCTTAATTTGTTGACGATTCTGTTGTGTCGAAGTTGAAGAATGATGGAAGCATGCAAGAAACAAATGTTTTGTTTGGCGATTTGTAGTGTCTTCTAGTCCAAGCTTGTGCTACAAAATCTTCAGAACGGAAACTGTCATCTCTGTCTTCGTTATATAGCTCTGCGTTTGTAGTTAGGAATCATGCGGTCAGATCAATAGGACTAGCAGCTAGCTCCTTTGATTGTAGCACCCGTAGAAAATCTTATAATGGCTGTAGAAATGATGCATCGAATGGTACAGAACCCGAAGTAGTGTACACTTATTCTTCCCACTGAACTTCGAAATATGTGTTGGTACATTTTTCCTTCCCGCTGAGGCGCTGAACTGTCTCCAAAATGCACACGTGCAGAAATTTCTGAACCTTGCACTGACCCTTATTTTTTCACCGAACCTTTTTTCCCACTGAACCACACCGTGCACATACAGCTTGGCCTACGTGCCTACACTGCGCGAGGGCACGTTTTTTCTTATTTTGAAATGGGGGAAGGGCACGTTGGTGAATGATACTAGCTAGTTTCAATCCATAATACATGGCGTATATTTTTAGTTAAAAGTTAATATTGCGTGATTTGACTAATCCTTTAGAAAAAAATATAAAAATCTACAAGATTTAATAAACATAATATAAAAATATATTATATGACAAGTCTATTGATATTTATTTTGTGTTCTACATATTCGTATTTTATCAACTAGCTAAATATCCGTGCGTTGCTACGAGCAACCCATGAATATTTATTCTGGCATTGATCAAACAATTGTTTAATTTGTGAAAGCGTTAGAGCAAGTACAATAAGCTAAGCAGGCTATAAGGATTAAAGTATTATTTGTTGGATGACATGGAAGAGAGAAGAGGAGAGAAGGGGAGTGGGCTTGCAAGAGCCAGCTCTAGCACGTGCATCTAGGCACTTTATGAGAGTGGGAGGTGGGCCACATCTTAATAAAGTAACACATTTTTATATCTAACTATTGTATATGTTGGATATATGGCTGACTATAGATGACATGGCAATCTCTTATAGCCAGATGTTGGCTGTACTATTGTACTTGCTCTTAATGGTTTCTCATAATCTATGTTAGTTATAAGTGGTATGATTTAGGAGCAACCAAACCACTATCGTTAAACAAATCCTCCTACCACCAGTTACCTTTCTGCCAGTGCCGGTCCCCATGGCCGGAGGCTCCCGCTGCCGGTCCCCTCGGCCAATCCGCAGTGCGGACCCACGCCATGCGATGCACGGCGGCTTCTCCTCCCAGGCCGGAAGCTCCTGCCGCCGGTCCCCTCCGCCAATCCACGGCGCAGACCCACAGCGCGCGATGTACGTCGGCTCCTTCCGCGCTGACGACGAGTTCCCAAGGCCGCCGCTGCCAGAGAGGTACCTTGGCGTGCGCCGGCAGTCATGGGGGACGTGGGTGGCCGAGATTACAGATCAGGTCACCCACCAGCGCTTCTGGATTGGATCCTACCAGACAGAGAGGCATGCGGCCTACACGTACGACTACGAGTCGAGGCACCTCCACGGCACGACGGTGCGGGTGAACTTCCCCGACGGCCTCCCCGACGTGCCGGATTTGGGGCCAATCGATCCCCGCGTGGCCACTGCACGCCAAATCCGAGAGGACCGCAAAGCACGAGAGTGCCTCGAGGCGGAGCACGCCGACGAGGCGTACATGGAGTAGCTGCGGCGGCAGTTCCCACAGCTCGTCGTAGAGGAGCGCGCCAAACTGGAGGCATTTAAGGCGGAGCGCCGTGAGCTGCCAGCGCGCGTGATGGAGGAGCCGCAGGAGCCGCGCATGAAGGAGCCGTGGGAGCGTTCGGGGCCGTCGGGTGCGAGTTCATCCGGTGCGGGTCCGTCTTCCGTGCCGCTGGTCGTCGACCTCACCGGCGAGAACAGCCACGATAGCAACAACTCCTCATACTTCGGCGGAGTTGACTGGAGGGCGCGTGAGGTCGAGTGCACCGACAACGAGTAGTTTCCACTAGGTTTTAGTTTGTATTAGGTCTAGTTTCAGTGAGTTTCGTGTCAGGTTTGCAGTTTCGTGTCAAGTTTGTACTTGTTTACAAACTAGTTTGAATGAAGCTCCAATGAAATTTGCGTTTCAAATGGTTTAAGAGTTTAAGTATGAGGGATTGGCTAGAAACTGCATTTCGAATGAGAGTTCACATTTTGAAAATAGATGTGTGAAACCATATTTATTTAAGAAAAATAAACAATTCCCACCACAAGGGTTCCACTGTTCAACCAATCGAAAAACAGAGAGAGATGTGAGTGTATTGAGAGGAGCTTGATCTGCATGTCACACCCAGCTATTTATACACATTCTCCCGAGTTGGCGAGGTGGGACTAATCCCTGTATTGGGCACTAAATGGCCCAAAGCACATTTTCTCACCTAGATATATAAATATATCAAATATTTATAGTGTTTTTTGAAAAAATCATAGCAGCCTAGACACAACAAGTGTGAAAATCCTTAGTCACTACGCAAGAAAGCTCGAAGGGAACAAAAAACATACAACTAGATAGACATAATACAATTTTAATAAGCAAAAAAAAAATGATAAGGTTTGAAACGTTGTTATTTTCAAATTAGAGTTCATGTTTTTTAAACAGATGTGTCCAACTGATGGCGTGGAATACACGTTCGATGGGAGACCCCAAGTGTAAGGTTTGATGTAATTTAATAGCAAGTTTTCCCTTGATTACAAAACCAAGGTTATCAATCCAATAGGATTTGGAGAAGGTTTCGGAAAGGTGACAATGGCAATGGCGCCAGAAGCTTGACGTGGACGTGCACACACACCAACAAATTACTTTGACCCAACGAAACAGAAAGGTTGTCAACCTCTCTCGCTTGCTGAACACAAAAGATTAAACGTATGGTGGAAAACAATATGAGAGAAAAAATGACCAGCGAGCAAATGACTAGGAAAAGCTATTAAAACGGTTGTAACCAATGTAGGAAAATAGGACCGGTGTCCACAGTTCACTAGTGGTGTCTCTCAAAAAGATAAACGTGTTGGGTAAACAAATTACAGCGGGACAATTGACAAACATGGGCGCAACACAATACTATCATGACACATGGTTCATCGTTTCATTTTATATGGGCATTACGTCAAAATACATAGACCGTTATCCAACTGCATCTATGACTAATAATCCACCTCGGGATCGCTATCCAGCATGTCACCCGAAAGTATTAAGTTGCAAGTAACAAATAATTGAAATAAGCAAGGTGCGTAATGTAAGCAATGAGTACAACATAAATCAATAAACACCGATGTTTTATCCCTAGTAGCAACAACACATCTCAAGTTCTAATCGTTTCTGTCAGCTCGAGCTCGAACAAGAGAGGCGTGAACCCACTATCTAGTATAAATACTCCCTCTACTGACACAAGTAATTACTTCGGCCAAATCATACACAAGCATCGGAGAGCATGCAAGATCATAAATAAAACATATCATAGATAAACTGAACCATAATGTCAAGACTCCATAATTCATCGGATCCCCGCAAACACAACACATAGTATTACATAAAGATATCTTAATCATATAGGCAGCTCATAAGATCTAAACAATGGAGCACAAAGGAGAAGAGACAATCATCTAGCTACTGTCATGGACCCGTAGTCTCGTGGTGGACTACTCACGCATCACTCCGGAGGCAGGCATGGTGGTGTAGATGCCTCCGGTGACGATCTCCCCCTCCGGCAGGGTGTCGGGAAGAGCAGCAGAACCCTCTCGATATAGGGTTGGCGACGGCGGTGGCCTCGGATGTTTTCTGGAAAATATGATCGGGTATCGAGTGTTTCCGGGATGAAGGCAATTTATAGGCAAAAGGGCGACTCTAGGAGGTCTCGGAGTCGCCCAGGTGCGGCCAAGACTGGGCCGCGCCTTGGGGTCGTCTGGCCCCTGTGGGGCCCCTGTAGGCATCCTCCTGGCGCAGTCTTTGTTTCCATGTAAAAATAATTCAGGTAAATTGGCAGCTTATTCCGAGAAAATTCCCCGACTAGCTTTTCTGAAACAAAAAGACAGCAAAAATAAGAATTTGCACTGGGCATCTTGTTAATAGGTTAGTTCCATTAAAATGTGCCAAAATGATATAAAAGCATTATAAAAGCATGTGGCAATGATATATAATATGCATGGAACAACCAAAAATTATAGATACGTTTGAGACGTATCAGCATCCCCAATCTTAATTTTTGCTCGTCCTCGAGTAGGTAAATGATAACAAAATAATTTTTGGTAGTGACATGCTACCAACACGATTATGATCAAGTAATGTAAAGCATATGAACCGAATGAATGAATTGATCCAAGTCAATGGCCTATAGTTGACATAACGTAAATAATTATTAACCATGTGTACATCTAAGCCAGAATTTTTTCATAGATAGTACTTTGGAGACATGAAAATTAAGACTTGTCATGCTTGATAGTTCACAAAGCAATATACTTTTGGCAAAGATGCTCAACCAACACAACGGAAGATTTAAGTTTTCAGCAGAAGCTTCAACTTGTAACATACTTATCTCAAGATAATGTCAATATAAAGTTTTCACAGTTAAACATAAACATAGCATGTAGTAGACTTGTACCTCAATTGCTACTATGCATTTGCTTGAGAGATAAAGATTGGAAAGGAAAAATGACTCAATATAAAAGTAAAAGAAAGGCCCTTCACGGGGGAAGCATAGATTAATCGTGTGCTAGAGTTTTTTAATTTTTTGAAAGCATATAGAGACATAAAAATATATATTTTTGAGAAAGGTGGTTGTTTACGTCAACGACTAGCAATAGCAGTCTTAACATCTTCCACACCAACTAAGTTTTAAGAGCGGTTTCGAGATATCATACTTTACATATATTTTTTTTTTTTGACACTCCTCCCCTCCTTTGCTTGCACAAGCCACGGCTAACCGAATCCTCGGGTGCCTTCCATCAGTCACATATCCATGGAGGAGTGCCTTATTAATTTATTTCCGATATTGGACTAACCAGCAATGTGCAATTTTGTTGATGAGCAGATGAAGCATGCAAGTCAAAATAAACTTATTTGGCATGGAAGATGATAAACCCAACTACTATGTCCTCATGAGCTGAAAACAGTGACACAATATAGAAGTAATAACATTTTGAATATTTAAAGGTAGCACACGAAAAATTTACTTGGAGTGGTTTGGAAATACCAAATCAAGGTAGGTATGGTGAACACTAATGGCATGGATATTTGGCTCAAAGTTGTTGGATGCACGAGTAGCATTCCCTCTCAGTACAGAGTTTTTAGGCTTAGCAAGGTGTCAAGCAAATGCATATTAAAAACTGAATACATGAATGACCACACGATATACATTAAGCATAACCATTAGACTCCGCATTGTCTCCCTTTTCAACCAAACATGCTTTGCAAAAAAGAATATCTAGACTTTGAGAAATAACAATCAGAACAAGCATCATAATTCTAAACTTTACGGTATTTCTCCACTAGTCCATTATTAAGCAAATGATCCACAAGTTTAAGCATTAATCTAATTTATATCTCAAAACAATTGACAACATCAAATAACTCAAGACAATGCTATTTGAATTTCTTTTACCACTTCCTACATGATAGTTCCCTTTCAAGCAAACACCAATCAATTTATTTGAACAACTCTCTAAGCAAATAAGCATGTAACACAAGAGAGTACAACCTAACTACAAGTAACTAATAGCTCTGAACAAGAGATACATGGTAAACAAGAGCTAGAAGCTACGATAATAAAAAGCTAAACACACTCTACACATATAAGTGAAAAACAGGAGTGTATATGAAAAAGCGAAACGTGTCTCTCTCCCACACAAGAATGCAAGGATCCATTTATTGAAAAGTACCAGCAAACAAAACAAAACAAAACTGAAAGCAAAACATAAATGACGCTCCAAGAACAACACATATTATTAAAGGAATAAAAATATAGTTTCATACGATCGACCTGATTAATTGTCGATGAAGAAGGGTATGCCTTGGGCATCCCCAAGCTTAGACGAATTATTGAATATTTGGTGGCGGTCCAGGGGAGCCTCCCCAAGCTTGAGCTTTAATCCCTTCTTGATCTTCTTTCGTCACCTTGTTCTCTCAACACTTGAAAACTTCCTTCACACAAAACTTATCACAAACTTATTAGAGGGGTTAGTACTCAAACAAAATAATCCACCTTCAGTTCTCACTTTAAAAATTGCATAAACTTGTTTCTAAACATTAGGTACTGTCACAAATATCTAAGTGATGTTCCGTGGATAGAAAAACTCCACTTTGCCCGTAAAAGGTGCAATGCAAAAACTTGGACAGAATCTGTCAAAAACAGAACATAACGCAAAGATAATTTTTTTTGAGATACTAGGACACTTCGAATTAGAAAACTCAAAACTAACGAAAGGTAGACAAAACCCAGATGCTTGCTGTCAAAAATTTACAACTCCCGATCACGATCTGTGATTTTTGGAATTTCGTACGGTGACGAACAGCAATCTGTTTCTGGACAGCAAACTTAAAATTTTACTTCCCTCTCATTAGAGACTATTTTTGGCACATAAAAACGAAAATAAAAGGATACAAAGGAAGTGTTACCAAGGTAACATCAACCTTGACTCAAATAAAGCAAAACAAACTGAAAGTAAAAATAATGGGTTGCCTCCCATAAGCGTTTTTCTTTAACGCCTTTTAGCTAGGCACAATAGTACAAAGATCAAGTATTATCAATTTCAATGATGCCTAAATGGTTTCCTTTGCACCTCTTACCATTGCCCCTAGGAAAGATATGATTTCTTCCTGAAGAATGGAATCTAATGATTCCCTCATGCATATCAATAATAGCTCCAACAGACCTTAAAAATGATCTCCCAAGTGTAATTTGTCCTTCACCTACACATTCAACAATATAATAATCAATGGGAATAAACATTCCACATAGTTTTGTATGAATACCTTCCACCTTTTCCAAAGGAATTTTTGTGAAATTATCAGCAAGCTTGAGATGGTTTGTGCAAACAGATAATCCCCACAATTTTAAAGAGTCATAAATAGATTTAGGCATTATGGAAAATTCTGTCATATCACAAGTGGCACTAAAATATTTCCCATCTATCTCTATTTTAATGAAAGGGCTCCAACTTGATTTAGAGTTTTTAGCTTCGAAGGTAATATGAGGGACTTTGTAAAGAGCTCCCTCATGAAGTTCTTGAACCAACCTTTCAATATTCCCTATGCTAGACATATTCACCTCAAGGGTATCCAATCTACTAGCAATGTTCTCAAGTTTTGAGTCAATCTTGTTGTTTGTTGATGAATATGATGCTATTAGGCTTTTAATTGCATTAAAAACTTGATCTCCATTATGCCGAAGGAAGTCTCCTCCAACAATAGAGTCTAAGGCATACCTATAGCAAAGGACAATACCGAAATAGAAGCTACTAAGAAGCAGGCTTAGGGTAATTCTTGGCTTAGTTTTCTCATAGGATTTTACACTTCTACCCCAGGCTTCTTCAAACCTTTCTCCACTCCTTTGTTTAAAAGTAAGAACTTCAGTTTCAGGTGACATAACATAAGGAGTAAAACTAGACATGATAGCTAAACACGGGATAAAATTTAGACAAACCGAAATACAACCAGGTGCTGGAATTTTTATTTTTTTGTGTGTTTTTTAGTTTTAAAGAAAACAAAAAGCAAACAAGACTAATAAAAAAATATACTAAGCAAGACAATAACAAAATAGAATGTAAGGATGTGTGAAACTCCCCTCGCTGAAGCTTCCAAGTCCCCGGCAAAGGTGCCAGAAACTTGCTTGATGGCGTGGAATAACACGTTCGCTGGGAGACCCCAAGTGTAAGGTTTGATATAATGTAGCAGCAAGTTTTTCCTTGATTACAAAAACCAAGGTTATCAATCCAGTAGGACTTGGAGAAGGCTTCAGAAAGGTGACAATGGCAATGGCGCCAGAAGCTTAACGTGGACCTGCGCACACACCAACAAACTACTTTGCCCCAACGAAACAGAGAGGTTGTCAATCTCTCCGGCTTGCTAAACACAAAGGATTAAACGTATGATGGAAAATAATATGAGAGCAAAAATGACCAGCGAGCAAATGACTAGGAAAATCTATTAAAACGGTTGTAACAAATAATTGAAATAAGCAAGGTGCGTAATGTAAGCAATGAGTACAACATAAAGCAATAAACACCGATGTTTTATCCCTAGTAGCAACAACACATCTCAAGTTCTAATCGTTTCTGTCAGCTCGAGCTCGAACAAGAGGTATGAACCCACTATCTAGTATAAATACTCCCTCTACTGACACAAGTAATTACTTCGGTCAAATCATACACAAGCATCGGAGAGCATGCAAGATCATAAATAAAACATATCATAGATAAACTGAACCATAATGTCAAGACTCCATAATTCATCGGATCCCCGCAAACACAACACATAGTATTACATAAAGATATCTTAATCATATAAGCAGCTCATAAGATCTAAACAATGGAGCACAAAGGAGAAGAGACAATCATCTAGCTACTATCATGGACCCATAGTCTCGTGGTGGACTACTCACGCATCACTCCGGAGGCAGGCATGGTGGTGTAGATGCCTCCGGTGACAATCTCCCCCCCCCCCGGCAGGGTGCCAGGAAGAGCAGCAGAACCCTCCCGATATAGGGTTGGCGACGGCGGCGGCCTCGAATGTTTTCTGGAAAATATGATCGGGTATCGAGTGTTTCCGGGACGAAGGCAATTTATAGGCGAAAGGGCGACTCTAGGAGGTCTCGGAGTCGCCCAGGTGGGGCCCAGGCGCGGCCAAGGCTGGGCCACGCCTGGGGGTCGTCTGGCCCCTGTGGGCCCCCTGCAGGCATCCTCCTGGCGCTGTCTTTGTTTCCATGTAAAAATAATTTAGGTAAATTGGCAGCTTATCCTGAGAAAATTCGCCGACTAGCTTTTCTGAAACAAAAAGATAGGAAAATTAGGAATTGACACTTGGTATCTTGTTAATAGGTTAGTTTCACAAAAATGTGCCAAGATGATAAAAAAGCATGTGGCAACGATATATAATATGCATGGAACAACCAAAAATTATATATACGTTTGAGACGTATCACCAACCATATGAATATAAGAAGAACAAATTGCCCACCTGATATACAAGGTCTAGGGTTTCATATGTACCAAAAGATATTGGGGTAGACCTAGCTGGCTAGGAGAGTTGCATGTGTCTCACATGTACCGAAGGTGGTAGGGGTAGACCTACCTGTCCGTGAGTGTTACATGTGGTTCCACATGTTCCAAAGTAGGTGGAATAACCATCGGGACAGAGAACATGAAATTCTATACCTTTGAGTCCAAACCATGCAACCTAAAGAATTATCTTGTTCGACAATATGCAACATAGCAAGGAGTGTTGCATGTGGCTCCACATGTACCAAAAGGTGGTAGATGTACAACTAGTTGGATTCGATCGTAATATATATTACTATGTAAGTGTGGAGTGAAGTTCATGAGACACTATCCAAACTCCAAATTCGCAAAATTTAACAGTTTGCCATTATTCTTAGCATTTCTGTATCGAAAAATTAAGAAAATATGAAATATTTCAAAATTGCAAAACAACATTGAATTCATGCCTAATTAGGTCTATATGGCTTGGATAAAAAATTAGGGTCATTTCGTGGAGGTCGAAAAAAATCACTTGCTTAGAAATGGGTGCCAAACATAGCCCGAACGGGTCTATTTGTAAGCAAGTGATTTTTTCGACCTACTCGAAATGACCCCATTTTCCCCCCAGTCCAGTATGGCCAAAATAGGTATTTGTGACAAGTATTTTTGATTTTTAACAAGTCCCACATACTATTTATTTATTGCTAAAAATGTGTAGAAAAAGGGGCATCCTATCACGTGCAGTGAATCTTGCGACAACTGAGGCTCCACTAGTCCAGATTCAATTTTTTTTAAAGAACCTAACAAATATTTGATGCATAATTGGATCACACACTTTCTTTCATTTACCGGCTAAGACACACTACTCCAGTGACGTTTTTGTTTTCTAGAAAATAAATAGCCTTCTGAACCTAAAAACGAAGACATAATATTGTTACACCCAAGAAAAAATAATCATTATTTAATCACAGTATCAATATAAGAAAAGTACATATATAAAAAATGCCCACCCGATCTACAAGGGCTGGGGGTCCACGGTTCAACCGATCGAACACGGCTCATGCGCAATCAGGTCGAACTGGTACTGCCCAGCCCGGGAGACCAGGTCCACTGGCAGGCAGAGAGAGTATCGGTAAGTGATGTTGAGAGGAGCTCGGTCTACCTGAAAGGATCGAGTAGGTTGACTAGAGTGGGGGGGTGAATATGCAACTACAATTTTGTTTTCTTTAATCAAATTATGGCTTTGCTCAAATATAAGTTCTCTAGATATGCAACTAGGTGAACAATCCTATATGATGAGCAAGATAAGCTAGCAAAACAAGTAAAGGAAGGTTAAGAGATAACCACACGGTGACGCGGAGATGTTTCACCGGAGTTCATTTCCCAATGGAAACTACGTCTCCGTTGGAGCAGTGCGGAGTCACAAAGTGAACTCTGATTAGCCTTGATATGGCACACCGTATCTCCCTCGTGTTATCCTCCAATGAGGAGATCCACGAGCCACTATATGATGCCCTCGAGGTCGACAACAAACCTTAAAGGATGAGGCACACTCCACAACCGAATTGGAGAATCTCACCAAATTCCCACGGCGCCCAAAGCCACAAGAATCACAATGCCGGGGCACGACTCCACGACTCAATTGCATGCTCCCGGCTAGTCCCCGCGGTTTCCAAAGCCACAAGAACGACCAACGACCGTGTGCGCTCCTCCTCCCCACTCGTCTCGCCACGCCTCGCCATTCAGGAATGAGCCGAGTCAATTACTATATTTATTTTTGTTCGGGAAAACCTAATGAGTCATTAATTAATAATTAACGGACGCGTTAATTACTCAGCCGTTTCCGATTCCTTTAATTGGTGCTACTGTTACCGAATCGATTGTGGGGCTGCGCACACGTCCAACTCAAGTCGCAGTATATATATATAGGCTGGGCGAACCCTAGCCGCCTGATGTCTATGCACGCTTCTATTCTTGTAGACAATGTTGGACCTCCAAATGAAGAGTTTTGTAAAACAGCAGCAAGTTTCCCTTAAGTGAATAACCCAAGGTTTATCGAACTCAAGGAGATAGAGGTCAAAGATATCCCTCTCAAGCAACCCTGCAATTAAGATACAAGAAGTCTCTTGTGTCCCCAACACACCCTGTACACTTGTCAGGTGTATAGGTGCACTAGTTCGGCGAAGAGATATTAAAATACAAGTGATATGGATGATTATAAGTGGTAATTGCAATAAAATGGCAGCAAGCAAACATGTAGCAGAACTGGTTGTAAACGGTGTTTCAATGATTGGAAACAAGGCCTAGGGATCATACTTTCACTAGTGGACACTCTCAACAATAATAATATAATTGAATACATAGTACTTCCTCTTCACTATGCTACCCCAAACTATTCTCCCGTTGGATAACGAACACCAATCCACTGCGTAGGGCTATAAAACACGCCTCAAGTCTGTATTCCACCTCTAGAGCACCCCGCGCTGTCACTATGAGCGCCCCAAAATGGTACTAAACAAACGCCACAATTTCATAGAGACATCCAACACAAGAACAACTCATGGCAAGTATTCGCATAATCTTTAATCCAAAGAGTCACACGCGGTGCATACACTGTCAACTTCGCACCGTGGGACAAAGGTGATTCCGGAGTTTACATTAATAAAACCACTTGGGTAGCATATTCATAAGATTATGAAGAGTAACATCTATGGATTCAACTAGATTACAAAGCTCATGATCACATATAGATCACACCATGGGAGAATTTATAGTAATAACATTGCTACCATCATGCAAGTAATTTCCATAGGTTTTTTAATTTTCTCTTCAAACACATCATGTCCTAACTCAAGATAAATTTCATAGAGCTCTCTAATTTTTTTTTCCATTAAGCCTAACTAGTGAAATAAAAACAAGAAACAAAAGATATAACTGTAGAATCAAAAGAAGATAGCTTCGAGCACTCACACGCCAGCAACAGTGCTAGAAAATAGCTTAGTAGACGCAGGATGTGAGTACCTTTTACCTTACCTCCCCGGCAACGGCGCCAGAAAAGAGCTTGATGTCTACGCACGCTTCTATTCTTGTAGACGGTGTTGGGCCTCCAAGTGCAGAGCTATGTTGAACAGCAGCAAGTTTCCCTTAAGTGAATAACCCAAGGTTTATCGAACTCAGGGAGATAGAGGTCAAAGATATCCCTCTCAAGCAACCCTGCAATTAAGATACAAGAAGTCTCTTGTGTCCCCAACACACCCAATACACTTGTCAGGTGTATAGGTGCACTAGTTCGGTGAAGAGATATTAAAATACAGGTGATATGGATGATTACAAGTGGTAATTGCAATCTAAAATAAAAATGGCGGCGAGCAAACATGCGACAAAAATAAAGTAACGGTGTTTCAATGCTTGGAAACAAGGCCTAGGGATCATACTTTCACTAGTGGACACTCGTAACATTATGCTACTCCGAACCATTCTCCTGTTGGATAACGAACACCAATCCACTACGTAGGGCTATAAAAGCACGCCTTAAAGTCCGTATTCCACATCTAGGGCACCCCGCGCTGTCACTATGAGCGCCTCAAAATAGTACTAAACAAACACCACAATTTTCTAGTGACACCCAACACAAAGAAAAACTCATGGCAAGTATCCCCATAATCTTTAATCCAAAGAGTCACACACGGCACGCGCACTGTCACCTTTGCACCGTGGGACAAAGGTGACTCTGGAGATTACATTGATAAAACCACTTGAGTAGCATAATCATAACATAATGAAGGGGGAAAACATCTATGAGTTCAACCTAGATTACAATGCTCATGATCACAAATAGATCACACCATGAGAGAGAGAGAGATAAACCACATAGCTACCGGCATGAGCCCTCAGCCTCGATGAAGAACTACTCCCTCCTCATCATGGGAGGCAGCAATGGCGATGAAGATGGCTCCGGGGGCACTTCCCCATCCCGGTAGGGTGCCGGAACAGAGACTTATGTCCCCCCGAATTAGGGTTTTTGGTGACGGCGGCGCTACGGAGCTTTTCTGGAGAAATACTTCGGTCTTTTAGGGTTTTCGGGGCAGGAGGAATAAATAGGCGAAGGGACGGCGTCGGAGGGCAACCGAGGGGCCCACGCCACCCCTCGGCGTGGTTGACATGGTGGCCGTGCCCTAGGGTGGCGTAGCCGCCCTCTGGCGCCTCGCCGTCTCCCCTTTGGACTCCATGGACGTGTCGGTGAAATATTGATGTACGTTGATTTTCGTCCAATTCCGAGAATATTCCCCGACTAGCTTTTCTGAAACGGAAAAACAGCAGAAAACAGGAACTGGCACTGTGGCATCTTGTTAATAGGTTAGTCCCAGAAAATGTGTAAAAATGCTATGAAGTGTATATAAAACATGTAACAACAGGCATAATATCAACATGGAACATCAAAAATTATAGATACGTTTGAGACATATTAACATCCCCAAGCTTAGTTCCTACTCGTCCTCGAGTAGGTAAACGATAAAAACAATATAATTTTTTAGCTGACATGCTACCACACAATCTTGATCAAATAATAGTGTAAGGCACATGTGAATGAATAAAGTGATCCAAGTCAATGGTCTATAGTTTGCTACTAATTAAGCAATGAGTAAACAACTGAATCATATGAGTAAAACTTTTCACAAATAGTACTTTGGAGACATTGGATCCATAAGTTTTGCATAAGAGTTAACTCACAAAGCAATAGTTTCAAAGTAAAAGGTATTTGACCAACACAAAGGAAGATTTTAGTTTCAGCATTTGCTTCAACCTCAACATATTTATCTCATGGATATTGTCAATACAAAGCAATATAATCAGTCAAATACGCTAGCATAACAATTTTTGTACCAAAGTTGACACTAGTGTTTGCTTGTGGAGATAGAAAGAAGTAGGAAAACTGACTCAACATAAAAGTAAAAGAAAGGCCCTTCGCAGAGGGAAGCAGGGATTAAATCATGTGCTAGGGCTATTTAATTTTTCAAATCATATAGGGAGTGAAAATAATATTTTGAGAGGTGTATGTTAATTGTCAACGAATCAGTAGTAGACAGTACGATATAACCCTTGCCAACCAGACTTTTTAAGAGCGGCTCCCATGAAGGACGTTATTTCTACCAGCAAGGCAGATCATCCCTCTTTCTATTTTGTTTACACATGCAGATGTTTCACTGAAGGCTCAGCTGACAAAATGTGAAGAGATTAAGCGGTTAAAGTTGTAATTAATTGGGACTGGACACCCCGTTGCCAGCTCTTTTTGCAAAATTTATAGATAAGCGGATGTATATGCCGCTAGTCTGGAGGTAAAGCCTGATTGACAAGTGAAATAAAGACGTCTACCACGTCCTCATGAGCTTGGTAAACAGTGACACAAAAAGGAGTAGTAACAATTTTGAATAGTTTAAAGGTAGCACATGAAAAATTTACTTGGAGTGGCAGGAAAATACCACATATAGGTAGGTATGGTGGACACAGATGGCATGGATTTTGGCTCAAGGATTTGGATGCACAAGCAGCATTCCCGCTTAGTACAGCGTTTAGGCTAGCAAGGTTATTTAAGCAAACACAAACTATCAACCAGCACAACAAGAACTTATATGACAACATATCAGAAACATTATAAGACTCCACACTGTCTTCCTGGTTAACCAAACCCTTTTACTAGAAAATATCTTGACCTTGGAATTACCACATCCTCCATATACAAACCAAATTTCAACAATCTTTACGGCTGTTCTCCACTAATGGGCTTTACTTACATGATACAAAAGTTTAAACATGACCTACTTAGTAACCCAAAACAATTGACAAGTGATGCCCACAAGTATAGGGGATCGTTGAAATCTTCGTTGGGAAGTATTACCCAAATTTATAGTTCGACTCAAGGGGAACACAAGAATACCAATAAGACTTTAGCAATTGAGACGTCACTCTCAACCACACCTGTATATCAATAAACTTGCAGCAGTGATAGTTATGGCAGTAGGAGGATTCAAGCAAGCAAAATAAAACAGCAGTAGTAAACAAGGGTTTCCCAGTTTTCACCGGAAAAGTGAAAGTGTAACTCAGAGATTTAAAACGTAGGCATGAGGTGATAGCGGGGTGTTGCATGAATAAGATTGATCATATAATAAGAAACAAATAGCAATGGGACTTATCTCTAACTCCGATATATGTAGGTATGTGTTCCGTAAATAGTTGTGCGTACTAACCAAGAGAATTTGCACAACATCTATTGTCCTACCTGCCCATTTCACCGGGGCCAACTTGGAACTACAGGTAATTAAGGTCTACCCTTTCGAATAGCCCGGAACAACGCATTAACACTTCATGAACACATAGAATCCTCAAACTAAAACATCTCCCCCTTGTTTTCCCTATATGTCACTTTTAGGGTTCGCAGGTTCAACATAATAGCAGGTGATACACTTTGCAGATAAATACCAAACTCAAATATATGATGGGGCAAAATAAGTTCAGTACTGAAATCATGCCACTCGGGCCCTAGTAGCAAGCATTAAACATAGCATAAGTGCATCAACACAATACAAAAATATCCTCAAGATAAACCCCTAAGATCTCGGACAACGGGTATCATTACATGATCAATCTCATCCAATCCCCATCCACCTCATATGCCTACAGCGGACTACTCACACATGGTGATGGTGAAGGAGCTCATGGTCGATGGAGATGAAGGCGGTGAAGATGGCGGTGAAGACGGCCTCCGGATCCCTCCTCCGGGGGAGGAATCCTGGATCAATCTGTCTCCGAAAACGAAGATCGTGGTGGCGGCGGCGCTCTGTTTCGCGAAAGCTCCCCCCTTTAGGTCAGCCACTTTTTCGTATATATGAGGGGGTACGCGAAAGCCGAAGGAGAGGCGGTGCCGAGGCCCAGATGGGTGGGCCCACGCGGCCAAGGAATCTGGCCGCGTGGGGCCCACTCTTTTGGCCCTCGGACGCTTCCTCGTGTCCATCTTTTGCACGATGCCCTTCTTTTCCATAAAAATTGACGTGGTATTTTTCTCCGATTTAATTTCCTGCAAAAACAACCAGAAAAGAGACTTTGCTAAAAACAGCGTCAGATTCAGCAGTTTTATTCAAATATGGGAAGATTCCGGAGCAAATTATGAAGCAAAGTGCTTGGAAAAGTAGATGCATTTTAGGTGCATCAACTCCCCCAAGCTTAGCTCGTTGTTTGTCCTCGAACAACTCAAACATAGTGCAGAAGCGATAAAAAGACTTTGACAAGAACTTTGCATTGCATATGTAACACCGTTTAATACCAACAAGTATTCAAAACATAACTTCCATAACAAATAACAAAATGCTAGCAAAGGTGCATCTAATCAGTGTTAAAGCATTTATATTTGTTGCAAGAGAAATAACATGAAGTGTCAGCACTTGGATGAGTTTGCCCAACTGTAGAAATAGACAAAGGTTCTTGCATCGCTTTTGATTGAATCATGTCAAGATTTTTGAGATCTTTCGATTCTTTCTTTTATTGACTAGTGAACTCATTGTGCTTACAACCTTGCTCTCAGTTTTATCAATCCATTTGGTGTTCCCTATTATGACTCATATGCTTGACCAACTAATGGTTGAGAGCCTCATGCCCCGTGAATACGAGTACCTACACCACGGTGTTACTCAACTCGGGCCACAAAGCAAGTTTAAGTTTCTAAGTCATTGCAAGTAATAATAGCGTCATCAAGAGCGTCAACTGGGGTACCTCTTGTCCCAGGACATGGAACAAGCCCATGTCAAAACGACAAGACAAACAGACAATGAACAATCTCAGCACTCTTTTATTTACTATTTGTGTAGCTTTTTATTATGAAGTGCATCACTGAATGTTCACTTTGGTACGCTGTAAATTTCCACCATGAATGATGCATGGCTTAGGTTGGCGGCCCAGGCGTCTCTCTAGCCATTTATACCCACTCCTCAAACTTACTAAGTTTCCGCATTTATTTGGCACCATGATAAGCATCCATAAACAAAAGTACATGATATCAACTAAATGTAATTTAGTGCAATGTTGAAAGCTTTCTATGTGTCAGCACATATAAGTTAACTCCCAACCCCTAAGCTTGTCAAGCATATGACTTCATGTTTAACATTTGAAAAACTCTTTTACTTTCTCTTTGGTTGGCAAGTTTAGCAAGCACAATGGGATGCGTAGACCTTTGTTTAGAGCCACAGTTACTCAATCCACAGCCAAGTGTTGTCACTAAATAATATCTCACTTGCATCATCATATAACATACTAGAACACGGAGAAGATAAACATTTGCTACCACTTCCCTAGATGTTAAAGAAACTATGATGTGCGCACTTGCTGTTATTAAAAAGTCCACATAAGCACGGCAAAGGTGTCATACCTTTCATCCACTTCATGCACATCAACTCATCATCGTTGTTCTCCTCTCCCAACTTGAACTGCGCAATAAAAACTCAAATCTGCCATAAAACGTTACTGCATACAGAACTGTTTTTCCCTACCTAAACACCTCAGAATAATCTCATATTTTACGGGTGTGTAGGTTATGAAAAGTTGCAGTAGTGGTTAAAATTTTAGCTCATTCGGAGTTACAGAAAAAAAATGAAACAGTGAGCAGATTTCAGCAATTCCTGCACCTCCGTTTTTACTTTGGATTCAAGAAAACGAAAATATTTTTGTTCTTTTTAGTTTTTAGATGCATAAAGTAAATGACCAGAAGTAAATAAGCAAAAGAAACAAATAAAATCTTTTTGTGTTTTTGTGATTTTCAGAACAAGAAACTAAAACATAACAAGATAAAAGTGATATAAAACAACGAATGGAAAGGGAGAGAAGTACTCCCCCAAGCTTGCGATCAAGCTAGTATCCCGGATGGTACCCACCACTTCCATCTCCAGGGAAGTAATATTGGTAGCCTTGCATTCCTGGATTTGGGGCTCCTCTTGAGGTTGCACCTCCTCCACGGTCCACTTCCCGGTAGTCCTGTCAAAAAGGTCAGCACGAGGGAGCCTAATGGACACATTTTGTCCATTAGAACTCTTATAGCTATACATATAATGATCCTCATGCCTCTCACTCATTTCCATGCGAGAAGTCAAAGTAAAATCAAGTAAATTAGACTCTCTCACTAGGCTACCCATGTTATTATCAAAACCTCTCTCTTCCTTAATGTGCTCATATACTAAAGTAGCAATGGCACCAGCATAAATAGGAGTGTAATCAGTATTATTCCTCCTCACAGCCAAGTGCAAGGACCTAGCAAGAATTACTCCCAAGTTATACTCACACGGTATGTTCTCTTTTGCACATTTAAGTAAATAAATCATGGGTCCAGTGCAAGCAGAAGTGTTATCTCTAGCAATAAATCCTCTTGCAAGGAACAAGGCAAAGTATCTCAAACCGGGGTGCTGTATGCAAGTGAATTTACCCCTATTAAGTCTATCAGGAATGTTCACAGAAATACTACGCCAAAAAGCAACAAGTTCTTGGTTAGAATCAGCACGGGTCTCCTCCCAACTACCCGTGTTCTCTACGCGAATAGCTTTGCAGAACTCATCTAATGACATAACCAAGCGCTGCCCCTCATAGTAAATTTAATGACAAAGGTGGGAGACGGTGGCTTACTTTTCTTACTGTGTTTGTAGTTTTCGGGGCCCTCGAACCGGAATGTGGAGAGGAATTCTCGCGAGAGTTCCTCGTATGTGTTCCGTGGATGAAGGGAGAACTCGAGTAAGCCAGCTGCAGCGGCGAAGGCGTTGAAGTCCTCCTTTATCCCCCAATGATCAAGAACCACGGGGTCTTGCCATTTTGTTGCATGAATCCGAAGCCTCTCCCCTGCATATACCGCACCATCCTCCCAAATGGTTGTCATCATAATTCTCGGAAACTCTAGATGATCTTCTCCTTGGTCTCGAAGTCATCCCAAACAATCCTTACCTTGTTCATGATGAAACCTTGCTGTCCAAAAATAATATCCAACAAAAATTAAGATGTAACACTCTAAAACAACATTGAGCCATCCATAACTAGTCTCCACATCAATATCATGCATCAATATCAACTAGAAAACTTAAATCCATGGATTTCTCAAGCATATTAGGTGACACCTAGTGCAGCAAAATACTTCATACATAAAGCATAAGAACAAAAAGTAATTGGATGGGTGGAGGAGTCACATACCAAGGAGCAATCCCACCAAACAGATTTGAAAAATCTGCCCTAAACTTGGAGATCCAAGGATAGCAGGAAGAAGGAGCTCGGGAAAATTTGGGAAAAATACCTGGAGCTGGTTTTCTGTCGAGGGGAAGGAGATGGGCACAGGGCACTCACCTAACTCCACCTGGGGCCAAAGTTAGTGGGTCCCACGCGGCCAAGGAATCTGGCCGCGTGGGACACCTCTTTTGGTCCCTGGTGGCCTCCTGGTGTCCCACTTTTGGCTGTTGGTCCCTCTGGTAAAATAACTTACCTCCAAATTTTTCTGGAATTTTTCGAGAAAATTTTCTGAAGAGAATTTTTCAAACTTCATATTCTGGAATTTCTGAACTCTGAAATAATTATGATTATGCATATACTCCAAAATCTAGGATAAATAAAATTAAAATGCAATACAAATTTTTATGGGAATCAAGTTTTCATCATTTCCACATTAGTAATGAGGTTGATCAAGTCTCATTAATAATATGTAAAAGATATAATACATGATTCTTATTTTATATATATAAAGAAGAAATTCAAGATACCTCATATTTGATTGGAATAGTTCCAATCATCAAGGTAGCATACTTTGGTGCAGGAGGTGGTAGTGCAAATTCAAAGCTTCCAATCATAATAGTATTTCTTTGAATAGAATTCACACTCTTGTTTATCATTGTAACAGGATTCTTCTTGGGAAAATAGATAGTATGCTCATTTCCTTTGACATTAAATGTCACTTTGCTCTCAGTGCAATTTATCACAGCTCCTGCAGTGTTTAAAAAGGGTCTTCCAAGAATAATAGATAGATTATCATCCTCAGGCATTTCTAATATAACAAAGTCTGTAGGAATTAACACATTAGCTATAGAGATAGGAACATCCTCACATATACCTATAGGCACAACAGTTGATTTATCAGCCATTTGCAATGAAACTTCAGTTGGAACCAATTTTTTAGGTTAAGTTTCTTATATAAAGAAAAAGGCATAACACTAACACCAGCTCCTAAATCACATAATGCATATTTCACATAAGTTTCTTTAATATGACAAGGAATAGTTGGAATACCAGGATCTCCACGCTTTTCAGGCAATTTCCCTCAAATGAATAATTAGCAAGCATAGCAGTAATTGCATCAGTAGGTATCTTCCTTTTATTAGTGACAATATCTTTCATATATTTTGAATATGGAGGAATTTTAATAGCATCAACAAGAGGAATTTGCAAACATAAAGTTTTAATCAACTCAAGAAATTTCTCAAACCTAGCATCATCCAAAGATTTCATTACCTCTTGGGGATATGGTATGGGTCTTTGTACCCATGGATCCCTCTCTTTACCTTTTTGTTGATTTGGATGCTTCTTCTTTTTATTCTTCTCAATAGATGGTTGAGGGTCTTCTTTTTCAGGAGGTTCAGGTTCTTCAATATTTTCAGCTTCATGTTGTTCTTCTTCAGGTGGAGATGATTCCTCTTCTTCATTATTATCATCTTCAGTCTCAGCATCAGAAATAGAAATATCCTTATCTTGTTCTTGAGAATCATCAATATCTTCGTTTTCATTGGGAGATTTTCCTGCAGAAGATTTCTTCTTGAGAGCCTCTTGCTCTTTCCTCTTGGGATGGTCTTCAGGATAGTCAGGATCCTGAGTACTTGCACCACCTCTAGTATTAACTCCACAAACCTGTTTCTTCTCAATAAGATTTGCATACAATTGATTTTGAAGAGAAACCATTTGTTCAACTTGATTATTCATCATCTCACAATGTTTAATAATTCTTTAACCTCTCCCACACTAGCATTTAAATTTTAATCTTAATAGAGTTTTCCATAATACTCATTCTATATATGCTCCTCAGGATCGTTATAATAAGCAAAATCATTAATGTACGATACATCAATAGGAGGTGTTACCTTTTCATTACCTTCCATAGAACTAATAGCATTGACTTGGATTGGAAAACATGGTTGATCAATAGGAAGTTTAACACTGAAAGGACACGGATGTCGCCTAGAGGGGGGGGGGGAATAGGCGATTAAAATTCTTTATGGTTTAGGGTTGAATAAATGCGGAATAAAACTTGCGGTTAATTTATCAAGCACAAAACCTAAACAATGCTAGGTTTACCTATGTGCACCAACAACTTATGCTAATCAAGACAAGCAACTATGTGATAGCAAGATATATTACTTCAAGCTCGAAGGCTATCACAAAGTAAATTGCATAAGTAAGAAGCTCGGGTATAGAAATACCGAGGCACTTGGAGACGATGATTTATCCCGAAGTTCACTTCCCAATGGAAGCTACGTCTCCGTTGGAGCGGTGCGGAGTCACAAAGTGATCCCCGAATAGCCGTCAAATGGCACACCGTAATCTCCTTCGTGCCTCTACCAATGTAGAGTGCCACGAACCACTATGGGACACTTGAGGGTGGTCACCGAACCCGTACAAGGATGAGGCACACTCCACAACTTAATTGGAGGCTCTCACCGAATTCCCGCGGCTCCCAAAGCCACAAGAATCACAAGGTTGGGGCGCGACTCCACAACTTAATTGGAGGCTCCCAACTATCCCGCGAGCCACCAAAACTCCGAGATCAACAAGGACCGTCTAGGGCACTCCATGTACCCAAGAGGACAAGCTCTAGGGCACCCCAAGTACCCAAGAGTAACAAGCTTCTCAACTTCGATTTCCACGTATCACCGTGGAGAACTCAAACCGATGCAACCGATGCAATGGGCAAGAACACAAGAAGTGCTCAAAATCCTTCACTCTCAAATCCCACCAAAGCAACTAATGCTATTGGGGGGAGAAGAGAGGAAGAACAAAGAGGAACACTAAATCCCTCCAAGATCTAGATCCAAAAGCTTCCCCTCACTTAGAGGAGAGATTGATTGGTGGAATGGTAGATCTAGATCTCCTCTCTCTTTTCCCTCTAATAGGAGGCAAGAATCATGGAGGAATAGAGAGATAGCAAAGCTCAACAAGATCAACAATGGGGGCAATTTTCGAGCTCAAGAGTTGGGGTCTCCTTGGGGAAGAAGACCCCTTAAGTAGGTAGGTGAGAAATCTGCCCGTTGGCCAGTTTTTGCGTAGGGTCGGAAGTTCCGGAACTTCACCCGGAACTTCCGGATATGTGAGAAATCTGCCCGTTGGCCAGTTTTTGCGCAGGGCCGGAACTTCCGAGACTAAGAGCGGAAGTTCCGCACCACCGGAACTTCCGAGCCAACTTCCGAACGAACTTCCGCTTATGAAATGAAAACACCCGAGAGTAAAAATACTAAGCGGAACTTGCATCGGAACTTCACCCGGAACTTCCGATACTCGGAACTTCCGGGAAAACGAGCGGAACTTCCGCACCATGAAAAACAGGAAAACCTGAAATGCAATAACTTTCTTGTTCGAACTCCAAAACAGGTGAATCCAATTCTGTTGGAAAGGTAGCGACAAGAGCTTTACTACAAATATTAAGGGTCACAAATATAGAGGGGATACCACACATGGGAAGGTGTGGACCCTATCTCGAAGGTGGACCGATAATATTTCCAACCTGAAAACGCAACAAGTTTTCCATACGAAGTCTGTTTTCGGAGAACTTGGGCTTGTCATGAAGATCACAACAAGCACCAAAACCCAACTAGGAGAAAAACCAAATAAGAACCAAGAAAGATGATGAAGGCAAGTATGCAAAGGTTTGAGCTCTCTCCAACTGATACGCTAAAGCTCAATCGAGAGCCCCTCTTGATAGTACGGTATCTATCCTATAACCCGGTCTCCCAACTAGTACCACGAGACCGGTAAAATAGAAACCCTATCATACCTTTGCCTTGCGCATTCCACTTGAGCTAGATGACGTCGATCTTGATCTCTTCAAGTGGACCACCTTTCTTGATTGCGCTTCGCTTGGTGAAGACTCAAACATTGCTCCCCCATACTCCACTATGGGAGAGCCTCTCTTAGGCACATCTTCATATGAACATTATCTCTAAATGGGTGGCAAGCTTCAAGCCTAGGATTTCTTCGAGATGCTCCTCTTGAACTTGCGCTTCTCAACATTGATGACGATCACCACTTGACGTCATCGATCATGGGCCATATGAAATCTTCATTTGATGCAAGCCCATAGAAAGATACCTAACCACACATAGAAATGCTACACACATATCATGGGTTAGTTCACAAAGCTATATGGACAATTGCTTACCATACCAAGAGATACATGATCCCACTTGGTACATCTTGTAGCTTTGTGTGTTGATCAATATCTTGATCAACCTTGTATCTTTTCTTCTCTTTTCAATAGATGATGTCTTGAAGATAACAATGAATGATCACATAATCCTTTTTTTCAAGACATACTTGCAATATGCTCAACTCGCATATGACCAATCATCGGGTAACTCCTCTTATAACAACTTGGTCATCACATACTCTTCTTCTTGATCATCTCAAATATATCCATACAACTCGATGATCTTGATGCCAAATACTCCATTATATCAATATCTTTATGGCATCAACCTTGAATCCAACATATGGAGTTCAAGCATTTGCCTATGGACAAACACTACAAGAATAACTCAATGCAACCATTAGTCCATAGGGATTGTCATTAATTACCAAAACCACACATGGGGGCGCCATGCTCTTTCAAACACCCATTTCAGATAATTCCTTGAGATGAGAGGTTTTAATTCCCTTCTCTTTAATAGCCTTGGAAGCTTCTTTCATCGTCTCTTTGTTTAACTTAAGAATGCCTCCTTTCTTCTCTGGAAATATCTCTTTTCCATCTCTCTCTTCAATATTCCAATCTTCATAATTTCTAGAGATAGTCTCCAATAACTCAGTTGCTTCATCAACGGTCCTTTCCCTGAAAACATTACCTGCAATACTATCAAGATAGCCTCTAGTGTTTTCAGTTAGTCCATTGTAAAATATATAAAGTATTTCATTACTCTTGAAGCCATGGGTAGGACATTTCCTAACCATCTTACTGTACCTCCCCAAGCTTGGGGTAGATCCTCCTTCTCTTTCTGTGAAAAGTTGCTAATCTCAATAGTTAAACCATGGATCTTATCTGCAGGGAAATATTTATTATAGAATAGCTGCAAGCATTCCTCTTTACTAGTAATAGATCCAGGTTCTAAACGATTATACCATATTTTAGCATTTCCTCCCAAGGTAAAAGGAAACAATTTTAAGAAATAATAGCGTTGGTGGATTTCATCTTTACCAAATAGCACAGATAAATCATGCAAAACAGCAATGTGTTCAAAAGGAAACTCATCATCTCTCCCATAAAACTTAAACTTCTCAGCTTTTTCAATTATTTCAGGACCAACACTAAACTCATAATCTTTATCTTTAATTTTAATAGCTTGAGTATTCATTTTCTTAGTAACAGGGAAATAATCATCAAGAGGAGAATTTTTATAGCTATCAAGTTTATCCAATTTATCATAATTTGAATCCATAAAAGCCATAGTAAATGCATATTCTTCCTCAGAAGAAGCTTCATACTCATCATCATCACAATATTCAATATCTTCCAACTCAGACTCCACATTTTCAACATTAGCAGATTCAGGTAATTCAGGCAATTCAGGTGTTTCAGTTGTCTCAGGTGTTACTTATTTGTCTATGCTACCACATATTAAATTATTTTCAGTACTAGTAGACATCTTAGACAATGGTGAACTAGATAAAGCTTTTTCTTTCTTCTTAGCAGTAATAGCAGAAGCATTATTAGGTGAAATTTTTTGCCTACTTAGCAAATCAGTACCTCTACGAGTAGTTGAAGGCCTTACTTCCTTCGGAGAATTCTTTTCCTTTCCCATAGTTGGGGACAAGCAAGTGCAGCAAATAAATGATAACAAGTTGTCTTACCAATAAAGCTAGGTTCCTTGGCAACGGCGCCAGAAAATGTCTTGATGCCCACAAGTATAGGGGATCATTGAAATCTTCGTTGGGAAGTATTACCCAAATTTATAGTTCTACTCAAGGGGAACACAAGAATACCAATAAGACTTTAGCAATTGAGGCGTCACTCTCAACCACACCTGTATATCAATAAACTTGTAGCAGTGATAGTTATGGCAGTAGGAGGATTCAAGCAAGCAAAATAAAACAGCAGTAGCAAACAAGGGTTTCCCAGTTTTCACCGGAAAAGTGAAAGTGTAACTCAGAGATTTAAAACGTAGGCATGATGTGTTAGCGGGGTGTTGCATGAATAAGATTGATCATATAATAAGAAACAAATAGCAATGGGACTTATCTCTAACTCCGATATATGTAGGTATGTGTTCCGTAAATAGTTGTGCGTACTAACCAAGAGAATTTGCACAACATCTATTGTCCTACCTGCCCATTTCACCGGGGCCAACTTGGAACTATAGGTAATTAAGGTCTACCCTTTCGAATAGCCCGGAACAACGCATTAACACTTTATGAACACATAGAATCCTCAAACTAAAACATCTCCCCCTTGTTTTCCCTATATGTCACTTTTAGGGTTCGCAGGTTCAACATAATAGCAGGCAATACACTTTGCAGATAAATACCAAACTCAATTAGATGATGGGGCAAAATAAGTTCAGTACTGAAATCATGCCACTCGGGCCCTAGTAGCAAGCATTAAACATAGCATAAGTGCATCAACACAATACAAAAATATCCTCAAGATAAACCCCTAAGATCTCGGACAACGCGTATCATTACATGATCAATCTCATCCAATCCCCATCCACCTCATATGCCTACAGCGGACTACTCACACATGGTGATGGTGAAGGAGCTCATGGTCGATGGAGATGAAGGCGGTCAAGATGGCGGTGAAGACGGCCTCCGGATCCCTCCTCCGGGGGAGGAATCCTGGATCAATCTGTCTCCGAAAACGAAGATCGTGGTGGCGGCGGCGCTCTGTTTCGCGAAAGCTCCCCCCTTTAGGTCAGCCACTTTTTCATATATCACGAAAACCGAAGGAGAGGCGGTGCTCGAGGCTCCAGATGGGTGGGCCCACGCGGCCAAGGAATCTGGCCACGTGGGGCCCACTCTTTTGGCCCTCGGACGCTTCCTCGTGTCCATCTTTTGCATGATGCCCTTCTTTTCCATAAAAATTGACGTGGTATTTTTCTCCGATTTAATTTCCTGCAAAAACAATCAGAAAAGAGACTTTGCTAAAAACAATGTCAGATTCAGCAGTTTTATTCAAGTGTGGGAAGATTCCGGAGAAAATTATGAAGCAAAGTGCTTGGAAAAGTAGATGCATTTTAGGTGCATCAACAAGTATCAAATTATCCAAGATAGTGATCTACAAGAGTATGTAAGCGTTTTCCATTATGCCATTACCACATGCAACATTTTCTGTTCCAACCAAACACCAGTCAACTTATTTAAACAACTCTCCAAACAAATATAAGTGAACCAAGAGAGTAATTTCTTTAAAAGAACTAATAGCTCTAAATAAGAGATACATGAAAACAAGAGCTAAAAGCTTAACAGCGCCAGATATGAATACTCAACAAGTATAAGTGAAGAATAGGAGTATTCTAATGAAAAAAGCGGAGCGTGTATCTCTCCCAAACGAGATAGCTAGGATCCAACATTGATATGATCAGAGAACAAAACATAAACAAATTGAAAGTAAAAGCACACAGACGCTCCAAGAACAGCACATATGATGTGAAGGAATTAAAATATAGTTTCACTAGAGATGACCTGATAATTTGTCGATGAAGAAGGGGATACTTTGGGCATCCCCAAGCTTAGACGCTTGAGTCTTCTTGAAATATGTTGGGGAGATCCATGGGAGCCTCTCCAAGCTTAAGCTCTTCACTCTTCTTGATCTTATTATATCACCCTTCTCTCTTGACCCTTGAAAACTTCCTTCACCCCAAACTCAACATAATTCTCATCAGAGGGTTAGTTCATCAAATCAAAATTTCACATGTTCTGTAAAGACGCAAACATGACTATCATTTTAAACATTAGCTACTGTTACTTGCCTTATGTGAAGCTCTTCCACCCTTAAAGAATTTCACCTAACACTTGTAATAGAGAGAATGCAAAACAAAAGACAGAATCTGTCCAAATCAGAACAGTTCGTAAAGACGAATTTTTCCAGGGCACTTACGTTACTCAGATCGAAAAACGTAGAACTAATGAAAGATTTAAATCACGTTTCTAAGATTTTAGGAATTTCGTACAGTGAACAGAAGAAATCTGTTCCTGCGCAGTAATCCAAATTTAGCATCATCTTATCATTAGAGACTTTTCTTGGCACAACAAAACGAAAAAGAAAATATACAAAGGAGTTGTTACAGAAGTAAACAAACTCCTTGACTAATAAAAATTGAAAACAAATAGATAAAGGGTTGCCTCCCTAAAACGCTTTCTTTAATGCCTTTTAGCTAAGCACAATGGTTTTAATGATGCTCTCATAAAAATAAGAGTTGAAACACAAAACAGAGCATCAAGAGACAAATATCAAACACATTTAAGCCTAACCCACTTCCTATGCAAAGGAATCTTGTAAGAAAATAAATCAATGAAGCACAAAGTGACTAGCATAGGAAGGCAAAACAGTTACAACTTCAAAACTTTCAACATAAAGAGAGGAGACTTAATATTATTGAGATATATGAAACCGTGTCTCCCTCTCTCATAATGACCAGTAGGTCTCAAAGCAACCAGCAAATAAAGGCAACACAAGATAAAGCTCAAAACTTTCATCATAAAGGGAGGAAATTTAATAACATCAAGATTTATATGACCATATTTTCCTCTCTCAAAATAATTTTCAGTAGCATCATGAATAAAATTGACAATATAGCTATCACATAAAGCATTCTTATCATGATCCACATGCATAAAAGTATCATTACTCTCCACATAAGCATAATCAATTTTATTAGTAATAGTGGGAGTAAAACTATCACAACCATCATTGTAATCATCATAAATTGCAGGCATAGTATAATCATAATAAACTTTATCCTCCATAGTAGGTGGCACCAAAATACCACTATCATTATAATCATCATAAATTGGAGGCAAAGTATCATCAAAGAAAAATTTCTCCTCAAAACTTGGGGGACTAAAAATATCATATTCATCAAAACCAGCTTCCCCAAGCATAGACTTTTTCATAGCATTAGCAATAATGATGTTCAAATAATTTATAGTAATAACGTTGCTACCATCATGCAAAGAATTTTCCATAGGTTTTTTAATTTTCTGTTCAAACACATCATGTCCTAACTCAAGATAAATTTCATAGACATAATGAAGGGGAAAAACATCTATGAGTTCAACCTAGATTACAATGCTCATGATCACAAATAGATCACACCATGAGAGAGAGAGATAAACCACATAGCTACCGGCATGAGCCCTCAACCTCGATGAAGAACTACTCCCTCCTCATCATGGGAGGCAGCAACGGCGATGAAGATGGCTCCGGGGGCACTTCCCCATCCCGGCAGGGTGCCAGAACAGAGACTTATGTCCCCCGAATTAGGGTTTTTGGTGGCGGCGGCGCTACGGAGATTTTCTGGAGAAATCATTCGGTCCTTTAGGGTTTTCGGGGTAGGAGGAATAAATAGGCGAAGGGGCTGCATCGGAGGGCAACCGAGGGGCCCACGCCACCCCTCGGCGCGGTTGACATGGTGGCCGCGCCCTAGGGTGGCGTAGCCGCCCTCTGGCGCCTCGCCGTCTCCCCTTTGGACTCCATGGACGTGTCAGTGAAATATTGATGTACGTTGATTTTCGTCCAATTCCGAGAATATTCCCCGACTAGCTTTTCTGAAACGGAAAAACAGCAGAAAACAGGAACTGACACTATGGCATCTTGTTAATAGGTTAGTCTCAGAAAATGTGTAAAAATGCTATGAAGTGTATATAAAACATGTAACAACAGGCATAATATCAACATGGAACATAAAAAATTATAGATACGTTTGAGACGTATCACCGCCACGCGCAACGCATGGTCTCTCATCGTTCTAGTTCCAAACCTTTTTGACGTCGTTTTACAAGTCTTCTCCAACCCCCCCCCCCCCCCCCCCCCCCCCCCCCCCCCTCCGGCGTGCACCGGCTGAAAGGACAGTAGGCCTCCGGAACCCCTCCTCTTGTGATCCTATATGGGAGAGGGGCGATCAGATTTATCGGGAGCGCACTCGCGCGACTACTGGCATCGATTACTTCCCCAACGTCGACTTCTTCCCCGACATCGACAACCTCTTTATCGACAACATGTGCGACAACACGGATGCCAACGGTTCTGCTGCCGTTGCCCCATATGTAATTCTATCCTCTATGTTCGAGATCTTGCTTCAGTTTCTGTTTCTAGTGTTTGATGTAGATTTGATCTATTTGTCTATTGTACGAGTAGACCACGTGATAAGTTTGATATTAGTTGTTTATGTCATGAACTGTTTTCCGTTTTCATGTATTAAATCAATTGCTAAATTGCTAATATATTCAACACTTAAAAGCACCATTTTTAGAGCTACCAAGATCACAGTTGTTTTCTTGAGAAAGCCAACATCGCAGCTGAAAGGGCGCGCGGATAGGATGCTTATCTACAGCCTTGAGCAGGTCCAATTCGCAGCCCACAGAATATCCTAAAACGCATGGTTAACCATAGCACCGAGCACTGGCCTATGTAGAGTATGGCCCTCTGGACCGGAAATCTACATTGTCTCGTAGGTCCAGCTGATCATACTATCTTTACCATTCTTTCGTCTCGTGATCCCCAACATGCAGTAGTATTGGTGAATGTATTCGAGCAGTATATCATGGCCATGCCAGTAGTAGGACCCACGCAGCAGGGACATTTCTGTACCAAGTGGAAGAAAGTGCTTCACGGTACAAAAATAAGATCCAATTTCTGTACCGTGACAAGCCGATCTTGTACCAACGTCTACAGCATCATTAATTCCCACCACCGACTCCACCAGAATCGCAAACTCTACAGCCAGCAGAAATAATATGGCGAGGAAACAGAGCAATCTCGCTCCCGGGCTGCAGTGCTTTTGTATTTTTAAAAAATTAAAAATAATATTTATAAGTTTAAAAAATATGTTAAATTCTGCATGTTATAATGATATCTCACATGCGTGTAAAATCTCAATTTGAAATACTTTCTATTGGGATCTACATAAAAATGACAAATATGTGGATCTAGAGGTACACACTTTCATATCTTCAAAATTTACAATATTTGCCATTTTTGTGTTGCTCAAAATATAAAGAATTTAATTCAAGATCGTGCAAGATTGTGGAATACATGATTGGCAGTATGCAGGATGTTTTTCAAGTTTTTATAAAACTTATAAATATGATTTTTTATTTTTTATTTAAATAAATGGAGCACTGGAACTCGGGAGTCAAAAGTGTAATCCGGAGGAAACGGGATTGGGATGTAAAGCTAGAACCAAATAAAACAGAAAATCTCACCTCTATCACAAGATCGGTTGCGTCTCATCGGACACAACACCACGGTGTAGATTTGGCGGCACTTTGGTTGGGGCACTTTCTAAAATATATTAAAAAATTAAATACGGGTAATTTTGTAAATGCCTCCAAATATTATGCTATAGAGCCATTTCTTCAAAAATTCCCCAATAGCAATAAACATTTTGGGCCAATTTCCTCCAAAAATAAATTCAACTTGGGCAATTTTGAGAAGTGCCACAAAGGTCATTTCAAATAAGTAAACAGATCCGAGCTTGATAGTTGGTAGAAATAGAATATAAGTACTAAATAACAATCATTACAAAAATCCAAGCCTAAATTACGAGTTTCCCCGAATTGTGTAAAGATGCGAAGAATGAGAAGAACAGTAAACCATTTTTGGATGGTAGAAGCATATGATCCCACTACCCAAAAATTGCATTTCAGTATGTCAAAAAATTTGGGTGTACGTCCAGACATTCTTTGTTCGCACATAAATTTTCGGTGCTACAACATGGCTTTTTTGCGTTTTAAAAAAAATGTCTATTTACATTTCCCCTTGTCTTCTTACACAATCAACAATTTTTTTGTTTCATGAAACTTTTTTTGCACGCGCATAGAATAACTGGATGTACACCCAAAATTTATATTTTTTAACATTTTACAAAGTATTTAAACTGTATTTTTTATAACGGGTGTATGTAGACCCACGAGTCAAAACACCGTTTCCGAGAAGACATGCTTGTTATGCATATGTCATGTATAGGAATAAGGGGCAACCATCCGAGTGATGCACTATTGTTTTATTAGGAAAGAATAGGCTTAGAAATAGCGAAAATTCACTTCGGTACACGAGGTCATATGCTTCTAGCGGATAACAAAAAGTTAAAATTATAATGAAACATATTCTAATAATCTAATAAAAATTAGAGATAAACATGTATAAGTTTTGTCCACAATTGCAAATTTTCGATATTTGTTATGTTATGTGTGAAAATACAAATCGGTGGCCAAAATGGAATTTTAAAATGTCGTTTTTGGAGCATTGATTTTGTTTTTTTCATACAGGGCAATAGAAATGTCACTTAATCAAAACTTTGCATGTATGTACAACACTTGTATATGTTTGTCTCCAAATTATTTCAGATTTTTTTCAATGCTATACTATTTCTTAAATTTGTTTTACTCAGGCAGTAGAATATGAGCTCGAGAGGCAAAACACCTCTCCCTGGAGATAGGTAGCAATTTTCTATTTAGCATATGTTTCACTGAATGTACTGACATAGTGTTTACAGGTCCGTTTGATACATGGGATAGAAGTTTTCTATTTAGCAAGGACGCTCGTGCAAGATATTGTCACGGTCTCACGGAGAGAAAATTCTGGACCATCTGTACAATAATTTGTTAACTTTCTCGTACCGCCTGTACAGCAAATTGGTCGTCAATCCGAGACGGCCGGCCCTTCCTCCGCGCATTAAATGACTACTAGCAATTATGCCCGTGCGTTGCAACGGTAGCTGAAATAAAAATGTACCTTCCTAACAGTGTAAAGTAATTTTACTCTGAAGTTGGTCGACACGCCTGAAATATTATTGTTTGACTAAACGTCTCTACTCCGCCATGTACATCGCAAGTCGCGTTGGCGACGCACTAAGCTATTGTCGACGCCATACTCCGCCATGTACCTCGCAAGGCGTCCGCGACATTACTACGCTAGAACAAAATTACATGAGCACTGCTCAATATCGATGAAAGATGAGTAATTATTCCCAACCCACTCGATGTTAATCCTACTCCCTCCGTCGGTCCGTCCTAGCTAGTAGATCAATTCCTTGACGATGATGACCATGGTGACCTCTTGATTTCTTCTTCTCTCTTTCTATATGGATGCTGATGGGCCGATCCAGTCCCTGTATTCGAGTAGGACACTGTGTATGAGTAGCGATGCACCTCAGGCCATTGATGTACGAAAACAACTGGGCTTCTCCGTGTTGGACTCAAAGATCGATCGGAAACACCCAGGAAACCTCACGCCAATAAAAAAACTCACGCGACCCAAAGGAACCATCGATCAAACGAAGTACGAAACCGATCAAACTTCGACACGGATGCACAACGTACCGACCAAAACCAAGGAAGCCTTATTGCCTTTATTATTATTAGGTAAAGATGTACACGCTCAGACGTACGACAATATGTCACTATACCATGTTTTCTATAATTCATCCGATCCTGACACATCCTGACATACACGGATCCTTACACATATCTGGACGGTGCAGATAGTAGGACTAGCTGGGCGTACCACCCAAAACGTGGTAACTTCTCTCGCTCGGCGTGGATGGCATCTGGCCGCCCACGGAGAAACTATCCAACCGTTGCTAGCTGTCCCGAGTCCGGCGAAGAGTTTGTATTAGTCTAGGCATTGAAATCATGTAGAATTAGGACCTGGTTCTGTGTGACTTGTCGAGCTATTAGTAAACAAAGCGGATTGCCCTAATAAAAAGTAAACGAAACGGATGCTGATTGGTTTCCAAGTTCCAATCGGTGTACGCGTGTGTACTACAAATACTCCGCCCAAATCACATAGGTTTCTCGAACGTATTCGTCCACCCAAGCTGCCAGCAATCTATTCCAACTATTCGATCCGCTCCACTGCGGTCGCCGAGACTAGACTGCCGGATATGCTTAGCTCTTCGGAGCCTGTCCTTGACGGCGGCGACACGCCGGCGCACACAGCATCGACCATCGTCGCCAAAGGTGCGTCCGGATCGCACGTCCTCACGGTTCAGGGATACTCCCATACCGTTGCGCTCGGCCGTCCTATCGAGTCCGGCCTATTCAGCCTCGGAGGACATACCTGGGCAATCGTGTACTGGCCCGATGGCGCCAGCTCTGATTGCGTCGACTGCATATCGGTTTCTCTGCATCTTCGTCACACCGAAGACGAGCGAGTCAAGGTGAGATGCAGGTTTTGCCTGCTGGACCAGGTGGGTGAACCGGTGCCACAACACACCACGCCTTACGATACACACACATGCTATGGCAATGACGAAGTCACGACGGCTCACAGGTTCATCAAGAGGGAGGAGCTGGAGAGCTCGACGTGCCTTCTTAAGAACGACTCCTTCAGTATCGGATGTGAGCTCAGCGTCTCCATGGAGACGACCCGCACGCAGCCCAGCACAACGACGCCGCCCTTCGTCGTCACGCTGCCCCAGACACCGTTTTCCGACATGGCTCGCCAGTTCGGCCGTATCCTGGAGACCGGCGAGGGGGCGGACGTGACTTTCCAGGTCGCCGGCGAGACGTTCGTAGCCCACAGGTTCCTGCTCGCTGCTCGGTCCTCGGTGTTCTCCGCGCAGCTCTTCGGCCCGATGACAAACGATGGTGCGGCGTCCTGTATCATACACATCGATGATATTGAAGCCAAAGTGTTCAAGACGATGCTCCACTTCATCTACACCGACACGCTGCCTAGCATAGATGGCAGCGAGATCCTGGAGATGGCTCAGCATTTGTTCGTGGCGGCGGACAGGTATAATCTCGAGAGGCTAAAGTTGATTTGCCAGAACACCCTCTGCAACTACATGGACACGAGAATGGTGGCAACCACGTTGGCACTTGCTGAGCAACATGGTTGTGACGAGCTTAAGGAGGCATGCCACAAGTTCCTCCTCGCCTCGTTCCAGAATTTAAAGGCGTTCATGGCGAGCGATGGCTTCAACCATCTCAAGACCATTCGCCCCAATATTTTACTGGAGCTACTCCGTCTTCGGGACGCATCTCAAGACAGCGATGGTGTAACTAGTATCACAGACTGAGTTAGCCTTTTTCTTCGATGGATCACGCGCTTCTTCTTTTTATTTCTGATACGTCTAGGCTTCTTTTGCGTGCTTCTTCCTCTATATTGCATCCTCGGATCTACATGATATTGAGTTGTTAGCTTGTTTTATCGACCCGACTACATATCCACGCTTACAATTGGAATGGGAAAATCAATAGGACTACATATCCACGCTTATAAAATGTCATATGGCATCACTCTTAAAATCCATCACATGAAGCTTCAAAAATTCTGAAAAACTTCTGTGATGTACATCACAAGCTGATGCATACATGTGTAATTTTTAAAAATTCAGAATCAGAAGAAGATTTTTTTTCCACCCTCTGATCGTGTAGGAAAACCAGGCCAGGGCTACTCAGGTTCTTTCTCATTGAAATGGTTTATGAACGAGAGGTAAATAGTACATACCGCAGGAGTATTTCATTCAAAATTCACAATACATCCACTAGCACATTCTAAGATTTATGCAGGCAGATACAGGTGGTCTAAAATCTAAACGACCACAGATTGACCAACTAGCTCACAACGCTGAATGCTCTTCCTTGCTTACACCGTATTCTTCAACAAGCTTCGTCACAAGTACCATAAGATCGACAAACGCGCTGAATGATGCTCGCAGAAATCGAGCCTCTACAGCTTCAAAGCGCCTGAATTCGCAAAGGTATTAAATCATTACACGCAGCGCAGCAACAGAAAGGTGATCCACAGAAAAGATGGTGGGGATTTACTCACACGGCAAGCTTGCCACCAGAAACAGTCATCTCCCTCTTGACCTTATCGGGCTGCAACTGCAATACAAAACACACCAGATAGAACTTTTGACAACCATGCCATGAACGAAGATGAAGCAGAAGAAGCTCATGGAAGCAGAGGCATGCTTAAAACTAGAATATTTACCTCCTTGTCAACAGCTAACGTCTTGTGGACAATGGAAGCATGCTCTTCCGACCCATAATCAACTTCAAAGTTGCTGCCAAACAAAAAGGTTGTGTTAATGCACGCTAGAATTTCTCCAGGAACCATTGACATGAAATGCAAGAAGGGTAGCATATGCATCGAATAACTGCTGGGTCTATCTATGACACAATACTGTACGCAAATAGCATTGCAAAACGATCCATACACCATCAATCCATCACACTTTGCTAAGACACGATACATGCCACATTTTTTTTAGAACATCAGTGTGATTTGATCATTATGCCTTTATTACTTGTCTTCCCCCTATTATACCCTTCAAAACGCTCAACTAAGTCGAGTACAAGCAGTGAATCTAGTATATAACACTAGGAACACAGGATCAGCACGAATTTTCCATGCCTTTCTTTTTGCCTAAACCGCTAGCTTCTTGCAGGCAATCCGTCGAACATGAAGCGCACAGGTGGAAACAAACGCGAGGTGATAAACAACACTGCAGCTAGCACTAGTAATGAGAAACCTACGCAGGTTTGCTGAACAAAAAAGCTACGGAGCAGAAGAGTGAACCACGACGGATAAGCTGTGATGGCACGCAAATCTCAGACATCAGCCGGAGAGAGAGGGGGGAGGGGGTTCACCAGGTGAACTCCCAGCCAGAGGAGGGGGCTGGGGCCGTGGCAGCAGCCATCGCGGCCGGACGGTGGTCGGGGGCGGGGATTGTCTGTCCTGGCGAGAGCTTCGAACGGCGGTAGGCCGCCTCTGTGGCGGAAGGCGTTGAGGGGGGGGCGGCGGCGCGCGGTGTGTCTTGCGAGCGCGGCGGGACGGGAGGAGATGCAGCCCAACGGAAAAGGGTTCCCCTATGTATCACCTTTAGCGAGTCGTATTAGGACTCGCCTGCGTACGTCTGCTCTCCCCCGAAGGCCCAATAACCAGGACAGCCCATTACGGGATCGTCCCCTTGCCTCGTCGTCCCGAGTTCGATCATCGTTGAAGCTTCTTTTTTCTTCCTTTCTCCACTCGGGTTGTACTTTCATTGGTTGCAGATCGCTCGTTCCTCGTTGTCGCTTCTTTTTTCTTCCATCAGTCGATTTATTCACCTCAAGTTTCATTTTTTGTTCGTTACCACTCGTTGGTGCATTACCACTTTCTTTTTCATAATAAACAAATATAGGACTAAGAATCAAACTAAATGGAACCAACGACCGAACAAATCAATCTGAAACCAACGAGGAACAAATCGATCTGGAAATAATTATTAAATATGAACCATATTTATAGTCGTTTATTTTGAAAATGGTTCATATTTTGGAAAATGTTCTATTTTCTAAAAAATGTTTGTTTTTGAAAATGGTTCTCTCGCTCCTGGTGCATTTTAAAAATTCAAACATTCTCGAAAAAAGAACTATTTTACAGAAAATGGAATATTTTCAGAAATTGGAACCAATTTTTTGGTTCGAAACCATTTTTCATTCGGAACCAATTTCAAAAAAGGAACCTTTTTTGAAAAATCAGAACCATTTTTTTCATTTGGAACCATTTTTTCGGTTCAGAACCATTTTTTTTTCACTCGGAACCATTTTAAGAAAGGAACCATTTTTTTGGTTCGGAACTATTTAAAAAAGGAACCATTTTTTTCATTCGGAACCATTTTTTCGGTTCGGAACATTTTTTTTCACTCGGAACCATTTTAAAAAATGAACCTTTTTTTTGGTTCGGAACCATTTTCAAAAAGGAACCATTTTTTTCATTCGGAACCATTTTTTCGGTTCAGAACCATTTTTAAAAAAATCGGAACAATTTTGAAAAAGGAACCATTTTTTTCATTCGGAACTATTTTTTCGGTTCGGAACCATTTTAAAAAAGGAACCATTTTTTCGGTTCAGAACAATTTTCAAAAAGGAACCATTTTTTTCATTCGGAACCATTTTCAAAAAAAATCGGAACCATTTTTTCGGTTCGGAACCATTTTCAAAAAGGAACAATTTTTGAAAAATCGGAACCATTTTCAAAAAGGAACCATTTTTTCATTCGGAACCATTTTTTTGGTTCGAAACCATTTTAAAAAAGGAACCATTTTTTCGGTTCGGAACCATTTTAAAAAAGGAACTATTTTTTTTCATTCGGAACCATTTTCAAAAATCGGAACTATTATTTCGGTTCGGAACCATTTTCAAAAAAGGAACCATTTTTGAAAAATCGGAACCATTTTTTTCATTCGGAACCATTTTTCGGTTCGAAACCATTTTCAAAAAGGAACCATTTTTCGGTTCGGAACCATTTTTAAAAAGGAACCATTTTCAAAAAAGAACCATTTTCGAAAATCGGAACCATTTTTTAAAAATAATTATTTTCCAAAATATGAATCATTTTCGAAATAAGCGAAAATTAAAACATAAAAAGGAAAAAATAAAAAGTGAAAAAAAATACACCCGAATATGAAAACAGAAAAGGAAAATATAAAAAAGGGAAAACAAAACAAAAAAGAAAAAAGAACGGAAAAAGAAAAGAAAACGGAAAACAAAAAAAAAGAAACGAAAACCCATAACCCATAATAGTAAACAATATAACGTATAATAATCATATACCTACGTAAACACGAAGGTAGCTCAGTGGCCATGAGCCCGTTCCTCGTGCGCGCGACATGCTGGGGTCGAATCCCAGTAGCGCCACTCCATCTTCTTCTATTTTCTGCTATTCCGAAGTACTAATGGGCCGGCCCAAATAGTGGGACGTAGCGGGCGAGTCCTAACTATTACTCACATGGGACGATATATAGGGTTTCTGGCCCAACGCGGGCGGCGGACAACGATTTATTTTTGTGGGCCTATGGCCTGGTGCGGGGGTTGCAGCCCGTGGTAGAGGCGTCTTAAACGAGCCTAGAAAGAGTTTTGTCATTATTAAAATAAGATTTCTTTCCCTCAAAAAAAAAAAATCTTCTATTTTCTGCTATTCCGAAGTACTAATGGGCCGGCCCAAATAGTGGGACGTAGCGGGCGAGTTCTAACTATTACTCACATAAGACGATATATAGGGTTTCTGGCCCAACGCGGGCGGCGGACAACGATTTATTTTTTGTGGGCCTATGGCCTGGTGCGGGGGTTGCAGCCCGTGGTAGAGGCGTCTTAAACGAGCCTAGAAAGAGTTTTGTCATTATTAGAATAAGATTTCTTTCCCTCAAAAAAGATATAAGATTTGCCCCCAAAAAAAGATACTGTACTAAAAAAGTAGAAAGAGTTTGTCTTAAAAATAAGAGCCTACGAATAGTTGCCGTATTTTTTAACGTTCAAAAAACAAGAGGGTTTTCCCAAAATATTAAGAATTTTTTTGTTTGCACAAGTAGTTCTTCCCCCGCCCTCAGATTATGTTTGGAAAACTATTTTTATGTCTGTATTTTTAGGCATTCTTGGGAAAATAATCCTCCTAGGCCCTAAGGCTTTCTATCTGGTATGAGGTATATCTTTCACATGAAGAACATAACATGAACTTTTACATGGACACGTCAGCAGCGTGTCTCCTTCTGCTAAGTGGTTTCACCTCTATTACTTCAAGCTGAGTTTTCCTCGCCAGAATACTTGATAGCACCCTATTAGTTCAAGCATATCTTTGCGGGGCAACTTCACATATACTCTGTTTCTAAATATAAGATGTTTTAGGCTTTGTCCACATTCACATGTACACAAATATATCTAGACATATTTCATGTGTATGTTCACTCATTTTAGTATGTACTCCCTCCGTATCAAAATAAAAGACTTTCTAGCTATTCCACATGAACCTTTCACTAAAACATAGCTAGATACATGTGTGTGTGGAATAGTCTTATATTTTGATACGGAGAGAGTATATGGACAACATGTGTAACACCTAAAACATCTTACATATATCTTACATTTAGGAAGAGAGAGAGTATTCGTGTAGTTTAATTAGCTTCACAATATCCCACTTCGAATTCATTTAGTTCAATGTTTTTGCTCTAAGTCTGACTTGCGAATTTGAAGGTGACTGGCATATGTGGGATGCATTTATTTTTCTTACCACTCAAATGAATACGCTTTTTATGGCACTCTGTGTCCAGAGTGTCAAACACTGAAACACATGCTAAGTTTTTTTTTTTTTTTTTGAAATGGAAATGCTAAGTTCTACCTTTAACTATCCTAGATTAAAGAGCACTGACAGTTGCGTGCAATAATAGCAAGAAAATAAATAGATTGCAGTTCACAGGCCCGCATGATGGTCTCCACAATACAAAATTGAGATACCACTAAAGATCACTGACGTTTCATCAGGACTCAATGTGGTATCTCAGTCACGCTGACTGGATGGTGATGAACCTCTCTCTGCTTTCTTTTTATTGATGATGTCTATACAAATCGAATAATCTGGTAGCAATTTTTCCTCTACCAGATTTTACAAATTAGCATCTTCTCTCATAATGCTCTTAACTTCTTTTGTCCAGTCGGACAAATGAGTAGCCTTGACGGCAAGGCGCGTTAGCTGAGACCTATCTGTATAAGAATGGAATCAAATTATTTCAAAATGTTGCTTACACCAGAACTTCCTCTCAACCAGCCAACTATTTTGGCTCATATTCCTCTAACAAAACTATGCTTCCATAACAAACCGAAGAATCTTCTCGCGGGCTTAGAGGCCAATTCTTCTTTTTAAAAAGGAAGAACGCCAAACTGCGCACAGAGCACCTTCCCCTACAGTGACAGAATGTTATCTTCGATCCACTCAGATAGCCTGCGAATCTTCTTGGCCATTTCACCACTCTTCGGAAAGTAAGACTCGGCATTGGCAAGCATTACAGTGGCATCATGTTGGACAGCCTCCAGAGTTCTATAGTAATCGTTATCCAGTCTTGCCCTGATTACCTCAATGGAAAACTGGACAGGAAACCTAAAGCAGAAATTTTGCAGCAAAAAATCTTTTAAGACAGATATTACTATCATGCATAAAAAAGCAACCAGGTAATCCTAATATTTTAGGAGTATATTATGTAATGCAACAAAACCTTCCAAAGACAGGTACAGAGGAAGTTCGGTATGAAATAAACATGAATACAACAATACAGTGCATCCTGATATTCTAGATACTCCTATGAGCATATATGGATGAAAAGGAGTAGACAACATAAAAATTTAATGCAAACACCCCATATAATGATATAAATAAGAGTCTCCGGTGGTTGAATGTTTACCAACATTGTTTATCAAATCTGTATCATAACATCATTGAAATGAAAACTAGGCCTTATAGAGGTACAGCCAGCAACTTTCTGATGTAAAACCAGCATTTATTTGACTTTGATGGCATAATGTCAATTCGCAAAATCTAAGATCCATGCTTGCTACGAGATTTGGCAATCATAAAAGGTAGTTTGCAGAAGTGTTTGTGCATATTTTCTAAAAAGTATACAACACTGTAATCATTTTATAAACTACAGCTATTGTTCCATAAATCTATAATCAGTCAAACCTTACACAGACGTAAAAGGTGATTTCACAAAACATACATGGTACAATGTATTAGCCTTCGATTCTATACCTTACAAGGACTATTTCACAGTAGTCACCATTGTCATTTTTATTTCAAAATGAAATAAACACATGCAAATTTATCAGAACTGAATGAATATATATACAAGAGTTACCTGTTTATGAAATCTGATTTTCGTGCAACAGTATCCAACTTCAGAACACCATATTGATCCTGAACATCCATACAATATACTTTAGTTAGTCAAAACAACAATTAAAGAGTAGGCAAAGAGCGTTAAAATTGAAAATAGATAAACTTGAGACTTCACCTGGTTTCTGTGAGACATTTTCTCTAAAGTGGTCACTGCTGATAACAATTTATTCCTGATACTGTAATCAATATGTGGATGTTTCCACGATAACAGTGGGTTATCAGCATCATGGAGCTCCCAGGGGCTATGCAGCTGACCAGAACCATCATTCTTGTATTGTATGACATATTTCTCCCATGGACTCTCAGGAAAATCAGTTGATTTTGGCCTTATCGCCAACACCCGTCCCTCCCACCAACTTCCTCCTTCCTCTCCATCATCTGCCCACCAAACTCTGCACTTATCTCTGATAACCCAGTTCTGTGCAATAGCAGCTTCAAACCGTGTTCTTTCCACAAGAAAATCAGGGAAGTCAACTGGCTCGAGCAATGTGATTACAAACTCTTTGCCAAATCCGCTTGAAGTGTCATCAATGAATTTAAGTGTTAATTTACAGCAGCTTTCACCAGACCCTCTATAAGTTGTATAAGAAAGGCCCTGAATTTTGCAAAGCTCGACAGCTTTAAGGCCTTTAATCCGATTCCATGGGCAACTATCCGACAATCGCTTTATCTTAAGATATTCCTCATGTCCCTGCAAAAGGAGGACAAATACACAGAAAGTATATAAGAATAGATTCATAAATACTATTCTAGGAGTCACAATGGTCTATGTGTTTGTATTAATTCACTATGCATGCTATTCTCCACAATCAACTAGTTACCTTATAACTGAGGTGTGTAGAAGTGGGAACATATGGCCAACATGATATCTTTATTTTTTTATTTTTTTGGCAGTTAAAAGTAGTTTGAGATCATGAAATACAATAGAAAATAACATTACCTGGCGCAAGTACATAACCTCATCGCCACGTTGAGGAATATAACGGTAAACAGCTTCATGCTCCAGCAACATCAACCAACAATTCAAGGATACTTTGTGCTTTTTCTCCACCAGATGTGCATCAGGAGAGTTGCAGCCCTCTCTTCTGCTCCTAGTAGACCTTAAACTAGGAGTCTTGGATGTTGATCCCCACTCAGGCCCATCTGTAACAATTTGTCTCCCACTAGTTGATGCTTCATTGGACGAATTTTTCACATGAGAGATAGCATTCCTTGCTCCACCATCAGTGTATGCGCATGACCTCCTTGCGCTTCTTCGCAAACTACCTGTACCAGTTGCAACAGGACTGTAGTCTGGAGGTTGATACCCACCATCATCATTGGAGACGGAAGTACTATCTCCATTTCCGTAGGAATCTGAATCCAAGTTTTTCCTGTACTTACTTGGCTTTGTCCTTTTGTACACTGCACCGTAACTCTTTGCAGACTCAAAGTGCAACCTTTTTGAATCATGTAAACCAGTGATTTTATCTGTGCATTCCTGGAAATTTTTAGATGGACTAGGGAGGTCACTGTTCCTATGTTTATTGGTGGTAGAATCCTCATCCTGCTGCATTGGAACTTTATGATACTCAGAGATCATGTCACTCCCTACTGCAGTAGCCATTAATTTGTCTGGTGAACTTGTACCCTCTGGAAAACCTCTTGAACTAACTAACTTCAGTTTCAAGGCAGGATGAGAATTACTATGGAACTGTTGGTTGCATTCTCTGTTATTTACTTCCTCTACATATGTATCATTGTTGTTAGTTATCCTTTCTTCACCAGGTAAATTACCTTCAATATAAACATCAGTATCGTGGTTTTCATGGATGCTATCCAGACAAACTACATGTTGACTCTTTTGTACATTCTGCTCAACTGGTTGTTGGATGTCATTGCCATATTCATGAGGTGTCTTCTTACTACCAAACTCATCAACATCCTGTGAAACTGCATTATTTGAGGGCTGCACGTCTCCAGCAGAAGAGTCACCAAACTTGGGACGCTTTGAAGATCGCAGCTTAACCTCACCCCACTTGATTGTACTATGAACAGAAGAAAAAGAGGTCATGGTTTGACCTCGATCTGTTAGTAATTCAGCCTTGCAAGCAGAGGAACCTCCAGGCCCAAAATCCTGTTCCGGCTCAACTGAAGGAAATTGGGTTTTTAAATCACGGCGTGGTATCCTCAGGACCAGTTTTCTATTATTTTCACAACTTTCCCTAGTTTCAGGGAAATGAGAGGGTTGTGTAACATCTTCAGAATCCTGTTGGTTACTCTCTCTACCATGCCTTGGCTGGCTATACCATGCTGACTGCTCAGCTTCTGTGCTATCTGTGTTCAATTCACTGTCTGAGAGACTGCTCTCTGAGTCATCTTCATAATCTTCTGTCGAAGCTCCTATCTTTGTGAAAAAACTGAGTGCATTGCGAGCTGCACGTCTTTGAGGTCGCAATCCCCTAGATTTAGGTGATCTTTTCCTTTTACTAGAGCGACCAGTCTTAGACTTCCTACCTTTATGTGGCCTTGATACAGTAGCCACATCATGCTCATCCAAATTTCTTTTCTTAACTCGCCGACCAGATGAAGTAACAAGATCAGCCTGTAAAGGATATAACAAAAGGAAAAAAAGTTAAAAGGTTAGAATGCAACATAAAGGAAGATGGAATGATCTTGACTGTTGCCTCTTACATCAGATATCTTCTTCTTTCTTCTAGATCTACGACGATTAGCACTATTGCTCAGGTTACTCCCATCAATTTCTGCACTTGAGTATGAAGCATCAGAGGAACCACCACTCAAAATCTCCTGCTCTCCTTCAGTAGACTTATCATCCATGCCATCGTACTCAGAATCAGTATCATCAGAGATAACTTCATTTTCTACTTCAAGATCAATGAAGTCCGTCATCTCTGGAAGTGGTTCCCACCTATCTGGATCAATAGTTGGGATGATTTGGTATTCGCCTGTGGTAGCATTGTAAGTGGGGCCAACAGCAAAATTTACAGAAGGGGGTCGCCACTCAATACCCAGAGCACCTAACCGACGTTTCTGGTACATGCTCTGAAAAGGTTCTGGGTATGGTATCATACCTGCAAGTAGTAAATAACAATTATAAGCATGTGTGACCAGTACTATACGGAGAATAGACAGATAGAGAAGTTAAATACCAGAGTCACACAAAAGGTCTTGAATATTTCTCCTATGGGGTATGAGCTGTGTTTCCTGGATACATTAAGCAAAAGCAGCATTAAGAAAACCTGGAAGCTCATGATGCACTTAGATAACAGAGAAACAAATTCATAGACACGTATGACCAGGGCTCAATACCACTTTTTTTAGAAATACTCTTTTGGAATTTTAGTATTTTACCATGTTTTAATAATCTTTAGTCTTCCAATGCTTACTTGTTAGTTGTTTCGAATAAGCATCACCAATCCTAATAACGAGAAGTTACAAACAGTAAAGTGAAGCCTTTGTATGGCTTCTGATGAGATGGTAGCAGCAGCCCACATAAACATTTCATAAATGAAACGTATTACTACATTACATCTACTTGGAGAACACAATGAGTGAGGTGATCAGATAATTATGGTACGTTTCATAAATAACCAATTTTCCCTACTACGGGAAAATTGGTTATTTACCCAAAACTTGACTGGCCTTGGATTATGTACCCAAAGTTGGATGTATATTGGTAAAATACCCAATATGGATTTGAAACCAAAACAAATGTCTAATAGGGTGTAAAAGCAATTATAGCAACCCCTGATTGATTAGAGTTGGTCAAACAAAGTTGGTTGGATCAGATCTCACGCGTACGTGTGCGCCTCTAGCTAATTAGAACAGGAGTATATTCATCAGTTAATCTCACGCGTGCGTACGCCCTCACCAGCGCCGCCGTGTCAGTTCAGGCGAAGCCGTCGGGTCAGTTCACGGGTCGCCTCGAGGAGGAGCAGATCAAGACTAACTAGCACATAAATCGATTGGTACCGCTGTATCATTCGAGCCAATCGTTCTTCCACCACAGAAAGCCGTCGGGTCAATTCACGTAAATCAATTGCTTGTTCATCCATCCAAGTGCACCCTATATCGGTAATACTAGAGATTTTCTTAGTTCGTATAGCAATACTAGAAGAGAAGAGTAGATTAAACTGGATAGATCGGGGACAATGTATACGCGCACAGCGCCAGGCGGTGGCAACGGCGTCCGGTCACACGCGGACGGCTTGGCGACAGCGCTGGCGGAGGCAACGTTGCCGCTAAACGGTGGTGGCATGGTGGTTGATCCGCCACTCCCGAGCTGCAACCTCGTATGATGGTTTGCGATCGGGATCGATCGTTATATTTTTCATGGAGGGATTGCTCGATGCTTGCTGACCCCAACGATTTGTTTTACCAATATTACACTAGATATATTTATTTTTACTTTGAAGTCCCCATTGGGTATTACACCAATGTACATTCAACTTTGGATACATAATCCAAGGCTAGTCAGTTTTGGGTAAATAACCAATTTTCCCTACTACATTACATCTACTTGGAGAACACAATGAGTGAGGTGATCAGATGATTATGGTATGTGATACTTTTAAGTTTTAACTTAAAGATACTCTAGTAGGCGATAACAGAACTTCAAGTTGTATACTTCTTAGATTGGCATCAAAGTCAAATTGTCAGCCAATCAGAAGTGCAACACTTCAGAAGTAAATTGAGCTGCTGCACTAGCAAAACTTCAGAAGTAAATTGATTTGTCATGGAAGTAGGATGTGGTATTCTTTATAATATACTCCCTCCGATTGGAAATGATTGACACGGATTTGTCTAAATACGGATGTATCGATACATATTTTAGTGTGTAGATACATCCATTATTCGACAAATCTATGCCAACCATTTCCGATTGGAGGGAGTACTAGTTGCTAGTCACAGAGAGACTAACAAATGCCAAGGAGTGCAAGTCATCTGGCACAAAATGATTTTTCTGTTTTAAAACAGATATTTGAAACAGTTTGCATTGATAACTTTGATGCTAGATTGTTTCACAAACTGAAACAACTAAAACAGCTAATGCAAATGCAAAGGAAGATGATTCATATATTTGGACGAACCTGATCGATAGCATTTCCATTTGTGTCTTGAATAAGAGGTCGATAGTCTCCAAGAAAGAACTATTGAAAAAATAAATAGAGCATCAATGATTGAATAAAAGGTAGGATATTTCCCCAAACAGGGGGGGGGGGGTATCCAATGCAAACAATCATGCGAACTCTGAATGTGAGCTGCTGGATGAGCTCTTGGTGGACTAAGTGTAGGGGATTAAAGCACTACAGGGATGAATAATTCTGTGAATAACCCTAAGGCTCTAACGGATTAGAAATTTAAAACATGATCAAACTGATTTAAATTATCAAATCTATCCGTGCCTCATCCAACTGTAACACATGATCTCTGAGATAATAACAGTTGCATGATTGCCCACGCCAATGCTTGCACTAGCCATTCTCCCAATAACTTGATCAGTAACAATTTGTCTACCTCATCTAAAGAAATAACTTCTGTACCTGATCATATTTCGCATCCTTCTGGGATTCTCCCTGCCCTGTACCAATAATGAATATTTGCCCAATTTCATCGGTGAGGATAAGTGACGTTCCATCCCTAATGTCCGTCCACCAACACGAAGAAAACTAAATTTAGCAATCTATGGTAATTGATAAAGGGAGCAATTCGATTTGGCATGGTAGCAATGTTATGTTGTTAACATCTCAACACTACACAGAAATGATTCGGTATAAAAAACGTGAATTAACTTCAGTCACAGGTGTGGTTTTGGCTGTTTTGACTGCATCATTTGGTGTAACTGGTTATTCTTTACCTTGGGATCAAATTGGTAAGTCAGATAATGACAAAAAAGGCATCTATGATGGCTAAGGATCACAGCTTCGAGAAGTGGTTTCTCTTTCTGACTCTCAACAAGCTTGATATATTAAGAACACTCAGCTAGTGATTTATACTGAATCTGTAGATCTTCCTTGCATAATGAGATGCTAAAGACGCCTCGTGAGTATAAATTAGTTCGACAGTTAAGGCGGCAAATTAAGTTCCATTTTCATTCAACTACACCTCTATGAGAACGATATATTTATTACTGCACTTCTCTGCCTAATTAACCTGATTTGATAGAGAAATTTGTGGAAAAGAAAACTGAAAAAGTCAAAAATAATAATAAAAGCAGAAAAAAGTACTTCCGAACATAACGTTTTCTCTTTTGAAATTTGTACACTGCAAAACATTCTCAAAAGTTTTACTGGGAAAGCATTTCAACATTCCCTACCTTTTATGGGACATTCATAAAATTCAGAAGTAATCATTGATTTTTCTCTGTTATTTTTTTTCATTCTTCCAAATGCTTAATGAATTACTAGCTGGATTCTCGCATTATTACAAAAAGGTAATACAAATAAATTCAATCATATAGCATAGTTAAGAATGTACATTTTCTTAAGGGCCAAACAAAGTTCCTTTGTTGAGAATGTGAGAAATTCTTGAGTGACACTTACGGGGAGAACTTGCCATCCACTAGCTTAAAGTGACCAGTTTCATAGATTTGCACAGGTTTTCCTTCCCATATCTGGATAAGGAAATAACATAATTTCAGGATTTAATAGTGATAAAGATTACAGAGATCTTGTTAGGAACTTACATCCCAGATGATTGTCTTTCCATCATACCCAGCACTCATTGCTATACGTGGGTTGAATGGATGCACATCGAGAACAAATGTCTGTTGAAAATGAATTTAATCAGAACAGTTCTTTATGAAACGGTCAACCCTTTAACAAAAACAAGTTGAAAAACAAAGAGGGATGAATTATAGAAGAGAAAGGAAATCACAATGTTGAAACCAAACAAAGCTGCAGGTTCTTGATCCATTAAGCCAGTTTAAACATGTAAAACTTTATGAATGTACATGAAAGTCATGCAACTTTGACAGGACTACAACAACAGATCCATTTCTATACCTACAATACAATGCGCATTTCAAAAACAAAGATCAACAATGACATAGGACAAAGAATTATTACATAATCACGGAAAAAACAGGTTATTAATGTGAAACAATAACAGTTAGCGCATCGATAAAACTATAGGAACCTACTTGGCTGCCAAAGCATTAGAGCAGAAATTACTGCCACAATTGGACAACAAAGTGGATGTGAAATGCACTGATCAAATATAAATCAAAACACCATTGAGGTTAAGGACGACACTGTTACAACTACTCCGTGGAAACCCTTGCACACAATTTTTTTAAACCAAACGAAGAGAATACGAATTAAGCCTTCAATTGCTTATGGCAAGAATTTACATTGAGTTTCATATTCTTTATTAAAATTTCAAGTTTAACACGTCCAAAACCACCACGTCCCAGTTTTTCTGTTCCATTTAGGTTTTACAATTTTCAACCCACGCTCTTTGCCGGCAAACTTGCTAAGAAAACACAAGAAGTTACTGTGCTGTGTTTTCGTTAGTGATATGATGAATAGTGTGGCACAGTGGCAGTAATGAGTTGCAAGCGACGAAGTTCACACATAAGCACCTAACTGATACAAAAATACCATGCAGGAATACCATACTGTGTAAACATGCCATAACAAGTCATTGACCAAAAGTAACTTTAATGCATAAACTGCACAGTGCATGCTTACAGATTCCTTATGGCCAATTAGTGAATGTACCAAGCTCCCATCAGAAGCATTCCAAACACAAATTCTGCAATCTGCACAACGTAGCATATTTTTAATGGGGTGGATACAAATGAGAAAGTTGAAATAAAAATTAATTATGTAATGACAAGATCTAGTACTCGCACGATCGGAATACTAGGAGTAGGAGCCACAAATGACAACGCATACAAACAATGCAATACAGAAAGGGCTATATCACTATGATCGTGGTGAAAATATACGAACTAGAGAAAACATACCCATAATAGCAGCAAGCACAAAGCGGTTGTCCAGACTCCAAACAATCATATTGACACCACGAGGAGTTGGCTGATATCTTTGACGTGGACCACCACGAAGCAGTTGAGGAGCCATTGGAGGTGGAGGAACCTTGAGATGATAAGCACGGGTCCAGCGTCCAACCTTACCCTGGTTTAGTGCAGCAAACAAGTTGTGCAATGATTATATTTAATGGAACTACAAGGTAAAACAACAAAAATAAATACCAGCTACATTCTACCAAGACACATGGCAATACATCTGGCAAGCCAGAAAACCTACATTAGCCATTATACGCAGGCGCATGATTAAGCTAGCTGCTGCGGCAAGTTGCTTTTATACCATCTCTTACTATACAGCATCTACTGCTTCCACATGTGACACAATGCAAAAACATAATGTATCGGGAAAAAAATGGGCACTGTTGAGAAGACAATACATATTTCTGTAGTAGTCTAGGAGCAGCCAGAATAGGCAGTTACGCATATCGTCATATACTTTATGTACTGAAACAACGTTAGTCAGGAGCAAAACCGTAGAGCTTTAGGTCCCATTAGCTTACATGTGATCTCCGAGATCGTGGAACCCATATAATTGCGCTGCCATCACGTGAGCAGGTAACAATATTATGTGTGAACCTAGCAAAAAGAGACAAACTCAGCTGATGTATTACTGAACAGACCAACAATAACCACCAGTTGAACATGAGTAGAAAAACTGACTGAACTACCTAAATCACTAAGAACATATAAGACATGAGGTGAATAAACTGAAGAATTATATAAGAACATGTGAAAGACCATTCCATGACTAAAAAAGATACTAACCATGAATTTCTTAGCTTCAGGTTATTTTCTTCCTTAGTGGTGTGACTGCTATCAGATGAAAACGATCTAGATACCGCACATCCACTAAACTGCACGTAGTTTACATCATTTTCATGACCCGATAATAGGTCCATCTCATGATTCGGTTGGTCATGTTCCTCGGAAGAACTCTTGCAAGCATTCCAGACCTGAAATCAACACTTCTGATGAAAAAGGATTCACCTTTTGGTGGTAAAATCAGAAGTTCACAGGGCAGTAGATAACAAGAAAACATACTCTTGCGAAAGTGTCTGAGCTACCAGTAACAAACACAGTTCCATTAGCATTGAATGCGCAACATAAAATTTGGTGATTTGTTGGTTGAACTTGAACAGCACTGGAAGATGCATCACCACTCTTCCCTAACATCAAAACCATGTGGTTGAAATAAATAAATGTAGGCATTACCCACTCTTCCCTAACATCAAAACCATGTGGTTGAAATAAATAAATGTAGGCATTACCCACGCAAACAAAATAGATATGCTTCAAAGAACTAACCAGGGGCAACATCGGGAGGTTTCGGTGTATATATTCGAGGAGATTGTTGAGAAGATCTAGCATCCCAAATCCTGCATGTCCCGTCATCTGATGATCTGCTCCTCAATATTGTGGCAAGTTAGGGAGAGCAAAGAACTTAAATAGGACCCAAAAATCGCATAATAATGTAAGAGTACATATAGCGAACCAATGGTGAGGTTTTATCATAAGAACATAAGAAGAAACCAAGTTTTTCACACATCTGACAGAATCTAGGTAGAATGAAAAGGAAAAAATAAATCCAATAATTTTTTCAAGATTTGTTCAGTTTGTTCCAGTAAAACTTGGACAAACCTAAATTTGAACTTCATACAGATAAGCATTTACTCAGATAAGCATTTACTCCAGTGAAACTAATGCAGAGTGGACATGATTTATAGTACCAAGTTCACATCTTTTTCATTTGCACAGCTAATGCCATCCAGTTAGTATGTATAATCATGAACCAAAATAATTGTAAAAACTGAATAACTGTACTATCAGAAAAACTTTCATTCCAAAAAAAAAACTATCAAGAAAAAAAGAAACACTCACGACAATAGCTGGAAAGCAGCACCTGTCCTTGGACTAAATGCAATAGCAGTTACAACCCCTGTATGCCCCTTCAATACTGAGATGGGCATTCCATCAGGTATACGCCACTACATTAGTAGACACATTCATTAAACATAAAAGGAAGAAAAACAATGTCATGACCTCTTGGGAGTACAGAAACTAGCGATCTTACCACTCTAATAGTGAAATCATTGGACGAAGATGCAACCACAGCATTGTTGGAACTCACCGCGAGGTCAGTAATATCACCCTTAATTTGCAAAATGTAAGGTAATTTAATGAGAGGTTGTAAATATTTACATGTTTAATTGCAATAAGCAAAGCTTACTTCATGGCCTCTGCAGCTAGCCAGACAAAAGGCAGTTTCCATGGCCCAAATTTTAACGAGGCGGTCATCAGAACCAGTAATAGCATAACGCCCTGTGCGGTCAAAAGTAGCTGCAGAGAAAAAGGAGCAGTGTGAAAAACATTACAGCAGATAGAAGTAAACAGATGGATAACTATGATTATTTGGACCAAAACAACTAGCAGAACAAAGGAGCAGCTTGAAAATAAGTGGGGAGAACAATACAATCTTTAGAACATGTGGGTATTCTTGTTGCATAAACCATATATAAAATATAATTTACTGTAGAAACTTTCCAAAAGATTAAATAGGCTTGCATATTCAGTTCAGGCAAAGCATGACCTGACATCGAGGGCATCAAGTGTATGAACTGGAACAGAACTCCAAATAATCAAGGAAAATTGGCACTTGGACAATTTACTTGGATGGCGGTTGCTAAACACACCATATAGTAATGATTTCACTCACGGGCACTATGAAACTGTGGTATTGTTGTGAAGCATATTACACTAATTGAATTTTAAGAATAGAAAATGATAAAGAGTATTTTTTCCCTTGGCATCAAACTTGAACCACATTTGAGTGCCCTCTACTACAGACATAACTAGAGGATCCACTAACAGTGTGTTCGTGTGGTATGCGAGATGGCACTAAAAGTAAGGTTCTTCGGACAAAATTGACTATTTAACCCACTTCTCTCTCCTTAAGTTCGTAAAGTTGTTATTGTATTGGGTAAAGCCTACTCCGCAGATGATCACAATTATGCGTTGTACCTGACCCATATCAGGTTGCTTCAGCAAATGTTGCCTAAGTGAAGTTTACATAAAGCAATTTTACCAATATTCAAATAGTTTACTTCAACATGATTAAATTCAAAAAAGGAGAAAGTTCAACGGACCACAATACACAGCATTTTGATGTCCCCTCAATCTCTTTATAATCTGCATCTTTTCAACAAGGGTAGATGGCTTCGCAATGGCATAGCATGATGCACGGACAGACGGAGCTCGATGATTCTTTGTGAAACCACCGATCTCTCTCAAGCTTAAACCATGAACTTTCTCTGGCCCTATCAGCTGAAGGATCCAAAATTATATCAACGCATTAAAGAAATAACAAGCAATTTCATTGAACATAAACCAACTATCCAAACACTAAGTTGCAACTAATGACGATATTCATAGCTAGAGAAACAGGGAGAAATGAATACTTTAGAGCCTAGAAGAACATAATACATACATGCAAGAAGGGAAAATGAGTTGGAGCCAAGAAAGGGTGGAACATCAGCAGCATTTGGAGACGCGTCTCCTATCAAGCTGCCTGGGTGGCAGGAACTAACCATCAGTTGCTTTAAAAGCTTTACCAAGTGGTCTTTACCAATGTGGGGATATCTACAAAATAAGCATTATAAAACAAGTAAACAAAAAACCTCAACTGCATGTGATCATTCAGAAGGTCTGCGAAGGTGGGATCATTTTAAATATGTCTTGTTGTCACTATTATATACCATTATATAGCTGGCCTTAATAATGCTAGATTTCAGAATCACCATTTTCATCAGTTCTAGATTATTCTGATTGAGGAACATCGTTAACAAATTAGAAAGACATAAGAAAATATGGGCTCAACAAGAGAAACAAATGGCTATATCTCCATCATATACTAGATATGTATAATGTATTCAATTGTACATAAGGAAATATGGGCTCCACAAGAGAAACAAATGGATATATCTCCATCATATACTAGATATGTATTCAATTGTTTTCCAATCCTAATCTAAACAACTCGCAAGCATCTCAAGTTCCTAACTACTTGAAAAATCTACTACAGAGAGTTCATCACTGTCATAAATGTTTAGTAGCAACGAAAATAATTCTTATTCATAATAAATAATAATGGATGCAAACTGAACATGATGTAGGGTAACGTATTTCTACCTCTCAACTAACTTTAGATAACCCAAAGGGAGGGATACACCATCATCATTTTCTTCGCCACTATGAAAACCACCACGAGAATACCAAGCATGAGATCTTCTAGGTAGCAGCTGATGCTCCTGGAGTTCATTGCACAGTTCTCCAAGTGTCCGCTTGAAAGGACCATGTGATAAAAAGTGCATAATGAGAAAGTAAAGTTCTCTCATATCGATATCAATGGGAGCCTCGCATGGTACATCTGCTGAAATCATTTGATTCCCATAATTAACCTTCTCAAGTGCCTGGCTTGGAAAATCCAGGGGAACCATACTAACAGATGTTGCATTGCCAGCAGGTTGGTGTTTCCTACAATCCATGTCTACAACTCCACCTGGAGTTAGAAACAATAAAAGCATAAATATGAGAATAATATTGGCGAGAGTAATTGAGTTCTGGATGAGCTTATAAGAAATAAACAGGCAAAGAGATAATGCAGAACACAAGTAAATAATCAACTGAATGGACATGAAAGGTGCAGAATATTATACTTCCCAAAAGTAATGGAGGATAATACATACTCTGTAGTAAAAACACGCACATCGAGACACTTTCAGGGAAAACTGGAGAACTAGAAGCAAACTGCCGACCATGAGACATGGAGAAAACGTACAGTTTTTTGGATTAATCTGAAATAAATTTTCTAGACGTAATATGGGTGAACCTCAAAATTTTGGTCTGACTGGCTTGTGATATATGGTACACCACTGCACAAGAGGTCCGTCTGAGGAATGCCTTCTCAGAAGTGTAGACACACAAAGGCGGAACATATAACCATATTCACCAAGTTTGAAAAGGAAAATATCCAGATAGTTTCATCATACATTTCAGTTCAATATTATACGGTGTAAAACTTCATTTGTGCTATACCACTAAACCATTTGCACGTCTTGGTAGAGTTAATTTGTTGTTCAAATGACGCCATTGTTTAGGGAATCAAGTAATTTGAGAGTCGTGTTTCTTGACAGCCTTACAGATAACCTAGCTGCTGTTTGCACTACAATTTCAACTTTTACATGCATGTATGGCTAAGAGTTACCTGATGTTAGTGTTTAGGAAAGCAAGAGACAGTACAATGTTATAATCAGTTATCACATTCTACTTGAATGATCAGCCTGTTAAGCATACACATATTCTCCAGATGCGACTATGCATCCAGCATGTTATCTCGAGTTCTATTTGTTATCTCTGAGTTCTATTTGTTATCTCAAGTTTTGCATGCTGGCGTTCCTCTGTTCTGACCTATTACCTATAACCGTCAAACTATGGTTTCACATGACAGCATCTGACAGCCATGGTCAAACACCATATCCTGATCTCAAATACAGCAAAGCCAAGCAGCAGATGGGACCCATGTATCCATTATATTTGATTTACAATTTCTTAAGAATCAGTAATTTATTTTGGTGGCTGTATGCATTGATAAACAATCTACTGATAAACACATAACCCAAACTCTCTTACACTTAATCACCATTCAAATAATCCCAGGGATTCGCAACGCCGTACAGAACTTTACTGAAGAGCTACGGACTAACCATTTGTTCTCACGGATTCTGTACGGATCTAATAAAACTGTGACATGAGAGACCATACCTCGGGGTGGAGAAGATGGTGGTGGCTTCATGGGAGGTGGTGCCTCAGGAGGAGCGCTGTTGGGTGGTTCAGCGGAAGACATCGGCCAATAGAGCGCGTGGCGGGACGTCGGGGGTTGGCGTCGAGTGAGTGGCACGCACGGTAGCTCGTTATTGTGACGGCGGTGAGGACCAGAGGTGAAGCCTAGCGCCGCCGATTGCCGTCCTCAGGCGCCCTTCCCACGCCGCCGCAATCGCCGGCCTCTTCCACAGGGGGCGGCGGGCCCTGCTACTGAAGGGGCGAGCGGGTCCGTTTAGGGATTATCCCCGTTTGGAGGTTATTGCGGCTGGCCGACGCGTGCGGGGCGACGACGATCTGAACTTTCAGAAATCGGGGATAAATCCGCGACAATTTGGGGGAAATTGGGAGATAAGGGTGAAGAAATTGGGGATGAAGGAGGAATAGCTAATAGCTAACCCTAGAACAGAATTGGAGAGAGAGAGGCCAAACGGCACGTCGAAACGGTAAATTAAAAAAATTGAATGCCAAAACATACTAAGAAAATATAAGCAAATACGCTTATGTCTTTTTTGCTTGTGAGTTGGAACATAATAAAAAATTAGGAGAAAACTAAATTTAAAGGTATAAAAACAAAAACGGAAATAAAAATAAGTAATATAATAAAAAAGAAAAAAGAAAAATATGAAATAAGAAAACAAATTTTGAAAATCAAGACACATATTTTTAACGAGGGCATATTGCTTCTACAAGGTTATCTATGATTTCCTCATAAATTATGTTCATTGCTTGTATATTTTCATCTACAAAACGGAAAACAAAAATACGGCTTTAGGGGATATCAAAATTTGGTGCTCGAAATCAAAATATAAGAAGTATTTTCTGTAATGATTCGAGTAAAAAAAGAAGTTTGAAAAAATACAAGAAAAAATGATAAATAATAAACAGTAGCAAAAAAAGGAAAATAATGGAATACATTAAATAGGAAATTAGAAAATATTAGAAGTAACAATTATGAGGAAATGAAAAAAAGACTGATCCAAATATTTCATGGGAGGATATTGGGTTGCGATAGGTATCAACCCACTAAAATAGTAAACATATGAGCTGGAAATATTTCATGAACAAAAGTTTGGTCCAAATATTTCATGGTAGGACACTTGGATATGTTTGTCAACACTTTTCTGACTTTTTTTATTTTTTTACTATTTCTGAATTTTCTAAGGGCCAGGATCATATGTACTCGGGAGCCGTTTTGAAATTCTGGATACTTGGACCCTAAATATGCTATCTTAGGTCAAGTAACAAAGAGGTCAAATATGTAAAACTTTTCATCCATTAATTTCCGAGTATAAGTTTTAAGTTCTTCTTTCGAAATTGTTTTGTGTCAGGTGCAATACCAACACAGTGTTACCTCATGAAGACCAATTTCTTCATGAGAATGTAAACTCGATTTGTTACAAGTAACAATGACAAGTTATAAATGCAAAATGGTTTCACTTTCATATATAAGAAACGGTGCTATCATTTCACCAACCAAACACTCGAGTAATAATGCATAACTTTACAAGGCTTTGCGGTATGGAGGAACGGGGCATCGTTTTTGCCTGGCTTGGATGGCGATAACAACGTTGGATGGGTTGTCGCTGCAGCCGACCAACCTATTGCTGACATGGACTCCTCGTCTTGATCGGAGAGAGATTTTGAGGAGTTATTATGATTATCAAGGATGAAGCATAAGAATGATGGTTTAGTCTTCTACAACCAAGCCCGAAGCCACTTGTGGGTTTGACATGTGTCGAGGCCAAATGGTGGGCATCAATGGTCAGGAATATGGACAAGTGGGTCATGTTTCACATTTATTCTTGAGTTAACGAGAATGAATAAGAGAGAGAGTGTGTGTGAGGGAGAGGCACAAAGGGAAAATTAGGTGGATTCTTAACTTATTTCTCTAAAAGTTATACTTTACTTCTCGCTCCCTTCCAAATTACTTGACATATTTATCTATCTAGACACAGATGTATCTAGACATCCGTGTTTGGATAAATTCAAGTCAAAACTATAATTTGGAACAGAGGGATATTTGCGTTATTAGATTGAACTGTGATTGAACTGTACTTTCTGCAAGCACGCACTCACACTCGCCGGCCGTACGTGACCACCAGGTGCCGCGTTTCCCTCGATCGTCGGATGACGCAGGCAGGAGGGCAGAATGCACGGCGGCGACCAGCCGGCGCTCACGGCTCACCAGACGCGTCGCCATCATCTATCGACCACGGATCCGTCCGTACCGCTGTTTGTCGTCCTGTCCGCGCCGCATGGGAATGCGAACGCTCGCGCCACCGAGGGTCAGGCGGCGACCGGCGACTTCTCTGCATGTGGAGGCTCGGTCCCAAACTGCATGTGTAGCGTGGCTAGGACTGGGACAGGGCACCAAAATGGTACACGCATGCATGGTTTGAACTTTGGACGATTCATTGGACCCGTCTAAACCTGATTAATCACAAATTATCATCAAACATATATTTCGATAACTCATTTTCGCAATAATTGTGCAAGTGGAACTACATGCATCCTCTCGCCTGAGGTTTTCACCTTTTTTTTATGGTTTTTGTTTCGGTGTTCCATCATTCACTGTGAAAGACCTTCACCATAAAAGGAGGGAGGAGAGGTGCCGAGACGGACGGCAGACTCTCAAGAGCAAGAAAGGAGGGAGAATGAGAAAGTGGAAATATGCTTCTCGGCCTTTTGCCACCTCTTACTACGAATTTATGGTCCACGTGCTCTAATTCTCTTTACAAATATGACCCCATGCACATCAATTGTTAAAATTACATTTTTTTTGTGAATCTACCCCTGATAGAATGTGCAAAAGGCGACTCAGATGACACGAACTCGGATGGAAAGACCCTCGCCTTTGAGCTGCTGCCGATTCAGACAGCGCCCCGTGTCGCCAAAGCAGACTTCCCGCCAGTTCTGTTGGCGAAGGTGACTTTTCACCACTAGGGTTGGCGGGAAGTACATGTGGGCAGGGATGAGAGACTAACCTGTCTAGGGTTCCATTGGCGGCTGTGAGTTGGGGAAGAGAATGAGCGTGTGTCTTCAGTACAGGGAGAGATCTATATATATGACTGGGACTGGACTGGGCCTGATGGGCCAAAAAGAACTAGAAGGCAACCCAGCTAGTATCCAACAGATGTTTCCAACAGTTATCCAACACTCCCCCTCAAGATGGGTGATAGATGTCAATCATTCCCATCTTGACACATGCAAGATCACACTCTTTTGCACCCAATCCTTTTGTCAGACAGTCTGCCACTTGCTGTCCTGAACGAATATAAGCCAAAGATATGATTCCTGCATCAATCTTTTCTTTAATAAAGAACATGTCTATCTCCACATGTTTGGTTCGGTCATGCTGGACAGGATTATTCGCTACGTTTATGGCAGACATATTATCACACCACACCTTCAAGCTTCCTTTCCTTAGCACTTTCAATTCACTTAAGAGGTGTCTTACCCACAACATTTCACTCAAACCTTGTGACATAGCTCTATATTCTGCTTCAGCTGTTGACTTTGAGACAACCGATTGTTTCTTGCTTCTCCATGACACCAAGTTTCCTCCAACAAACACACAATATCCTGAGGTGGATCTTCGATCATCCAAACAACTAGCCCAATCTGCATCACAGTAGCCATCCACATCCAAATGACCATTATTTTTTAACCATAGCCCTTTCCCTGGAGTTCCTTTTAGGTACCTCAAGATTCTTTGAGCAGCTTCCCAATGTCCATCCCTTGGATCATGCATATAGCGACTCACTACACTCACTGCATATGATATATCTAGTCTGGTATGGCATAAGTAGATTAGTTTTCCAACAAGTCTTTGATATTTTTCCTTGTCTACAGACTCGCCAGACTCTGCAGTTATTTTGTTGTTTTGGTCAATAGGAGTTGAAGCTGCTCGGCATCCCATCATGCCCATATCTTCTAAAAGATCCAAGGTGTATTTTCTCTGAGATAGTGCTATTCCTTTTGAGGATCTAGCAACTTCTATTCCGAGGAAGTATTTAAGTTTTCCCAGATCTTTCACCTCAAAGGCTTGACTAAGGCACTCCTTTAGTTTTACAATTTCCACATCATCATCTCCTGTGATGATAATATCATCAACATACACTGCAAGAATGGTGATTTTCTGCTGAGCATGTTTGTAAAATACGGTATGATCTCCATTGCATTGACCATATCCCATGCCACACACAGCCTGTCTAAATCTATCAAACCTGGCCCGTGGAGATTGTTTTAGACCGTATAGTGATTTCTTCAGCCTGCATACCTTTCCTTTAGTTTCAGACGAGACAAATCCTGGTGGCATCTCCATATACACCTCTTCTTGTAGATCACCATGCAAGAAGGCATATTTGACATCAAGTTGATGCAAGGGCCATCCAAAATTTGCTGCGCATGAGATTAATATTCTAACGGTGCTCATTTTTGCCACTGGTGCAAAGGTCTCATCATAATCAATGCCATAAGTCTGACTATATCCTCTTTGCCACAAGTCTTGCCTTATATCTCTCAATCTTCCCCTCTGGATTTTGTTTTACTGTATAGATCCACTTACACCCCACAGCCTTCTTCCCTTCTGGGAGATATGTCAATTCCCATGTTTTATTTTTCTTCAGTGCCTCTAATTCCTCCATCATTGCATTGCACCATCTTGGGTCCTGCTTGGCTGCCCTCCAATCTTTAGGAACAGAAACAGCTTGCAGTGATACAACAAATGCCCGAAATGAGGGAGACAAAGCCTCATATGAGATATAATTTCCTATGTCATGGTCATCATAACCCAGTCGATGTATTGGATTAACTTTTCGTACCCCTTTTCTTATTGCGATTGGCAAGTCTAGACTATTATTAGATGCAGTATGAGATGGACTCTTTTCTGCAGATTCCACACTTGTCCTCTCTTGTTGTTCGTGTTCAACTGGTTGCTCCCCCTGCTCATTTCCTTCTTGTCCCCTTCAAGCTCGTCTTCTGGAGTAGACACGTGGATTATGCAGCCATCTTTGTGGTGGTGCAGGTCTGTCCTCAATTCCAGGAATCTCCGCAACAATAGGAACTTGTTGCTGCTGCTGGTCACCATTCTGCTGGAAATCATCGTTGCTTCCAACCTTCTCCCCCTCTTGAGCATCACCAAGATGGTCAAGACCCTGGAACAGGCTACTAAGATCATTTGCTTCGCCATAAAATGGTTCTGACTCACGAAACATAACATCCATGCTCACAAATGTCCTCCGTTCTGTTGGACTCCAACATTTGTACCCCTTCTGTCCAGAGGAATATCCAATAAAAATACATTTGATTGCCCGATGATCAAGTTTGCCCACACATGGCCGGTGATCCCTGACAAAGCATGTACAACCGAATAGTTTGGGTGGAACAACAAAGTCATTCATATTTAGAAGGAGTTGGCACGGAGATTTCATACCCAATATTTTTGAAGGCATTCTGTTGATCAAGTAAGTTGCTGTCATAACTGCCTCACTCCACAGGAACTTCGGTACATTCATGGTAAACATGAGAGATCGAGCAACTTCAAGAATGTGTCTGTTCTTCCTCTCAGCAACTCCATTTTGGGGAGGAGTATCAGGACATGAAGTCTGGTGCAGGATACCCTGTGAGGATAAGAAAGTAGCAAAAGTTTTGTTGACATATTCAGTACCATTATGAGTTCTAATCATCTGGACCTGTACACTGAACTGATTTTTCACATAGGCACAAAAACTCTGAAAACAGGTGAACACTTCATCTTTGTGACGCATAAGATAAACCCAAGTCATTCTGGAATAGCAATCAATAAAGGTCACAAAATACTTCATACCACTGACTGACACAACTGGACATGTCCATACATCAGAGTGCACAAGCCTAAATGGGGATTGATGCATCCAAAATGCATCTACTTTTCCAAGCACTTTGCCTCATAATTTGCTCCGGAATCTTCCCATATTTGAATAAAATTGCTGAATCTGACGCTGTTTTTAGCAAAGTCTCTTTTCTGGCTATTTCTGCAGGAAATAAAATCGGGGAAAATTACCACGTCAATTTTTATGGAAAAGGAGGACAATGGACAAAAGATGGACACGAGGAAGCGCTCGAGGGCCAAATGGGTGGGTCCCACGCGGCCCCTGTACCTGGCCGCGTGGGCCCAGCCCAAATGGGCCTCGGGCGCCGCCTCGCCTTCGGTCTTCGACGTACCCCCTCATATATACGAAAAGTGCTTGCCCTAGGAGGAGAGGAGCTTTCGCGAAACACACCGCCGCCACCATCACGATCTTCGTTTCGGGGACAGATTGATCCAGGATTTCTCCTCCGGTGGAGGGATCCGGAGACCGTCTTCACCGCCATCTTCACCGCCTTCATCTCCATCGACAATTGGAAATATGGTTGGGAGGGAAAATTCGAATTTGAGAATTTGAAAACGTCGGCATGCAAATGTTGCCTCCATTTGAATGCATCGGAGTTAGGAAGGAAAAGTTGACGTTTCCAAACTGTCCAAAATTATTCAAATTTCAAAGTTAGTCATATGTTATAAGTAGTGAACGCTTATTTTTGTGTGGTAATGTTGAAATGTTTGTCACAATTGGAAATATGGTTGGGAGGGAAAATTCGAATTTGAGAATTTGAAAACGTCGGCATGCAAATGTTGCCTCCATTTGAATGCATCGGAGTTAGGAAGGAAAAGTTGACGTTTCCAAACTGTCCAAAATTCGAAATCGTTATGAGTGGTTTGCATGTGTTTTTTTTATGGTTTTCAAATGCCCGGGTCTGAAAGGAATCGAAAATTTTAGAATATTTGGATTTGAAATTTGTTCAAATGCTATAAATAGTCGTCGTCGCAAATGTTGGTGTTAGGACTGGCATGTTTTTCTCATCTGTATTTTTTTTTTGGAATTCACATCTGTAAATAATTAGTATTTGGAAATTTTGGAAAAATTGGAAATCAGGAAAAGGGAAAAGGAAAAGCCAAAAAAAAAAGTCCGGACGGAGTGGGCCAGCAGCCAGCCCGGCCCACGTAGCGGCCCATCTGGCCCGCTGGGACGTCATCGGCGGCCGGGTCCGCCGCGGCGGCGCGGAGCTCACCGGAGCCGCACGCCGGCGTTCTGGCACGCGCGCGGCTGCGCGTCCGACGCGCGCGGATGCGGGCAAGCGAGGGGTGGCGGCGCCGCCCCGTTTTGGTCGCCGGGGCGGCCCCTACGGCGTTGAAAAGCGGCGGAAGGACGCGAGCGCGGCGGAGACGAATCCGGCGCCTCCGCGGCGTCCCGACACGCGTCCGTCGGCGAGGCGGTGGAGGCGAGGACGGCGGAGCCGCCTGTGGCCCTCGATTTGGGCGGCGGGGAGTAGCGCGGCGGCGCGAGGCGTCGGCGACCGGAGCGGCGCGCGGGAGAAGAAAGGGAGAGAGGGGATTCTGCGTACGTTTTATAGAAAAGTCCGTGCATTTCTCCGTAATCGTGTTTAGGCCCTTTTCCTCGCAAAACGGTGGACCGTGGAGCAATTTCTCGGCAGTGAGGGGTCTTTTTGCAAAATGGCAAGCGCGGGTCCGTGCGGGCCGTCCGATCGCCGCGCGACGGTGCGGATCGCTGCACTGGCCTCCCACAAATCGCGAAATATTCCAACTTTTATATACTTAGGATGAGTAGTAATAATTGGAGAGAGAGAGGCCAAACGGCACGTCGCAACGGTAAGTTAAAAAAATTGAATGCCAAAACATACTAAGAAAATATAAGCAAATACGCTTATGTCTTTTTTGCTTGTGAGTTGGAACATAATAAAAAATTAGGAGAAAACTAAATTTAAAGGTATAAAAACAAAAAGGCAAATAAAAATAAGTAATATAATAAAAAGAAAAATATGAAATAAGAAAAAAAAATGACAAATCAAGACACATATTTTTAACGAGGGCATATTGCTTCTGCAAGGTTATCTATGATTTCCTATCAGCTTTGACCTCATAAATTATGTTCATTGCTTGTATATTTTCATTTTCATCTACAAAACGGAAAACAAAAATACGGCTTTAGGGGATATCGAAATTTGGTGCTCGAAATCAAAATATAAGAAGTATTTTCTGTAATGATTCAAGTAAAAAATAAGTTTGAAAAAAATACAAGAAAAAATCGATAAATAATAAACCGTAGCAAAAAAAGGAAAATAATGGAATAAATCAAATAGGAAATTAGAAAATATTAATAAGTAACAATTATGAGGAAATGAAAAAAAGACTGATCCAAATATTTCATGGGAGGATATTGGGTTGTGATAGGTATCAACCCACTAAAATAGTAATCACATGAGCTGGAAATATTTCATGAACAAAAGTTTGGTCCAAATATTTCATGGTAGGACACTTGGATATGTTTGTCAACACTTTTCTGATTTTTTTTATTTTTTTACTATTTCTAAATTTTCTAAGCGACCATGATCATATGTACTCGGGAGCCGTTTTGAAATTCTGGATACTTGGACCCTAAATATGCTATCTTAGGTCAAGTAACAAAGGGGTCAAATATGTAAAACTTTTCATCCATTAATTTCCGAGTATAAGTTTTAAGTTCTTCTTTCGAAATTGTTTTGTGTCAGGTGCAATACCAACACAGTGTTACCTCACACTCGCCGGCCGTACGTGACCACCAGGTGTGCCGCGTTTCCCTCGATCGTCGGATGACGCAGGCAGGAGGGCAGAATGCACGGCGGCGACCGGCCGGCGCTCACGGCTCACCAGACATCGATCGACCACGGATCCGTCCGTACCGCTGCTTGTCGTCCTGTCCGCGCCGCATGGGAATGCGAACGCTCGCGCCACCGAGGGTCAGGCGGCGACCGGCGACTTCTCTGCATGCGCTAGCAGCTAGCTAGGCAGTTGGCATAGCTCGTCAAACGCAAACGCATGGGCATGTCGTCGTACTTAATGCATGCTATCGTCGTCTTTGACCCAAGATCTGATCGGGAGCAGTTGTTTTTCTTCTATCCATGTTCAGTTGTAGTACTCGTGATCCGTTTTGGTCCATGCTTTACTCCGTGTTCCGTGTGGAGGCTCGGTCCCAAACTGCATGTGTTGTGTAGCGTGGCTAGGACTGGGACAGGGCACCAAATGGTACACGCATGCATGGTTTGAACTTTGGACGATTTGTTGGACCCGTCTAAACCTGATTAATCACAAATTATCATCAAAAATATATTTCGATAACTCATTTTCGCAACAATTGTGCAAGTGGAACTACATGCATCCTCTCGCCTGAGGTTTTCACCTTTTTTATTGATGGTTTTTGTTTCGGTGTTCCATCATTCACTGTGAAAGACCTTCACCATAAAAGGAGGGAGGAGAGGTGCCGAGACGGACGGCAGACTCTCAAGAGCAAGAAAGGAGGGAGAATGAGAAAGGGGAAATCTGCTTCTCGGCATCATGCACAACGGCGACAGGGCCCTCCGGCAACGTCGACGTAGGGCTGCCGATGCCGTCTGACCCGGAGGAGGAACTAGCCGGTGGTCGTGGTTGCTGCCACTGCCTCCAACGTGCTAGCGGCGCGCACGCGCGAAAAAAACGTTGTCCCCCCTCACAAGTTCCCAACGACATGATATGATAATTTAACCAGCTTGATCCACACCAGACAAACCAAGCAACGCACAATAGAACAAACATATATAAAATCAAGAGGCGACTTAGGCTGATGTGAGGCAGGGGAAGAGGAGGAAAAGTCAATAGTCTCGTGGTGCTCCCCAGATCCTTCTCGCGACCTTCTTCATCTCCTCCTCCTCCGCCTACTCCTCCTGCCCTCTCACCTCCTCCTCTCTTAACTGTGCCTCCACACCACCGCCTCGTCTTCTCTACCTCGTCCTCACCCGCTGCTCGCCTGCCGCTGTCGCTGGTTGCTCACTACCGTCTGCTATCGGTCCAGCTAGGCCTCTGCAAGTGCAAGGTGATTCTTGCGCTCTCGCTCTGTACTCCTTTTCTCCGGTTCTGGATTCAGCTGGTTCTGCCTGCGTGGTAGTTTGTTTTGGGTGGGGTTAACTTTGATCATCTGTAGCCGGCAAGCTTTGTGAAGTCGTTGATGCTTAGATCGGGTTTCATGCAAGTGTGTGCTTCTTTCTGAGATCTTGTGCGCAGAAAGGGGGGAAATTTTCCCCTGTGGCTTTGTGCTGTTTTATCATCTCGGTAGTTTTGCATTCTCTACCAGTTTCTCCAGCTCCAAATCTAAATTAGTTCCCCAGGATTTCGGGTGCAATTCACCTTTTTTTGAGGCAAACATCAGAGAATTAGAGCTCAAGTAATTCGCTTTTGCTCTGTGTCCAAATCCAAATTTAGTTCCGAATGGTTGGCTGGCTTATTGGGATTTTTCTGATATTCAACGGAGGTAGCTGGTCCAAATGGTTGCGTGAGCTTTGCTTGTTCCTTTCACACAGATAGGGCCGCGTTTACTTGTGGCGATCGAAATGTTCCATCCCTTTTAAAAATAATGACCAAATGGCTTCGCTGCTAATGAAGTCTTGGTAGTTTCACATTTTGATATCTTCTTCCCCGTACCTTACTGGATCTAACCATAACCTAGTAACCTAGGATAGTATGGCTAGATAGTTGAACAAAAAGGTTGTTCAGCTTCAGCTTTCTGTTATAAAATTTGGGTCCCAACAATTAAAGAAACACAAACGAATGTCGTTCGGTAGTACCTGGCATTTTCCCCCATCTTCTAGTCCAATTTGTGTTTTTAAATTTATGCCCTGCTGTTCACACAATAATTGACATTTGAGTCAGCAATCACTAAGTTAATGCGTCATCAAGTATGTAATCTTTGCTGACAGACTACTACGAACATTTCTTGCAGAAACTCGTTCCAGTTTGCTGTTAACATGGATTGCTGCTTTATGTTTCGAAAGAGATCGCAGCATGTTGTTGAAGGCGATGATGGTGAGCATATTCTGCATATCTTAGCATGGCACACAATCTTCATGTTCAAACAATTCTCCCTTCTCATACGATTTCTTTTGTTGTTCTTTGTCTCAGGTGTACATAGTGTGAAGGTCTTCTCTTACAACGTGTTGAGAAAGGCAACTCACAATTTTAGTGGGGCAAATAAGATTGGAGAGGGTGGTTTTGGTTCCGTATTCAGGGTAAATATGCATGATTGAAAGCCACTTCATCAGTGTCTAAAAGTCAACATTATCAGTCATCTTTTGCTAACATTTCATCTTGCTTCATCAGGGAATGCTCAAAGACGGCACATTAGTTGCAGTGAAGGTGCTGTCAGCGACTTCGAGGCAAGGCACCCGAGAGTTCTTAACTGAACTTACAGCAATTTCTTACATCAAGCATGAAAACCTCGTCACTCTTGTCGGTTGCTGTGCTGAAGGGTCCCATAGGATCCTCGTCTACAATTATCTTGAGAAGAACAGCCTTTCACAGACATTGCTAGGTAACACTTCGTTCAACCGAACATGTCGGCCGTTCATCTATCGATTTCTCCATTGGTTAACGTAATAACAAATGTTCTGGATATGCTATTGCAGGGTCTAACTACAGCAGCATTCAATTCGATTGGAAGGCTCGTGTCAAAATTGCCGTGGGTGTTGCCCGTGGACTTGCATTCCTTCATGAGGAGATCCGTCCTCACATTATCCACAGGGACATAAAAGCGAGCAATATTCTTCTCGACAAGGACCTTACTCCGAAAATTTCTGATTTTGGATTGGCGAGGCTCCTTCCTCCCAATGCCACTCATGTCAGCACCCGAGTGGCAGGCACATTGTAAGCATAACCCCCAACCCCTGATATTACAGCCTTCTTTCACTTCCTGTTCTGACTTGTAATTTCACTTATGTTTAGGGGATACTTGGCTCCTGAATATGCTATTCGAGGTCAAGTGACGAAGAAGTCTGACATCTATAGTTTCGGAGTTCTCCTCTTGGAAATTGTTTGTGGCAGGTGCAACACAAACACTAGATTGCCTAGTGAAGACCAATTTCTCCTCGAGAAGGTAAGCTCTACTTGTCAACAACCTGTTAATACAAATTGGCGTTAGTTTCATATTTCAGCAACAAACCATAAGTTTCGTGGGCCAAATGTTCGATGAATGATGCTGAATTTGACAAAATCTGCTGCATTTGTTTTGCAGACATGGGCACTCTATGAGCAAGACCGTCTAGATGAGATCATAGATGCTGATATAGACAATGACCTGGACGTCGAGGAGGCATGCCTGTTCTTGAAGATCGGCCTGCTATGCACACAAGACGCGATGGCACGCCGCCCCCACATGAGCGCCGTCGTCAGGATGCTCACAGGAAGCAAGAACGTCTCCATGGAGAAGATCACAAGGCCCGCCATGATCAACGACTTCGCGGAGCTCGAGATCAGCAGCAAACCACAGGGCCCGAACCAGATGAGCTCCGGCACATCGAGATCCTTCACCACCACAGAGGCAGTGGCGGAGCTTCAGCCCATTTTTTGGAGGGGCCATTGGGCTGGGGGGGCAAGATTTTATGCTTTGGGCTGGGGGGGCAAGATAAATGTTTAGTAGCAACGAAAATAATTCTTATTCATAATAAATAATAATGGATGCAAACTGAACATGATGTAGGGTAACATATTTCTACCTCTCAACTAACTTTATATAACCCAAAGGGAGGGATACACCATCATCATTTTCTTCGCCACTATGAAAACCACCACGAGAATACCAAGCATGATATCTTCTAGGTAGCAGCTGATGCTCCTGGAGTTCATTGCACAGTTCTCCAAGTATCCGCTTGAAAGGACCATGTGATAAAAAGTGCATAATGAGAAAGTAAAGTTCTCTCATATCGATATCAATGGGAGCCTCGCATGGTACATCTGCTGAAATCATTTGATTCCCATAATTAACCTTCTCAAGTGCCTGGCTTGGAAAATCCAGGGGAACCATACTAACAGATGTTGCATTGCCAGCAGGTTGGTGTTTCCTACAATCCATGTCTACAACTCCACCTGGAGTTAGAAACAATAAAAGCATAAATATGAGAATAATATTGGCGGAGAGTAATTGAGTTCTGGATGAGCTTATAAGAAATAAACAGGCAAAGAGATAATGCAGAACACAAGTAAATAATCAACTGAATGGACATGAAAGGTGCAGAATATTATACTTCCCAAAAGTAATGGAGGATAATACATACTCTGTAGTAAAAACACGCACATCGAGACACTTTCAGGGAAAACTGGAGAACTAGAAGCAAACTGCCGACCATGAGACATGGAGAAAACGTACAGTTTTTTGGATTAATCTGAAATAAATTTTCTAGACGTAATATGGGTGAACCTCAAAATTTTGGTCCGACTGGCTTGTGATATATGGTACACCACTGCACAAGAGGTCCGTCTGAGGAATGCCTTCTCAGAAGTGTAGACACACAAAGGCGGGAACATATAACCATATTCACCAAGTTTGAAAAGGAAAATATCCAGATAGTTTCATCATACATTTCAGTTCAATATTATACGGTGTAAAACTTCATTTGTGCTATACCACTAAACCATTTGCACGTCTTGGTAGAGTTAATTTGTTGTTCAAATGACGCCATTGTTTAGGGAATCAAGTAATTTGAGAGTCGTGTTTCTTGACAGCCTTACATATAACCTAGCTGCTGTTTGCACTACAATTTCAACTTTTACATGCATGTATGGCTAAGAGTTACCTGATGTTAGTGTTTAGGAAAGCAAGAGACAGTACAATGTTATAATCAGTTATCACATTCTACTTGAATGATCAGCCTGTTAAGCATACACATATTCTCCAGATGCGACTATGCATCCAGCATGTTATCTCGAGTTCTATTTGTTATCTCTGAGTTCTATTTGTTATCTCAAGTTTTGCATGCTGGCGTTCCTCTGTTCTGACCTATTACCTATAACCGTCAAACTATGGTTTCACATGACAGCATCTGACAGCCATGGTCAAACACCATATCCTGATCTCAAATACAGCAAAGCCGAGCTGCAGATGGGACCCATGTATCCATTATATTTGATTTACAATTTCTTAAGAATCAGTAATTTATTTTGGTGGCTGTATGCATTGATAAACAATCTACTGATAAACACATAACCCAAACTCTCTTACACTTAATCACCATTCAAATAATCCCAGGGATTCGCAACGCCGTACAGAACTTTACTGAAGAGCTACGGACTAACCATTTGTTCTCACGGATTCTGTACGGATCTAATAAAACTGTGACATGAGAGACCATACCTCGGGGTGGAGAAGATGGTGGTGGCTTCATGGGAGGTGGTGCCTCAGGAGGAGCGCTGTTGGGTGGTTCAGCGGAAGACATCGGCCAATAGAGCGCGTGGCGGGACGTCGGGGGTTGGCGTCGAGTGAGTGGCACGCACGGTAGCTCGTTATTGTGACGGCGGTGAGGACCAGAGGTGAAGCCTAGCGCCGCCGATTGCCGTCCTCAGGCGCCCTTCCCACGCCGCCGCAATCGCCGGCCTCTTCCACAGGGGGCGGCGGGCCCTGCTACTGAAGGGGCGAGCGGGTCCGTTTAGGGATTATCCCCGTTTGGAGGTTATTGCGGCTGGCCGACGCGTGCGGGGCGACGACGATCTGAACTTTCAGAAATCGGGGATAAATCCGCGACAATTTGGGGGAAATTGGGAGATAAGGGTGAAGAAATTGGGGATGAAGGAGGAATAGCTAACCCTAGAACAGAATTGGAGAGAGAGAGAGGCCAAACGGCACGTCGAAACGGTAAATTAAAAAAATTGAATGCCAAAACATACTAATAAGAAAATATAAGCAAATACGCTTATGTCTTTTTTGCTTGTGAGTTGGAACATAATAAAAAATTAGGAGAAAACTAAATTTAAAGGCATAAAAACAAAAACGGAAAATAAAAATATGAAATAAGAAATAAGAAAAAAGAAAAATATGAAATAAGAAAACAAAATTTGACAAATCAAGACACATATTTTTAACGAGGGCATATTGCTTCTACAAGGTTATCTATGATTTCCTATCAGCTTTGACCTCATAAATTATGTTCATTGCTTGTATATTTTCATCTACAAAACGGAAAACAAAAATACGGCTTTAGGGGATATCAAAATTTGGTGCTCGAAATCAAAATATAAGAAGTATTTTCTGTAATGATTCGAGTAAAAAAAGAAGTTTAAAAAAATACAAGAAAAAATGATAAATAATAAACAGTAGCAAAAAAAAGGAAAATAATGGAATACATTAAATAGGAAATTAGAAAATATTAATAAGTAACAATTATGAGGAAATGAAAAAAAGACTGATCCAAATATTTCATGGGAGGATATTGGGTTGCGATAGGTATCAACCCACTAAAATAGTAAACATATGAGCTGGAAATATTTCATGAACAAAAGTTTGGTCCAAATATTTCATGGTAGGACACTTGGATATGTTTGTCAACACTTTTCTGACTTTTTTTTTATTTTTTTCTATTTCTGAATTTTCTAAGCGGCCAGGATCATATTTACTCGGGAGCCGTTTTGAAATTCTGGATACTTGGACCCTAAATATGCTATCTTAGGTCAAGTAACAAAGAGGTCAAATATGTAAAACTTTTCATCCATTAATTTCCGAGTATAAGTTTTAAGTTCTTCTTTCGAAATTGTTTTGTGTCAGGTGCAATACCAACACAGTGTTACCTCATGAAGACCAATTTCTTCATGAGAATGTAAACTCGATTTGTTACAAGTAACAATGACAAGTTATAAATGCAAAATGGTTTCACTTTCATATATAAGAAACGGTGCTATCATTTCACCAACCAAACACTCGAGTAATAATGCATAACTTTACAAGGCTTTGCGGTATGGAGGAACGGGGCATCATTTTTGCCTGGCTTGGATGGCGATAACAACGTTGGATGGGTTGTCGCTGCAGCCGACCACCCTATTGCTGACATGGACTCCTCGTCTTGATCGGAGAGAGATTTTGAGGAGTTATTATGATTATCAAGGATGAAGCATAAGAATGATGGTTTAGTCTTCTACAACCAAGCCAGAAGCCACTTGTGGGTTTGACATGTGTCGAGGCCAAATGGTGGGCATCAATGGTCAGGAATATGGACAAGTGGGTCATGTTTCACATTTATTATTGAGTTAACAAGAATGAATAAAAGAGAGAGAGTGTGTGAGGGAGAGTCACAAAGGGAAAATTAGGTGGATTCTTAACTTATTTCTCTAAAAGTTATACTTTACTACTCGCTCCGTTCCAAATTACTTGACATATTTATCCGTGTTTGGATAAATTCAAGTCAAAACTATAATTTGGAACAGAGGGATATTTGCGTTATTAGATTGAACTGTACTTAATTTCTCCAAGCACGCACTCACACTCGCCGGCCGTACGTGACCACCAGGTGCCGCGTTTCCCTCGATCGTCGGATGACGCAGGCCGGAGGGCAGAATGCACGGCGGCGACCGGCCGGCGCTCACGGCTCACCAGACGCGTCGCCATCATCGATCGACCACGGATCCGTCCGTACCGCTGCTTGTCGTCCTGTCCGCGCCGCATGGGAATGCGAACGCTCGCGCCACCGAGGGTCAGGTGGCGACCGGCGACTTCTCTGCATGCGCTAGCAGCTACAGTAGCTAGCTCGATCTCCTGGCAGTTGGCACAGCTCGTCAAACGCAAACGCATGGGCATGTCGTCGTACTTAATGCATGCTACGGCGCCCGGGCTGACATTTCTTCAAACTGCATGTGTAGCGTGGCTAGGACTGGGACAGGGCACCAAAATGGGAACGAGATCCTCTAACATTAAGAAGCAAAGTCAGGAAAAACTAGGAAGGAAAGTCGGGGGTGTAGCATAAGGTTGTGTATTTTTTACTGTGCTAATTACTGTAAATAATTACTGTAGCATACATCACCTAAACTAAAAAAAATAGCACCATATTACTGGATGCAAGAAATGAGAGTAAATATATAGATTAGATTTATAATATACAAAGTAATCTGGATTATATTTGACTTTAGAAAATGTTTTTGAAGAAGGAAAGTCAGGGGGTGTAGCTTACCTGACTTTGCTTCTTAATGTTAGAGGATCTCGTTCCACCAAAATGGTACACGCATGCATGGTTTGAACTTTGGACGATTTGTTGGACCCGTCTAAACCTGATTAATCACAAATTATCATCAAAAATATATTTCGATAACTCATTTTCGCAACAATTGTGCAAGTGGAACTACATGCATCCTCTCGCCTGAGGTTTTCACCTTTTTTTTTTATGGTTTTTGTTTCGGTGTTCCATCATTCACTGTGAAAGACCTTCACCATAAAAGGAGGGAGGAGAGGTGCCGAGACGGACGGCAGACTCTCAAGAGCAAGAAAGGAGGGAGAATGAGAAAGGGGAAATCTGCTTCTCGGCCTTTTGCCACCTCTTACTACGAATTTATGGTCCACGTGCTCTAATTCTCTTTACAAATATGCACCCACAGCGGCGGCAGGGCCCTCCGGCGACGTCGACGTGGGGCTGCCGATGCCGTCTGACCCGGAGGAGGAACTAGCCGGTGGTCGTGGTTGCTTCCGCGTTGCTGCCACTGCCTCCAACGTGCTAGCGGCGCGCACGCACGCGCGAAAAAAACGTCGTCTTCCTCCCAAGTTCCCAACGACATGATATGATAATTTAACCAGCTCCATCCACACCTGCTCGTCCCGTTCTCCCTCGGTCCCTCGCTTTGAGGTCGCAACCGCCAAACCTATAAATATATACGCTGGTTGCTCACTACCGTCTGCTATCGGTCCAGCTAGGCCTCTGCAAGTGCAAGGTGATTCTTGCGCTCTCGCTCTGTACTCCTTTTCTCCGGTTCTGGATTCAGCTGGTTCTGCCTGCGTGGTAGTTTGTTTTGGGTGGGGTTAACTTTGATCATCTGTAGCCGGCAGGCTTTGTGAAGTCGTTGATGCTTAGATCGGGTTTCATGCAAGTGTGTGCTTCTTTCTGAGATCTTGTGCGCAGAAAGGGGGGGGGGGGGGGGGGGGGGGGGGGCGGGATTTTCCCCTGTGGCTTTGTGCTGTTTTATCATCTCGTTAGTTTTGCATTCCCTACCAGTTTCTCCAGCTCCAAATCTAAATTAGTTCCCCAGGATTTCGGGTGCAATTCACCTTTCTTTGAGGCAAGCATCAGAGAATTAGAGCTGAAGTAATTCGCTTTTGCTCTGTGTCCAAATCCAAATTTAGTTCCGAATGGTTGGCTGGATTATTGGGATTTTTCTGATATTCAACGGAGGTAGCTGGTCCAATGGTTGCGTGAGCCTTGCTTGTTCCTTTCACACAGATAGGGCCGCGTTTACTTGTGGCGATCGAAATGTTCCATCCCTTTTTAAAATAATGACCAAATGGCTTCTCTGCTAATGAAGTCTTGGTAGTTTCACATTTTGATATCTTCTTCCCCGTACCTTACTGGATCTAACCATAACCTAGTAACCTACGATAGTATGGCTAGATAGTTGAACAAAAAGGTAGTTCAGCTTCAGCTTTCTGTTATAAAATTTGGGTCCCAACAATTAAAGAAACACAAACGAATGTCGTTCGGTAGTACCTGGCATTTTCCCCCTTTATCTTCTAGTCCAATTTGTGTTTTTAAATTTATGCCCTGCTGTTCACACAATAATTGACATTTGAGTCAGCAATGTAAGCACCTCGCCTTAGATTCACTCAATTAACATCTAATTCAGCTTACAAGGTGAGATTCAGAGGAACATTTGATGGAGGGGATGAAGACCTAGAGAGGAAGAAGAAGAACAACGCAACACGACCAACGCTACACGCGCTTAGCCAAGCCTCGGCCGAAGCCGCCTTTCCGTTCTGTTCCAAGCCCGGGTCCTGCGTAGGTGTCCTTCTCCAATATATGCTTCTCTGTACGTTCCTTGTGCAGCTCCCGAACAGGCCATAGCCCAAGAGCGGCAGCCCACCAGCCAGCCCAGTAGATAGGTCGCTGACAATCCCTCCTCCTTAAAACTCGGCTTGACCCCAAGCCGATACCATGTAGAATCGCCGGGGTCCCACGGCATTACTAGCCAGATAAGACACAGCTTCCCACATAACTGCAGTTTGACACCACCTGGGTCCCAGTATTTCTGCAGTTCATTGAAGCCATTCTTAACCGTCCACAAATCAGGAATAGTGTGGAGAGGATCCTCTCTTAGAACTAAGCAGATATTGCACCAGCCTCCATTCACCCAGTTGGCACACATACTTGAAGTCTCCAAGAAGTTAACCAAACCAAATGCAGAAGGTTCCAGCTTTAGATATGCAGGAACAAGCAATGGAGAATTCCACCCATTCCAGCAATGATTCTGCAAATTGGTACTGTTTTGCCAATTCGTGATACAATTTTCTGCACCCATTAATTTCTTACCATTTTGCACTGCCTTGTAGAAGCTAGCCTTTGCACTTATGAGGATACCAGGCCATTGAATCAGCAGGCTACAACAGATAAATTTTGTTGGATGCAGTCCAATATACGTGATAGTAAAATGCAAGATGAGACCTCCATTATCTCCAAAGTTCAGATGAGCACAAGATGGTTTCACAAGCAACCAGGCAATGTACCATGGAATTTGCAAATCAAAAATCTGAGAGCCAAGATGTGTTGCACTTCCAGTTATGAAGCTAGTCACAACAGTAATGCATGGGAACAACTCCCAGGAAGGCCAAGGCTGAAGCTGAATTGTAATGGTGCAAAGGAGCTCATCTCGGAAACAAAAACTGCTCTTGTTCACGAACTGAAGCCACCAGAATAGAGGTACACCAGGACCACTACCAAAAACACTGAGACAATTTTCCAAATGGTATATACCAGAAGCCCATGTTTTCCATTCAGCTATTGCCATGTCAAATATTGATCCTTGCAGAATATGATAGGGAATCCAAACCTTGCAATTAGCCAATGGTAGGACCCTCGTACAAGTATAATGCTGCTGTAGTTCTGCCACTCCAATTAGAATGGTAAGAAATGCACTTGAGTTAGAGCTGATACACCCATGCACTGCACCAAGCAGTCCGGAAATAATTGGAGATGAGGCATAGGAAACCAAGAGATTAGCATCAGAACAACATTAGCCTCAAATCCATATGGCGGAAGAAGCCCAATAATTATGAACATCGAAGGACATGTATAGGCAGTATTCAGAATTGGGTATCCACAATAGACAAACAAATTCAGCGATGTTCCACAATTAGATTCCAGATTCATTTGTGCTCTTCTTGACAGTGGAAAATACAACCTTGCAAAATGGCAATTGACTGGAAGTAATGGATAGGAAAACTGGAACTGCACTTCGGCATGCTTGCTTGTAACCCAAGGCCAGGAAGAAACATCAAGAATTTCATTAGCTGTTAGAACACATTGAGTATGTAACCACCATCTGGGAAGCGTCCACAATACATTATCCAAGAACCAGTGTGCATAAGGATTGTTGTTACCATTAACAGTGAGGAAATCCCAAGAGGATAAGAGATTACCCATTGGCAGATTCACGTACACACCACGAAAAGGCCATGGAGGCTTCAGCTCCACATCAAGCCAGGCTGCATTCCAGTTACCCTTACTGTCCATAACTGAGAATTCCGTGCCACACTTTTGTTGCCCATGCTGAACTAACTCCTGTCCACAGATCAGTGGTGGTCTTGCACGAGTCCAACTAGGTGGTGGCCACGACACAATTGGAGTCGCAGTAGGAACTTCATTGAACGCCTTGTACGCTTCTGCCAGCAAGCTCGGTGGCGTGTTGAGACTGCTGCCTGAGCGAATAGTCGAACAGGTGGTGGACGACCACATGAACGGCTCTAGGACGTCCATCGGCGCATGCGACGAACTTGGTGGATTCCCTGGAAGCAAGCTAAAGGACGTGGGAACACTCCACAGAGTCAGGGACATGATTACGAGGTCTTCTCTGCAAATGCTGTCATCGAGACTAGCAGGTAAGCAGACGGCAGTCGTTGTGTAGTGTCACTCATGGCGTCGACGTTGAGTGCCTTGTCGCCTACCATAGGTGCAGCAAGCTCGGAGAGGTCGTCGCCAATGGTCATGGATGAAGCTTGTGTTGCAGACGAGATGAGTACGGGCACGGATACACTATCATCGTGGCTTGGGCACTCGGTCGAACAGTTGACGTGCACCGAAACAGCGAGGTCAGTGGCATCGCTGTCGACTGTGATAGGGTCCGGGGGCACGGTGGAGACCTTGGAAGCAGCCGAGGCTGGTGCTGAGGAGCCACCGACAAGGAGATTGTAGATGCGTCGAGCTCCTGGCGTGAGGTCGTCCTTGGTAGCCGGCCATGTTGAAATCGAGGCGGAAGCAGCAACCGCTGGGACGTTGTGGAGACGTCACTGCCCTGCGCGTGCAAGGACGCGGTCGAGGCCGGACGCCTGGCTCCTGGAGTGAGGTCGTCCTTGGATGAGTAGCGCTTGGCGTTGAGGACGGCGTGACTCGCATCAGGCGTCGTCGGGTTGGAGATGGGGGCGGCGTTGCGTGGTATATGCGGACGCGCCGACGCGCTTGTGGTCGGTGAGGCCTTCGTCGCTGCTGCAGGGGCTAGAGACGAGGTCGAATTCGTCGGAGAAGAATCCGACGCGGCCTCCTTGCCACTCACCAGAGCGAGGTACGCGGCCCACTCCCGCTCGCAATCCTCCGGGTCAGCCAGGGCGAAATCGCGCATGGCCTTCATGATTGGGCTCTCGTGTGCCATGGATTTGGTGGTGGGGAAAAATTGGGTGGGAAAAATTGGGTGAGAATTTCGGGGAGGATCGACCGGCTCTGATACCAATTGTAAGCACCTCGCCTTAGATTCACTCAATTAACATCTAATTCAGCTTACAAGGTGAGATTCAGAGGAACATTTGATGGAGGGGATGAAGACCTAGAGAGGAAGAAGAAGAACAACGCAACACGACCAACGCTACACGCGCTTAGCCAAGCCTCGGCCGAAGCCGCCTTTCCGTTCTGTTCCAAGCCCCGGGTCCTGCGTAGGTGTCCTTCTCCAATATATGCTTCTCTGTACGTTCCTTGTGCAGCTCCCGAACAGGCCATAGCCCAAGAGCGGCAGCCCACCAGCCAGCCCAGTAGATAGGTCGCTGACAAGCAATCACTAAGTTAATGCGTCATGAAGTATGTAATCTTTGCTGACAGACTACTACGAACATTTCTTGCAGAAACTCGTTCCAGTTTGCTGTTAACATGGATTGCTGCTTTATGTTTCGAAAGAGATCGCAGCATGTTGTTGAAGGCGATGATGGTGAGCATATTCTGCATATCTTAGCATGGCACACAATCTTCATGTTCAAACAATTCTCCCTTCTCATACGATTTCTTCTGTTGTTTCGTTGTCGCAGGTGTGCATAGTATGAAGGTCTTCTCTTACAACGTCTTGAGAAAGGCAACTCACAATTTTAGTGGGGCAAATAAGATTGGAGAGGGTGGTTTTGGTTCCGTATTCAGGGTAAGTATGCATGACTGATAGCCACTTCATCAGTGTCTTAAAAGCCAGACATTATCAGACATCTTTTGCTAACATTTCATTTTGATTGATCAGGGAATGCTCAAAGACGGCACATTAGTTGCGGTGAAGGTGCTGTCAGAGACTTCGAGGCAAGGCATCCGAGAGTTCTTAACTGAACTTACAGCAATTTCTGACATCAAGCATGAAAACCTCGTCACGCTTGTCGGTTGCTGCGCTGAAGGGTCCCATAGGATCCTTGTCTATAACTACCTTGAGAAAACAGCATTTCGCAGACATTGCTAGGTAACATTCTGCTCTAACAAACATGCCAGCCGTTCATCTATCGATTCTTTCATTGCTTATGGTAATAACAAATGTTCTGGATGTGCTATTGCAGGGTCTAACTACAGCAGCATTCAGTTCGATTGGAAGGCTCGTGTCAAAATCGCCGTCGGTGTTGCCCGTGGACTTGCATTTCTTCATGAGGAGATCCGTCCTCACATTATCCACAGGGACATAAAAGCGAGCAACATTCTTCTCGACAAGGACCTTACCCCAAAAATTTCTGATTTTGGATTGGCGAGGCTCCTCCCTCCCAATGCAACTCATGTGAGCACCCGAGTGGCAGGCACATTGTAAGCATAACCCCCAAACCCTTATTTTACAGCCTTCTTTCACAGACTGAACTTCCTGTTCTGACTTGTAATTTCACTTATGTTCAGGGGATACTTGGCTCCTGAATATGCTATCCGAGGTCAAGTGACGAAGAAGTCCGACATCTATAGTTTTGGAGTTCTTCTCTTGGAAATTGTTTGTGGCAGGTGCAACACAAACACTAGATTGCCTAGTGAAGACCAATTTCTCCTTGAGAAGGTAAGCTCTACTTGTTAAAAACATTGCAGCAAGTAAACCATAAGTTCACATGCCAAATGTTCAAGGATTAATGCTGAATTTGACAAAATCTGTTGCATTTGTCTTTTTGCAGACATGGGCACTCTATGAGCAAGACCGTCTAGATGAGATCATAGATGCTGATATAGACAATGACCTGGACGTCGAGGAGGCATGCCTGTTCTTGAAGATCGGCCTGCTATGCACACAAGACGCGATGGCACGCCGCCCCCACATGAGCGCCCTCGTCAGGATGCTCACAGGAAGCAAGAACGTCTCCATGGAGAAGATCACAAGGCCCGCCATGATCACCGACTTCGCGGAGCTCAAGATCAGCAGCAAACCACAGGGCCTGAATCAGATGAGCTCCGGCACATCGAGATCCTTCACCACCACAGAGATGACGGAGCCGCTTGTGGAGGTTATGCCGAACGGGTATACCTGACACGGTGGATAAAACCTGGCCCACCAAGGAGGCCCATCACATAAAGCCGGAGGGCTTAATGGAGAAGGCCTCATGGGCTTGGCGCAAGAATAAGCCCTGGGCTGGCTTAGTGAAGTCCAAGACGAAGGCCAGACTACGTTCGCCTTAGGGAGCAAGTTAGGGTTTGTTACCGTGTTAGTCTAGGACTCATGATCTAGTCGGTTAAGGCTTTCCTTGTAGGGGAAGGCTTGGCGCCTTTATAAGCCAGCCTTCCAGCAGCCTTAGGGCACGCATACAATCTCATTGTAACCTGTACACATATTCGCCTTGAGTGAATTATAGCAGCACGTAGGATCTCGCCACCGTCGTGAGATCCGAAGCTGGGTAAGATCGTGTGTGCAATCCCGTCACTGGAACCCTCTACGTTCTTCCCCACCTCCTCTACGGTACGTATGAATCCATATAGTAGTTCCGCGTTACCAATACCTCGACAGTTGGCGCCCACCGTGGGGCCCAAGGCGTCGGGAGTTTTGTTTCAGGCGGGAGCATTGGGCGAGATCGGCAAACTATGGCAGTTGGTCGCGCCCGCATCATCAACAACTTTGGGTGCATCGAAGACGACGGTCCTACGTCCCAGCAAACGACGCACTCGTATCAAGCTTCGTCGTCCCCTTCGGCACCATCAACATCTTCATGGGTTTTACGGCTGAGGCGTATGGATTCCCCAGGGGATCCGCCGCCTTTTGGCCCACCCACCACCCCATCGATTATGCAATCGAGCAACAATACAGATCGGATCAGGCCTTTGTCTATCGCGATCTGAGTGACTCTGATACCCAAAGCGATTCTGACTCCAGCTCTTATGAGCTTATGGAGCCCGCCTCTCGCTTTGTCGGTGTCATTGACGCATCTGGCCCTAAGCCGGCCGAATCTGACCCTGAGTCGATATTACCTGCCTTACAGACAGGAGCAGACTCAGAAGCCGGATCTGATGGCACCGCTCCAATGGCGGAAGATTCAGATCTCGATGAGCATAAGGAGGAAGACTTTGCAGCACAGGTTGCCGCACGCGGCTATGGCTCATCCGATCCAAACGAAGTCTTAATGACTTTCCCGGCACAGATAGCTGTGGAGGATGGCGCTGCCGCGGCTAAGCCAGACGAGCTGAAGTTTCCTCTAGCATCAAACACATTGGTGACAAGGCGGAAAAGCCAGAGGACGTATTGGACCCTAAAGGGCCTCCCCGGCTACGCCTATTGAAGAAGACCTGGAACGGTCAAAGGAGGCACACATGCGCGCGTTGGAGCTTCTCAAAACACCTTTGGGACCAAATCCAACCGCGGCTGAACTTGAGGAAAGACGGAAAGCGCTCCTGGCTGAGACTGAAGTCAACATCAAGTATAAGTTGTCCCTCCTGAACAAGGAAAAAGAGTTAATCCTAGTTGGAAAGGCTCTAGAAGAGGAAGAGTATCAGCGTGAGCGCGATGTTGAGAAATTCCGCAAAGTACGAAGTATACGTGACCCTCTTCTGCATCGGGATCTGCAGGGAAACTTCGAGAAGCCTTCTGCCCAAAAGTCTTTAAAGCCTTGGCAGAAATACTCTTTCAGAGTTAACCCTGATGGAGTCATATTCTTCTCCACCCCGGCCAAAAATATAGAGGCGGCCAGGGAAATCATGGGAGACGAAACAGTCCCAATTGAAGAGCGCCACCATTATTCTAAATGCTCATCGAAAAGGCGGTAGAGCAGCAGGCTAAGGCGGACTCAAACTCAAAGCTGGCGGACGACACGCGTCTTTGCAAGACGCCGTTGCCGGCGGTGGAGATCCAGAGGAACCAGCTGGTTCCAGTAGCCATGGCAATAAGGGTAAGGAACCCAGGAAGGACAAAGTTCCTGACAAGCACAGGGATGAGTCAAAGACTGGGTCCAACCGCCATAGTGACAAAGGCAAGGACGACCACCGGCAAAAGGATAACACGCCATAAGAAGAATGATCCGCCTCGCCGTGAAAGAGATCAAGACAAGGGGAAGGACGCACGGCGTGGGAGCGACCGGCTTAACATGCCACCTCCGCCCGCAGCACGGGCAAGAGACGAAGGAAACAGGGGCAACAGAGATCCGCCTCAAAGGCGATCTCGCTCCCGCTCCCCTCATCGCCAAAGCCGTCAGGAGGAGCCAAGGCGTAGCCAATCCAACAAAGGGCAGCCAGGGAAAACACTCATATCTCAGACGCCCGCATTCCGTCTCGATGAGATTAAAGCGGCCAAGAGGAGTCTTACCTGGGCCCTGTGTGCTTTGGACCGGCGATTCGCAAGGTGCAACTCCCATCCTCGCTAGGCAATGTCAAGAAAATTGTGACAAGTACAATGGCATTGACAAACCGGACATATGGCTGCCTGATTATATCCACGCCGTTGGTATTAATGACGGTGATTACAACGCAGCTGTACGTTTTCTTCCACTCATGTTGGAGGGAACGGCCCGGTTATGGATCGACACTTTGCCAGAAAAGAGTATCCACAATTGGCAAGACATGCAGAAAACATTCATGCAACACTTCTCATGCACATACAAACGTCCAAAGGCTTACTCAGATCTACTAAAGTGCGCTCAAGTGGAGGGGAGTCAAGCAGAGCTTTCATAGCTCGATGGACAGAGACAAAGAATGCATGTGAAGACGTTTCTGAGATCCAGGCCATACACTTTTATGAACAGCCTGAAGAAAGGCAACATGATGAGATATATGTTAGCCAGCCAAAACATCAAACACCTCGGCGAGCTCTTAGACAGCGCGAACAATTACGCTGCAGCAGAAGACGACGCTCGAGCTGACGACGGCGATCTGCGCATGGACATAGCTGTTAACCCGGAAAAGCGAAACAACAATCAAAGCCGGAAAAAGAAGGAAGCCAACGATGCGCCAGGACCATCAAAGGAGGTAGCCTTTGCCAATAAGAAGGGTGGCCAGAGCGGGGCTAGCAGATGGCAGAAGAAGGCGATGACAGTCAAGGGTCAAGACCCATTAAAATCACCTATGACGACATCAAAGATGAACCTTGTGCCCATCATAGCAAGCTTGGCAAATGCACCCATACCAACAGGCAGTGCCGCCTTAACGATGATATCAAGAAGGATCCGACGCTGGCTTCAAGGCAAAGCAGTTCAAGCGCAAGAATCGTAAAGACAAAAAAGAACAGAAGGACAACGAGGAAAGTGCTTTCAGGAGCCAAAGCACAAGAGGAGCAACAAGTTTCCAAGGGTCGAAACAAGCCTTGTTACTTTCCTTGCCACTCCTTCGGCCAAAAAGGAAAAGGCAGCCTGGAGGGAACTCAATGCCACTATGCCAGCGGTTCCCCAGTATCTCAACTGGTCCGAGCACCCATTACATGGGACCGCAGCGATCATCCTGATCATATTCCACAGAACCCAGGGAATTACGCGCTCGTTGTAAACCCAATTGTGCAGCAATGCAGGCTTTCTAAGGTGCTTATGGATGGAGGGAGTAGCATCAACATCCTCTATCTTGAAACCTTAAAGCGCATGCGCCTTTCTGAGACACAGCTAAAACATAGCACAGTCAAGTTTCACGGCATAGTGCCAGGCAGGCAGGCCAGTTCTATGGGAACAATCGTCTTAGACGTCACCTTTGGTGACGAAACAAACTATAGGACTGAGGAAGTTGCCTTTGAGGTGGTGGAATTCAAAAGTGCGTATCACGCAATCTTTGGCCGCCCAGCCTTTGCCAAATTCATGGCACGCCCGTGTTACATCTACAGCAAGCTCAAAATACCTGGACCAAACGGCGTCATCACGGTCAATGGCGACTTCAAGAAGGCGAAGGAATGCGAAGCAGGAAACGCCGTCTTAGCAGAAGCAGTCATCAGCAAGGAAGAGCTGGAGCAGTACAAGAAAGAAGTTAACACCAAGGAAATGCCGGATGGTAAGAAGCCTCCTTGCGCCTCGGATGTCACTTTCAAGGCCAGCTCAAACTCGAAGAAGATCGTGCTGGACAACGCCGATGCAAGCAAGACGACGAACATAGGCGCGGACCTCAGTGACGCATAGGAAGGCGCGCTCGTCAAGTTCCTCCGTGAGCAACGGGATATTTTTGCATGGTCACCATCAGACATGCCAGGAGTACCCCGGGAACTTGCCGAGCACAGCCTTAATGTCGCCAAAGGTGCCAAGCCAGTAAAACAAGGTCTTCGTCGCTTCGGTCCAGAGAAGAAGAAAGCAATAGGAAAAGAGGTAGCTCGGCTTAGTGCCGCTAATTTCATTAGAGAGGTTATCCACACAGATTGGCTAGCAAATCCTGTATTAGTACCTAAGAAGGACGTGAAAGACTTGCGCATGTGCATAGATTTCACCGGCTTAAACAAAGCCTGTCCTAAAGACCCCTTCGCATTGCCGCGAATTGATCAGGTCGTAGATGCTGTATCAGGTTCTGAATTACTATGCTTTTTGGACGCTTACTCTGGCTACCACCAAATTAAGATGAAGGAGTCTGACCAAATTAAGACTTCCTTCATCACACCTTTCGGAACGTTTTGCTACATAACTATGCCTTTCGGGCTTAAAAACGCTGGCTCAACGTACCAACGGTGCATACAACGTTGCCTACACGATCAAATAGGCCGCAATGTTCACGCTTATGTCGATGACATTGCCGTTATGTCGCGAAAACGCGGCGATCTCATCGTTGACCTTCAAGAAACCTTTGATAACTTAAGAAAATATAACATGAAGCTAAATCCGGGAAAATGCTTTTTTGGCGTCCCAGCAGGAAAACTTTTAGGCTTCATTGTTTCAGAAAGAGGTCTTGAGGTTAACCCAGAAAAGATTCGAGCTATCATGGACATCAAAAAGCCTACTTGTCTTAAAGATGTTCAAAGGCTCACAGGATCTGCAGCAGCTGTAAGCCGATTTATTAGTAGGCTTGGGGATAAAGCTTTACCCCTATACAGGTTGTTGAAGAAAACTAAGACGTTCGTCTGGACTGAAGAGGCAGATGCAGCCTTAGCACAGTTAAAAGACGCCTTAGTTTCAGCACCAATATTAGCGTCTCCTCTACCACAAGAGCCGATGCTACTTTACATGGCGGCTACCAACCTAGTTATTAGTGCAGTGGTTGTTGTTGAACGAAAGGAAGAAGGAAAGGAGCTACCGGAACAAAGGCCGGTATATTATATCAGCGAAGTCTTCTCCGAATCCAAACAACGATACCCTCACTATCAGAAGCTGGCTTATGGAGTTTTCTTCGCAGCCAGAAAATTACGCCATTATTTCCAAGAGCACCCAATCACGGTAGTCAGTAAGGCGCCATTGGGTGACATTATAAACAACACTGATGCCACTGGACGTGTGGCTAAGTGGGGAATTGAATTGGCAGCCTTCGATATCCAGTACAAGCCACGTACAGCCATCAAATCCCAGTCTTTAGCTGATTTCATCGCAGACTGGACGGAAGCAATGGATGAACTTCCCCTCCCTGACGAAGAATTGGGTTATGCACTTTGACGGCTCCAAAATGTTGCAGGGATCGGGAGCTGGCGTGGTACTGAAGAACCCTAAAGGAGACAAGATGTGCTATGTCTTGCAGATACACTTCAATGCCACTAATAATGTTGCAGAATACGAGGCTCTGTTGCATGGATTGCACGTCGCAAAGGATTTGGGCATTAGCCGTCTTTTGTGCTATGGCGATTCAGACCTCGTTGTTCAACAGTTAGAAGGGGCATGGGACGCGAAAAGCCCTACAATGGCTGAATACCGACGCACGGTAGACGAGTTTGGTCGGTGTTTTATCGGCTTAGAAGTCAAGCATATCAAAAGGGAGGAAAATGAAGCAGCGGACGCCTTAGCCAGAATGGGCTCGAAAAGATCGAAGGTGCCCTCCGATATATTTTTGGAGCACCTATACGTGCCGTCTATTAAAGGCGGAGATGAGGATGACCCCATGGCTTCGCAGTCTGTTTCCGTCATGCTGGTGACCAGATTGGACACAGCCCTACATAAATTTCCTCCTTAACAAGGAAGAGCCAGAGGATGAAGTCTTAAGGCGGCAAGTTGTGCGCAGAGCTAAGGCATACACAATAATAAATGGAGAGCTATACAAGCGGAGTACCACAGGTGTATATCAACGATGCGTTTCGCCGGAAGAAGGACAGAGATACTAGAAGAGATCCATGGTGGATGTTGTGGTCATCATGCCTCTGCCCGAGCAATTGTCGCCAAAGCTTTTAGACATGGATTCTACTGGCTCACAGCAAAGCAAGACGCAGAAGAACTCGTCAAGAAATGCGTTGGATGCCAAAAGTATGCAAGACAGCCAAAGATGCCAGCCCAGGAGTTGCGCACCATTCCAATCACGTGGCCATTTGCGGTCTGGGGACTGGACATGGTAGGTCCATTCAGGACTGCGCGAGGCGGCGTCAAACATCTCTTAGTTGCGGTGGATAAATACACCAAGTGGGTTGAAGCTAAGCCCATAAAAAAGCTTGATGGGGCAACAGCCAAGAAGTTCGTCATTGAGGTTATAACGAGATTTGGCGTCCCCACAGTATCATTACGGACAATGGGACAAACTTCGCCGTAGGAGAATGGCAAAGTACTGTGGTGAAGTTGGTATTCGTCTGGACTTAGCATCTGTGGCTCATCCACAATCGAATGGCCAAGTTGAGCGAACCAACAGTATAATTCTACAGGGAATAAAGCCAAGATTAGAGGTGCCTTTGCATAGAGCAGCTGGAGCATGGGTAGAAGAATTACCTGCTGTTTATGGAGCATACGCACAACTCCAAGCAGCGCAACAGGCTATACCCCTTTCTTTCTCATATATGGCGCTGAAGCGGTACTCCCAACAGATGTCCTGCACGACACACCTCGTGTAACAGCCTACGTCGAAGCAGACGCAGAAGAAGCCCGACAGGACGGCTTAGACCTTCTCGAAGAAGAGCGTGAGATAGCGCTTCAGCGCTCCGCCATTTATCAGCAGAACATGCGGCGTTATCAGTCGTAAGGTAAGACGGAGATCGTTTCGGAAGGCGATTTGGTGCTTCGCCTTGTTCAGCAAAAGGAGCACAAACTATCTCCCATATGGGAAGGACCCTTCGTTATCAGCAAAGCGCTTAAGAACGGGGCATATTATCTTGTGGACCTCCGTGATATCAAGAAGAAGAAGAAAAGAGGCCGCAAAAGGAAAAGGAACGAAGAAGCAGTGCTCAAGAGACAAACGTCCTTGGAACATTGAGCAGCTACGTCCTTTTTACACTTAGCAATTCTATTGTAATCACACCATATATGATTATGAAATAAAAGTCTTTGGTTCCCTCAATTATTTTTATGCATGAGTTCTCGCCGTCTTTTATTTCCATTTGATCATATATTTCGATAAAAATATCAATGTTAACCCGAATTGGCTCCGTGCTTGTGGTTACTCACATGATGCTTTTGCCTTAAGGCCTTACAAAAATTAAAATTGCATCCGTCTAAGAGTATTTATCTGATCGCGTATATGCTGGCTTGTCTTAGTAGATGCTTTACGCACCAAAAGCCGGCGCCGTTTCTGTGTTTAAACAGTTTGGTTACTAACCCTGTTGCCAGCGAAGTGTTCCGTGCCTTAGGTTCTGCCAGCATACGAAAAGGCTAAAGCATATAAGCCAGAAAACTTAAAGACGGATAAGGAGCATAGTTTGCAAGCCTTTCAAAATAAGTGCATGCGTCGCAAAACAAACATGTTCAACAGATAAAAGGCTCCTGCCATTACAAAACATAATTAACAAGTCTTTTGTGCCATTTTCATGACACGCTTAATACAAAGTTTTTCCTGCAAAGACGCAGGGGACTTGGATGGATCCAGCGCAGCTTCAGACTCGCTTCTTCTTCTTCTTCTTCTTCTTCTTCATTTCGTCTTCTGACTCGTCGCCATTACCAGTTGTGGTGCTCGGCTTCGTCATCAGACACGTCGTCAGGACGGGGAGGCACAGGCCTCTTGGAGAAGAAGATAGACAAGTCTACCATTCAGCAACGGCTGAGGCAAAGCCAGAGACAGAGGCATAGACCTTTTCTTTGACGAGCTCGTTGCCGTCTCTGTCCTTGGCTGGGAAACACTTGATAACGCGCCACATGTTGACCTCGGGGTAGTGGCCGCGAACAAGTCCTAGAGCAAGTTTTGCTCCGCCTCTAGCTGCTGAGCGAAGACGCTGCATCACCTCTGGGACGCAGTTCTGAAGATGTGGCAGCAGGTTGCTGGTGTTTGTCACTTGGGGCAGTTGTTTTGGGAAGATGTTGGCGACAACGTCTCTTCCCGCAGTGTACAGCCCTGACACAATTTCGCCGCACTCCAAGATAAGCTCCAGACGCGTCTCAGAGGTAAGCCTTTCCCCAAACCCAGCTGGAACTGTGGAGAGGGGAACGGAATAAGATAAGGCGTAATGAACTGTTGAAATAAAGGCGAGAAGTGAAAGAAAGGAGAGAAGCTTACTTAGCAGTTTCTCGTCAATGGCGGTGCTCTCGTCAGCTCGGCGTTCAAGTCGACCTTGTAAGCTCTGGATTAAGAGCCCATCCTTTTCAGCCTGTCGCTGCAGTCAGAAGTTCTTTCTTCAGTTTGTCTTGCTCTGCAGTGGCGCTGTCTTGGATGGCTTTAAGATTGGCCTCGGCCGTCTTTCGGTTCTCCTCCAGCTGCTTAAACAAGGCGGCATTTTCCCGCCTCACAACTTCTATATCGCCAGTCTCGCTGACGATCTGTTTCGCTTTCGCCACAACAGCTGTGCAAACGCACATTGCATGTGTTGAGCATGTTATGCCTTCAACGAATTAAACTCACAGCGCATGTGAAAGAACACCATTTACCTTCGTTCGCCTTATTTTCGGCGACGGCTGCTTGAGCACCTGCCTTTGGTTGCTCAGTGAGTACCATAGATCGCATGTAAGCTGCTCGCTGCTCTGCTAGGCAAGGGCAGTAGTCAGTAACAAAGGTAAAGATAATAAGATATAGCTACAAGGTGCTTGGGGACTGAGTCTTTATCCACATGAAAGAAAGGCCATTACGTCGGCTTAGTCAAAGCTCAACGTAACGCCCGGGGACTAGGGTATGTACATAAAGACGGAATATTTACCTGCATCATGGCCTTCAAGGCTTTGTAGCTCTTCTTCATTGTGACGTACAGCTCGTCACAATTGTCTTCCAGATTCAAGATGGTCAATGTCTGACCAACTGGCCTTAGCTTCGGAGGCGGCTCGTTGCGCTCCTTCTCATCGGCAAGCATGGCGGCGATGTTGGGTAAGATATACCCCTCGTCGTCAAAGAGCTCTTCCTTCACCATGTTGCGGATAGCCTCCCGAGTAATGGGCTCGTTTGGCTCTTCTGACTGAATTACTGCCGCCTTCCCAGCAGCAGCAGCCCTGGCCAACTTTTCAGTTTCCGTCTTCTCAGGTAAGACGGGCGGGTCTAGATCCGTATGTTGATCTTCAGATGGGCCTGGGGCTGTCTCTTGCTGAATGGAGGGGGTGGGGGGAGCGACAGCCGGAGAAGGGTCAGCTTTCTTTGCTTGGAAGAATATACTTTCCTCTTGAGAGGCGCAGTTGGCTTGATCCTGCGAATCATATACAAAATAAGAGAACATTTATGGACACTGTTCGCCTTACTACAGAAATTGAGATTCGGCTTACTTCTGCACTGGAGCGTTGAAGGCCGCATCCTCATCGTCTTCAATGTTGAGCACTTCGGCATCAACAGGAATGGCTTTGTCACGCTTCCGCTTTTCTGCTGCTGAAGTTGCTGCAGAAGCCCTGAAGCCTTTCGTTTCCGAGTCTTTGGGGGCTCGGGTGCCGCTTCAGGCACGTAAAACAAAGGAGCCAGCAGATTATCTGGCAAAAGGGCGAGCTGAAAACAAAAGTGGTGTTAGTAAGGCAAACATCGTGGAAGTATAGTAACACAAAGAGTGACGGTAAATGCCTTACCGTGGGAGCCGGGTTAGCGGCTGTGTACATAGGACGCTGCTCTGCGAGCTGGATCCTTTCCTTGGCAATCCTCTTGAAGCGATACATAAGGGCATCGTGCGTGAGGTCGCTCTCACTAACACGGAGAGGATCCTTCTTCTGGTCCGTGTAGTGGCATAAGAGGCCCTTGCGATCCTTCAAAGGCTGGATTCGCCTTGACAACCAACATAAGATGGTGTCTGTGCCCGTGAGTTTGGGCACAACAGTCTTTGTCAAGTATTCAATCCGCCTTTGCATGCGACGGAGGTTGTCAGGGAGGACCTTCATGGTTTCTCGCCCCAAGAAAGGCGGGGCTCCGCAGGCAAAGGAGAAAAGCGAGGAAGTCCTATGTCTTTGCCTGCGGGCGCCATGTCTTTGCAGTAGAAAAAGGAGCTGTTCCAGCCTTTAATAGAGTCTATTTTTGGCGCCTTAGGATACCAGTCTCTACCTCTACGAAGGTTGATGCTAACTGTTCCTAAGGAAAGCAATTCTTCCTTCTCTGTTTGGCGTTTGCAAGTAAAGCAGTACTTGAAGAAGTCTAAGCTGGGTTCTATGCCTAAATATCCTTCGAATAAGGCCATAAAACCAGCTATGTACAAGATGCTATTGGGGCCTACGCTATGAGGCTGAAGGCCATAGTAATCTAGGACAGATTGGAAGAAAGGATGCGGTGGTAGAGACAAACCGCGGAGGAGATGTGAGACGAGGAGCACTCGTTCATCGCCGGCGGGATCTGGAGTTGGGTGGCCGTACGCCGACCGCCAGTGGCAGTTCTCCTTTGATGGGAGAATGCCCTCCTTTTGCAGCTGCAGGAGGTCTGCTTCGGTGATGGTGGAGGCAGCCCAGTTGCGGGACGATGCCTCCTCTCCCTCCTCCTCTGCCTCCGCCGCGTCGCCCTCGTCGGAGGGCTGGGCGTTTTTCTCCGCTTCGGCGGAGATGGTCGCGGGGCTTGTTGCCGTTGCCGCGCGAGAAGTGGATGCATCCACGGCGCCCGAGCCCCTCGCGGCCAAATCTTGTCCCGCCGTCGCCGATGACGCCGCCGCCGCTGCCGCTTCCGCGGTCGCATCAGAGCTTTCCATGGATGGGTGTGCAAGTGGTGGTGGAGCTCGCCGGAGTTTGGATGGGGACGGGCGCGAGGAGGAAGATGAACAGGGAAATGGATCGGATGGAGTAATGGAGAAAATGCGTTCCCTTATATGGGGGGTGCGCCGCGATTAGTGCGGTGGACAACGCCCGTGCGATTTTCGCCACGCGTCCCGCAACGGTCAGATAGTGGGTATCTTCTCCCTGACGCCTCGGAGATCGTGTGCGAAAAATAGCAGTGATGGCGTCACAACGTCTCTTTGCTTGTCCAAACTGTCGTGGACTGGCTTTGACTACGATGATGTCATGACAAGACTCGACACTGACAGAATCTTTCTGACAGATTGTTCAAAGTACAGGAGAGTTCGGCTTAATCCTTAAGGCAGACTGAACGTCTCATCTTGGAATGCTCCAAGCTCTTCTGTCCGCCTTTCGAGTAAAGGCGAAAGCCTGTGTCTTCCAAAGACGGAAAACGAAGAACTTAAACCTTTCCGGGGACTACTGTGGAGGTTATGCCGAACGGGTATACCTGCCACGGTGGATAAAACCTGGCCCACCAAGGAGGCCCATCAGATAAAGCCGGAGGGCTTAATGGAGAAGGCCTCATGGGCTTGGTCGCAAGAATAAGCCCTGGGCTGGCTTAGTGAAGTCCAAGACGAAGGCCAGACTACGTTCGCCTTAGGGAGCAAGTTAGGGTTTGTTGCCGTGTTAGTCTAGGACTCATGATCTACGTCGGTTAAGGCTTTCCTTGTAGGGGAAGGCTTGGCGCCTTTATAAGCCAGCCTTCCAGTAGCCTTAGAGGCACGCATACAATCTCATTGTAACCTGTACACATATTCGCCTTGAGTGAATTATAGCAGCACGTAGGATCTCGCCACCGTCGTGAGATCTGAAGCTGGGTAAGATCGTGTGTGCAATCCCGTCACTGGAACCCTCTACGTTCTTCCCCACCTCCTCTACGGTACGTATGAATCCATATAGTAGTTCCGCGTTACCAATACCTCGACACCGCTGTTCTCACCGCCCGAGACGCCCACACAGGTGCCCGTGTGAATAAATGGACAGAATTAGCATTGTTCGATTTGTACATCGTCATGTAGATACATGCAATTTTTTGAGAAAATTTCTTCGGTTTACAGGGAGAGGTTGGATGGTAGGCAGCCTGTTGTCGCTTGCTTGCTTTGTACGATGTAAATATCTGGAAATTGAGATGATCAGGATAAGCTTTTGCGATTATTCACAACCATCTCTGAGCCACTGCTGTCTCGCAATGCTGTAACTTCTGTCTTCAGTGTTGCCACATGGGTCGCCATAAATTAATTCTACAGGTCATGATCAGACGAGTCTACCTCCGTTCTCTTACAAAAAAATTATAATCTGGACATACATGACTAGATCAAATTCATCTCCAAAATACTCACTATGTCCTCCAATCTCATCCAGAGCACGCGGTGCTACGGCTGAGTGGCTGACGCTTGGAGCACGCCATGCCGATGTCGGCATAGAAGAGAAAGAACTACGTGCACGCCACGCGGGGATAGCAGATGGTGACCGGCGTCGGCGTGCCGTCGAAATCAAGCGGAGAAGGGTAAAAATCCCCCAGCAGGAACGCCTCAAGATTTCTCCAGCCGGACACATCAGTGCGTCACCGTCGTCAGCCGATCGCCGAACATGTCAATCTGCAGCGTAGTCAACTCGTTTAAGCGAGGGCGACGAATGTATGCACTCAGAAGTCAGCGATCACACGTCCACACGCTGAGTCTGGCAGGTGGGCCCGGTCGCCAGCTACGCAGGAGAAACTTTCTTTCTGCATGGACGTGCTCAGAGCAAAACCGTCGGTGAGGTAAACGAAGTTGACAATGTCTGAGATGAAGAATCAACAAAACCGAGGCAGTAACTGTCTAGCTGTACCGTGAAATTTCTGAGAGGAATGGATGTACAGTACGACACAAGAAAATGTAGCAGCGCAAGCTGAAGAAAGGATGGCAGAGTAGAACAGTAGAAACGCCTGGCAGTTACAATTATTTGGTCCCTAGAGCGTCGTACGTGCTACCACCGACACTTTTGCACGCTGGAGACATGGAGCAGGAAAGTGTAAAATGCGACTGAACTCGGCACAATCAATGGAGACAAAACACACTCTTCAGCAGAAGGACTGAACTCAGTGATCTATACTACGCATGGAACAGGTACACTAGATGCACGCTGCGAGAATAACAACAACTCTTCGGAAAGAAAAAAAAATGAGACCAGGGCTAGCCCTTGGCGGTATTGTATTAAGCTTTCAGAAGCGCAACGGTGCGTACGCGCCCGCGAGTGAGTACCGGGACTCGAACTCGAGCGGGTGGGGGGGGGGGGGGCATCACAGGTATCATCACCCTGGTAGCCATCCGTGCAAGGCCTCGGTCACATAGAGCTGGTTATTTAGAATACTGCATAAGATTTCATACTAGACAGGAACAAGAAAAATGAAGTTCCAGGTAAACTGAACTGAATGCTCTCTATGCTCTCGACCAGGCATTTCAATCGACAGCTCCACGAAAAGGGCGGGTGTCATTTTCTGAATTACAAGTCATTCATTATAAGGGGGTAGCTAAATTGGCAGCAATGAATTTTGGTGGTTTTGCTAAATAAATAAGTGGCATATACCGAAGAAGCGGATTCAGCACCCCATTATTGCACAGTTGTAGACGAACACGCCAGCGCGCTCCTTCACCGACAGCACCTCCCAGTCAGCGCTGCCGCCGCTCTCATCTTCTTCAGGGCACCAAGAATGCAGCAATATGACTTCACCACGAGGTCCTCTATGGCCACCGATGACCAGCAGCCTATCACCACATGCCTTGAAAGCTAGGCCCCAGCCGTTGGAGGAGTCCGCTCTGACAGGCAATGGCTTCAGTATGTTCCATGTGTTATTTGCTTTGTCGTACTTCTTAACCACGTTTGTGGACTGGTCAGCCGCATAGAGCTGGTTATTTACAACGGCAATAAGAGGAGGTGACTGAGAGGCGCTGGTTCCTCCTGGGAACATGTCATGTATCCTTCTCCATGTCCTCGTGCTGAGATCGTATTCCTCTCCACAAGTTAGAGAAACCCTCTCACTTGTCACGCCCCCAATCACATAAAACTTCCCATCCATGAAGAAACCTGATGACAGTCTCCTGGGTAAGTTCATGTCTGGTAAGGTCTCCCAATGGCCACTCTCTGAATTGTACAGCTCGGCAGATCTCAGCACCTGCCCATTCTTATCACACCCACCAGCAACCATTGCAATCTCACCACAGCTTCCCGAGGCAAAGAGGCAACGAGGAAGATTCATCGGAGTGCAACGAGACCAATTACGTGCCACTAAATTGTACATCCAAATAGCAAGACCTGTATATTCTCGGCCAAAGACAAGCAGCTGTGTCCCAACAGCAAGTGACTCCTTGTCTGCACAGGAGAAGCACTCATCACATGGCAATCTAGGGAGCCTCATCCATCGTTTTCGTGATGGATCATATGCTTCCCAGGGCATCAAGCTACATGCCAGATATACCCAATGCTCAACCATGCCGTATTGCCTCCGCAGTTTATACAGATATCCACTGTTAATCAACAGATTAAATTTCTTGTTCAGACCAGAGAGGGAAGGGTAGTCTGATCTGCTTGTCCAAGCAAGGCAGTCTTGAGCCAGGTCATCATGAAGACCCGGAAGGAGACAATCATTTGATCCATTGGCACTAGAATCACCTCCTGACTGGGTCTTAACAACAGCAGTCTGCTTCTTGAGCTCCAGTTCTTTACTGCCCAAACCTGAACTATCACAGCAGAGAAGCTGTTTCACATTGCCCCCAGCTGAATGTTTCTTTGGTTCCCTCGAGAAGTACTCATTTCTGACTAAAAGAAAATAAGCTAAGGCGTACTTCTGCCAGGAATTATCCTGCTGACCGAACAGCCTAAAGAGGTGCAGAATCAGGGAACCAGGAACAACAACAAGGCTTTTGGAGTTGCAATCTTGTAAATCTTCCATTGCTTTCTCTAACTGGTCAGGCAAACCCGAGGACAAAAAAGTTGAAAGGTTCAGAGAGTACCCCTGGAAAGATATCAGAGAAAGATCAAAATATGCAAAATGTTATTGGAAATGTGAAACAAGGATTCTCGGTGTACGCATGAGTAAACACTACAATATACTAGTTAACCATAGCGATCAGTACAAAGTTAAACATCCAATTAATGCAAAATATTCATCGTTGCCGCTGACTTATTGCTCAAAAACACCTACATATTTTATTTCAATCTATGACATTTTTTTTTCAAACTTTGCTGTATCCAGAATCAAGCAAAGAACTAAACATCAGCACCAAAAAAGGTCACAACTGAAACAGGACAATGGCTGCATGATTTGTTCTTGAGGAACAGGAGCTCCAACACAGAAGGTCAATGATACTTAGCTCCTACTGCTACACTATCTTTAGTGAGAGCATTTGCTTAACAAATAAATACCCAAAGCATCCTTCAATGCATAGAGGCCAAAAAGAAAATGAAATCTCAACAGGTTGCGCAAGGTAATCACCATAGCACACCGCTTATACTAGCAGATTAGAAATACATGTTAGTTAAAAAAAAAGAAATACATGTAAGTTGTAGATCCAAGACATGAAGAAATCGCCCAGTGGTAATGGGGTCTGATTTATAACAGATTCGTGCGCAACACTCATAGCCTCACTAAAAAGATGAAAAGCAAAACTAGAAAACTAAATGGTCTGATTTACAACAGCTTCGTACCGACACAAAAACTAGAAACTCATAACCTCACTAGAAAGAACATGAAAAAACTAGAAAACGATCTCAGATTTACAGAACACCCGGTTAAAATACCTCTGCCTTCTCATCGCGAACCAATTCATTGACGACCAAAATAGAACAGATACCCGGTGTGGTGGGATGGAATAACACGCTCTAAAAGTCACACATTCTACCGCCCCGAACCAACTCACATCGCCATCACAAAAGACGATGCAGACATTTCACCCAACCAATTCAGCAACAACCGTCACCGTCGACAAAACGGAACTAAGTTTGTTCGGTATACTGTCACTCGGTGAAGCCTCCGGAAAAGCAGACAGACACACACAGGGAAAAAGAAGAAGATCGCTCCTCTTCCCATCGACGCAACACACGTACAGGGGTACGGAGACAGGAGAAACAGAGGCGAGTTCCTCACCTGACGGAGACGCCCCGACGGCGAGATCCAGGCCACCGGCGCGCGCCGACCGCCTCCATCCCGGCGCCAGGCACGAGCGGCGGCTCCCAGAGACCTGCGAGCATAGAGACCAGATGCGTAAGCGGTTACGACACGGAAGCTTAGCCAGCCAGTGAGCCGGAGCAACTCCTGGGATGGGAGCGCGCCGAGAGCAGAGAGGACGGGCGGCGGGCGAGAGAGAACCAGGGGAGGGTGTGAGCTCACCGGATACGGCCGGTTCTCTTCGCCGGAGACGGTTGGGTGAGGAGCCGGGGAAGGGACGGGGAAGAGGTGGGGCGGTGGGGACCACCGTCAGTGGGACGGGGAGGGCATGGGGGAGCGAGATTTGGAAGCCGGGCTGCTGGGGGGAAAGGCGGTATATATACGTACTTCCCATGTGCTAGCCGGAGGAGGGAGGCCCCGAAGTGCCAATGGATTATTAATTGCGAGCCTTGTTTTTTGGGTGGCCATCCATCTGTCACTCACGCCACACCCTAATTTCTTCCAACTTTTGCCCCCACTCTCCTAGATTTCCCCGCCGTAATCCCACCGTTGTCTCGAAATTACCCACGGATTAAAAAAAACTATCACTCCTACTGGACGCATGCAAGATGCCGGCCACCATGAAATTTTTGGTTCCGTCCAGGTAAAACAATCTCACAGATTAGAGTGTAAGTAATATGCTGAAGCAACAATAATGGCCGGAAATCTGGAGGAGGAAGAATGTGCTCCAATGTGGTGGACGCAGAAATTCTGGCAGGCACACACGCACGCATGGCACAGCAAGTACTCTGCCTGCTGGCTGGCTGGCTGGGTAGCCTCTTTTCTGCCTGGCGTGCCCCCTTTCCTTTTAGCTATTATGGAATGTTTTTCACACAGTGTACTTGCCTCTCTTGGGTGCAGAGCGAGGATAGAGATTGGTAGATGGATGGGAACCCCTGGGTCTGGGTGCTGAAAAGAATCTCTTTCTCTCGCTCCGCCACGCATGCACGACCGGTTTTCACGCACGTTGGAGCGGGCGCGAGGGAGCGACTGGGTGAAAAGGACGCCAAGCCGCGTTATCCTTTACTTATTTACTCTTCGTCACTATCATCATTTGTCAGTCAGACCACTATGCCATGAGAGAGAGACAGAATAATTTTTACTGTCGCAGAAAATATGATAAGGACGTGATGCCAGCAGAAATATAATGCTAGCGCCGAATAAGTTAGATACATTTTCGGCAGCAAAAAAATAAAAAAGAGTTGCACTGGCTGGCTGCATTCTTGGTTTGGAGCCATGTGAATAATAATAATGTGTATTTTACTAGCATTGGCAAGACAAGCAGCCCTACTTACTTTGGCAACTGGCATGCTATTTTTAATTCCATGGCGCTGGTTTCTTTGCTTTCAATCGGGCGCCAGGCTGTCCTTCCGGGCCTGTGTGGATAAGGATGGCTGTCCTTTCCCTCTCGCCGAGCAGACTCAGCAAGGGGAGGGTAAAGTTCACCTCATCACCGCACCGGTAAACGGGAAAGTTTTACCCACCATTCATTCGCTCTCAGGTCAAACAGTGGCCGTCCGTTGCAAGTGGCCAACTCTCCTCTTCTTTCGGCTGCGATCGAGTAGTACTAGTAATTTTGAATTATTACGCCATCGCATTTGACCGCCGGACAAAACTTACTGCAGCTGCGTTTGACCTTGCCTGATGACGTCACCGCGTAACCCAGAAGGGAAAAAAGACAGAGAGAATACATACCCGTACAGATACGGTTACCGGATCGTTCATGTGTACACCATCACGTATATTCTGCGTGTGACAAAAAAAGATGACGCACGATTTCTCGAGACACCCAGTAGTACTTGTCATGGCCGGCGAGACTGATGGATCGATGCAACCACCGTGTGTGCGTGCCGATCTCGGGCCGGAAACATCTCGTCGACACCGCGGCCGGAGTCCTTTCTCCCCCCGGATCCGGGACAATCACGCCGCCGGAGATGGCCCGGCACGCGGCTGTACAACCACTGTCGCTACGAAATGTGCACGCAGATCTGGCACACACACGCAAGCGCAGCCCGCTGGCCGGCTCATCGCCGCCGGGCGTCGGCCCCAGCTCCGGCCAGCCAGCCACCGAACAAGAGGCACGTTGCTCCTGTTGGCCGCAACCTTTCCCCATGCATGGCTCCATCATGCCACAGTGAAGCCGCCGGGCCATGGAAACGAGGCTGTAGCTTCGTGGTTACGTATCCGTTCCGTGTAACTACGTACTTACAACTGTGGCAAGTAAGAGGAGAGAATGAAACGAGTGGATGTAAATGGGGAATCATCGATCGGGAAGTCAGGTGCCAGCTGAGTTAGTGGTGGCGGCACTGTGGCATGTGACGCGCCATGATGGGGGTTTAAAGGCTACTGCCATGCCATGGCGTACGCATATGAGTAGCTCACTGTAACCATGCGAGCCGGGAGACTACTCGCAGTAGTAGTAGTAATCTTATCTTCAGGGGCTGCTAGATTCAGAAATGCAGCTACCTACGGACCTACCTACTCCAGAGAGCGTCCGGATGAGCTGGGGTATTACTTCATTTATTATATATATGATTTCTTCTTTCTGCGAGCAAGGTGCTCCAGGTTTGGTTATGCACGATGCCGATGAGAGATGGTAACTGCAACAGGAAGCAAACTGTGGGAGTGAGTGAACTAGGTCTAGGTGCATGCATAATGGGGGATCTTACTGTAGACAAGAAGGGATGCTGCTCTAGTAAGCTAAACCCCCACCTCTGCTCTACTTGGCTCTGCAGGACACAAAGGCGTGTTGATTACTAGTGCTATGGCTTTACGGGCTACTAGTACAAGGGCAGTGGAGTGGTGGTGGTGGCACTGTGGTGTAAACCTACCGCAAGTGGAAAAAGGCAGCAGTGGCGTCGAGACGGAATGGAAATGTGGCGCTCACATGCATGCATGCGCTAACCAACACTCAACTCTCTCACTATAGACGGAGAGGGAGAGAGTGGCTTGTGTTGATGGGTGGTGGCGGGGCCGCACCGCGTCGTTCTGTTCGTGGATAGATCCACCAACCGAGCTGCCCCTCCTTTTCTTTGCCTCCCCGCAAATCCTTCTTCTTTTGGCTTGGTTCCTTCCTTCCTTGTGTATCCCTCGTTTCTTTCTTCAGCGGAGATAAAGCTCGTGCGGCACACTACCGCCTACCGGTGGCCTAAACTACTCTCTCATAAAGTACACACCAAAGATGACTAAGAAGGAAAAAGAATACAGAAACGCAAACTTTATGCTGGTGGTCTCCTCTGGAAAACTAGCATGCGCATGGTCGAGCTTCTGCGTTCATTTGATAATCTACTTGCGCATCTTCATAATCTATCTGTCGATACTTGATCAGAAGTTGTGTAAAAATAAACAACACAAAGCTAGTAATGTGCTAGGCAGGGAAAGAACAAGGAGGAACGCAATCGGGGGCGAAACGGGCGGGGTGGCGTGGCCTTAACTCAGAGCGCGGGGGCGGGTGGTGGAGGTGGTTCTGTGTTAATCCCCGTCCGCCCCCATGTGACCCTCGCCAGTGGCAGCTCGCCCTTAATTATGCACGGCCCCATGCATCACCTCCCTCCATGGCCGTCCCTTTCCTCCTTTCTTGTTGCGTCTCCTCCTCGGCGGCCACATGAAACCCCAACACGCCGCAACGCTGCCCCCGGCCGGTCGAATAATGGGTCGGTTACTGCTAGGCTAGCTGCATATCCTACGTTATCTGCCGCGATGCCGTTAGCACACCATCTTCTTTTTTTCTCTCTCTCCCTACATCTCTGTCTCTCAAAAATCGAATAATAATGGGGCGCCTTCTGTGCTGGCTGGCCGGCAATCTATGAGAGCTTTATAAATTGACTTTCAGCAGCTTTTAGGTTATTAGGTTTCCATGGACGCATAGATCTGCGCTGCGTCGCGATAGATTTGCAACGACCGCTGAGCGAGGTTATTGTAATGCTTCTTCTTGCATCAGGTGCACTGTACATGGAGGCGAGGAAACTGGATCTGATGCCACGAGGTTACCCAAGGAAGATTCGGCGTTTGGTCAGGGCCATTATTAAGCCAACCCATCTAACTGGCCGGCCACTGTTTTCTTTTTTTCCTACGATGTGGTTGTCTGTGTGTGGTTCTGCTGCACCGTGCCACCAATAACTGCTGCGCGGTGCGTAGGTAGAGGATACACACCAGAATGGCCATTGCCCCTTTTGTGCTACGGAAAATAATGCTCCCAGCCCAGGAGTCACTGAAGCAGTGTCGTTTTGCATTTTCTGGAGGTCACCTCCCTCGGTAATGGGTGAGCTGCAGAGGGCCAAAGCGGACACCTGTCTCTAGTCTCTCCACATGTCAGTGACCATAATTAGGGCAGGACTAACGAGCTGCTCGGCTCGTTAAGGCTCGGCTCATTAAGACTTGTGATTGTTAAGGCTCGAATCATTAAGCTCGTTAAGGCTAACGAGCTAAATATAAAGCTCGGCTCGGTTCGTTAAGTGTTCGCGAGCAGCTCGCGAGCAGCTCGTTAAGAAAATAAATCTGAATATAGAGATGACGAGGTAATTGATGATTAACAGGAAGTAAAAGGGATTCGATGTTTCCTACATTGGTTGACCATAGATCTCGGTTGTGATATGGGCTTGCTAAAAAAAGTTGAGTCGTCACTTGTTAGGTTGCTAGTTAGACGAGATCTATCCTTAAAAGGACATGGGATCCAAATTAACGAGCTTAACGATCTGCTCGCGAGCCTCGTTAGCTCGCTCGTTTAGCTCATTAGCAATAACGAGCCAAAATCATTGCTCGGCTCTGTTCGTTAGCATAACGAGCCGAGCTAAACGAGTCGACCAAACGAGTGCTCGTTGAGCTTGTCGAGCATCGAGCTTTATGTCCAGCCCTAACCATAATGCAGACGATTAAAAGCTGTCCGGAATTGAAGTGTCAGTGACCATAATACTACTCCACTATAAACACAGTCGTAGTATATCTCTCTACAATCATGGTATAGCATGGACAGACAAGTACTACCGTTGGATTGCGAAATAAAATTACAGCACCACCTGTAGGCTCAGGTTAACTAGGATGCATAGCTACAGGTCCTTGCATTTCCGCAGCGTCCGAGGATGATCCTCCATTCCTCCATGTGTCGCTGGCTATCTGCTCGCCCATTGTTTGTCGGTGACCCGCCATCAAAATTCTGATGCAGGGCAGCAAATTCGCTACAAAGCTAACCACTGACTGGTTCCTACAGTACGATCCTGCTCAGTCAACTCCACTGCAACTTCACTTCTTCGCCTTCTTTGGAGGCATGCTTTCAGTTCCAGCCTGGGCGTGGGCGCTTCCTTTGATGCCCAGGAAAGCGCTCCACCTGACAGAGAATATACGTCAGTGGTACTACCACGTATCCGGATTTGGCAAATATTATGTGTACTAGGAGGGATTATTACCAGCACTTCATACGAATACAGAACTGAACAGGGAAGAATATCAGAGCCAGCCTTTTTTTTGTCTCCGAGCATGGGCGTCAGGCTCCCAGGATGGGCTTTCTCCAGTGGAAAACAGATTACCGAGCCAACATTGCACACGCTAGCTAGCCATTTTAGTTCAAGGGGAGAAGACCTAACATATCTCAGGTAATATGTACTTTTCCATGTGAACTGTTTGATGTGATGATAGGTAGTTTATATCAGAGTGACTTGAGTTTCTTTATATATGACCTATCAATTAGAGTCGGGACAAAAGTATTAACAATGTTGCCTCCCAAAGTAGGTTTGCAAGTAGATAGTAGCTACTTCCGATTAACAGCCAGCAGCAATAATGACCAGGCATATAAATTAATTAACACTGCTCGTGATTTAACCAAACCAAGAGAAATTCTTAAAAGAAACTAGTAAGAGTGTCATAGCCTGTACAAATCTAGAGTGTGCATTTTCATGACTCCATTTGAGGACACCGAAGTTAAGAAAGCATAGTAGCATCAAGTGGACAAACAGACACGAACTATTCAACTAAGAAGTAGTATATCTTCAGATAATACAAACTGCATGATAAATCACAGGTTACACGTATTTTTTAGATCCTTCAAGGTACAGGTTACAGGCCATCAAAAGTCCAGTGCCAAACTGCCATACAAGATACATTACACCGGATTCATGCAGATCGAACTTTCAGTCCACAATGTAGCATTACATGCTTGGGTTCGTTGAACTTTGATTTGATGTAACCAAGCTGCAGGATGGACATCAATCTACAAGGCCAGCTAGTCTCCCTTCCACCTGCTCACATCAAGATTTAAAATACATCAGTATGCACGCACCCTCAACTTGCTGCCCTTGACAGAGAAGTAACAGGAAGCGGTAAGAAAAGAATAAGATGATTAGTTAAAATCCAGTACAAAACTTAGCAGTGTAACAATCTGTACACAAGGTGTAATCAAAAGAAAAGAGAACCTAATTGCTCGGTACACAATGACAGTTGAAAGCTATGCGATTTATCTATACCAATATAAAAAGAGCGAGAGGGGGCAGATCCAACAGATCTAGACCGTTTAACGAACATATCCACAGTGCACGTCACTTCCGTATTTAGCGGTAAAACATGCTCCGCGCTGAACATCCTCGCAGCTAATCACGTCCCCTATGCCGTTGTTAGCAATCCCGTAATTATCTCCAAGTATCCACAAACCACTCGCTCCACGCCTCTTCCCTGAACTCCCGAAATAACCACATGCGGCACGCCGCCTCCAGGTCATCGTTCGCCACGCACCCACGAGGCCACGAGCGCCTCCATTGGGCTGAGCACCACGAAGAGTGGAACGCTACTGCACATCCAGGCCGTCGCCTCCGTTGGGCTGAACACCGCAAAGGACGGAACCACTGCGGCTGCCTCCTCCTCCAGCCGCGTATTTTCCCCTGTCTCCCGTCCTACCCCTACAAGGTAAGCGTCTCCTCTTCCCTCTGCACGTTCCTCAACCTCACTAGCAGGTTGTGTGGTGGTGTGCCGCCATGATATGTTGTCCTAGACCATCCACATCGTCGCCCATCTCTACCTCAACTCTTTTTTTTTTTGCTCATCGATTTGGATTTATCTAGCAATCTAGCTCTACTGGGTGATATGCTTGGTGCACGATGACTATCTCATGTCCTGCAAGTTGATGGTGGTGGACGGGCATCAACCCATGGTATCAAATCTGATCATGTAAATTTCATTGCAAAGCATATATTGGGCCTGCTCTCCATGGTATTCCATATCTCTCCATGGTTTCTACGTACAGTAGTCCGAGATGACATGATATACACACTAGAAGAAGCAAGGCAAGAGATTTGTTCTGCTTATAAAGTGGTAATCAAGACATATTCATCACTGATTGTTACTAATGGAAGAACCCACAATTGAAGAAAGGGTTGCCAATTCGAAGTATATTAATCGCAATAGTTTGATTCAAAACATGGAATTGTTCATTCGACCTTTTATATGTACGTACAGAAGAAACTGCAGTTAATTTTGTATTTTTTTTCCAGATTTGAAAGGAGAGTTAGCAGAAAAAGATACTAGATTACAGGTTGCAAGGTACGGTGGTGTAGTTGTAATCATTCAGATCATTAGGTGTCACAAGTATTTTCATTTTAGCTAAGACAAACTTCTTGCAACTAGCAGTTTGTGCCACTACTGAACGATTTAAAAACATGGCGTGACGTTAATAGCAGGTCAGAGCTTAAATATTCTTTTTCTTAACTAATAGGGAGGAGAGGCCCCTGCCTTTTACGTTTTCATCAAAACAGTCTCGAAGGGTAAGGAATTTTACAGCGACAAGATAGTTACATATGGGGGAAGCAATGAAGGAGAGAGGTTCTGTAAACTAAACTTTTCCTATTTCGTTACTACACTTTAATTTTTCTCAGAACTGAGGATGGTGCAAGAACAGATTCAGATGCTTAGGTTCATGGTTTGCATTTTTCAGGTGAGTTCTTGGATTATTCAACATGAGATTATATTTTATCTCCTTTCTTATTTTGCTTGTCAGTCATGCTATCATAGGACTATACCACCCACCACAACGAATTGGTCGCAATATATGTTATAGTTATCAGTATTTGGTCGTTTTGGGTGCATATTAACATGTTCTTACCTTCTCTAGCTTCTAGGTTTATTCATTCTTTTTTGTCTAATTAACTAGCTTAGCAGAGGAATATTTACCTCATGTGTTGACCATTCTCCGTAAAGGATGATGTGTAGGACATGATGGACGAGACCTTCCGGTGGAGAGTATTGCCAGGCAGACGTTGGCAGGGGGGAAAAGCACATTTTTTTTTCTTCTTCTTTATAATGATATCGCCAAGCTGCATTCTACATATTAACCATGTATTTTTTTTTACTGAAACAGTTACCTGACAAATTAGGGCTCATAATTCAGTGGCAAGAAAAGATGGTGATGGTGCTTCTGTGGGTTCTCATTTTTATAGGGTCGATGTTCGTTTCTAGAGGTATATAATGTCAGATGCCGGAGTGATCCGAAATTTCATCTTGATATGGTCCACTTGAAAAATATGGTCGTTATTATTGTACAAAAGTTTGATTAAGCTTCACCAGTTTCTTTTGAAGTTCTAAATAGTTTGCATTTGGTAAGTAGCTGGGGATGGTAACGGTAACTTCATATACATAATGGGATCACAATGCAGATGTACTCTATGTGTGATCCATGCAGGTCATGCAATCAGCAAGCTTGCTGTACTAAGCTGATGCGCTGAGTGGAAAGCATAGTCGATCATTTAGACTTAGCTCCTTGTTTAGATTACGTGTATGAAGATAAATATTTCTTGGCACTCGCATGAGCCTTTCAGTTCGATGCTTGATGGATTCTGCCCATTAATTGCTAACTGATTTGTTACCCTTCTAAATATGAATAATACCCCCTATCAAGTCCCAAATTTATCATGTAATCCTTATTCCACTAAGCTTACAATGTTAGTGAAAAACTGGAGGTTTCCACTTCTTCGTGTTATGTTGTGGAGTTGAAAAATATAATCTGTTTTGTATAATTATTTGTTCTCTATACCCATTGTTTTTTTTCTTTAGAGGCTCTAATGTTGCTAACGATGACTCTTCACCCCCGGACAAACGTCCGCGTCAAGAACTTAGTGTACCTCTGTACATATCAAACATGGAAGTGGAGAATGTGGACATATCTATCACCCTCTTATGGTTAGCTCTTTTACCCATGTGGAAATCAGAAATTAAGTCGTTAATCAAACAAGAGATCTATTAGCAAAGTGAGCCATCCAGCCAAATTGTGTGCAAAGTTTGATAAGGGATACCATGTCCGGCTTCCTATGGCAAGGTGTCAGTGAGAATTGTGCTTTGATATGTCAAAATTATTCTTCAATCCTATGAACAAATTTATCCAGGGAAGGATTAACAACTCTTGACACTATCAGAGGGACTAGACTAATATTGCTTGAATATATATGCCAACTCCTGCAGGTTCATAGGACTTGAAGAAAGCATATGCAAAGCAATGTACACGTGGAGCTTGACTACAAAAGTGTTATCATCATCTCGAGATCCTCTATTTCGGCGTGAAAAAAATGTCACCTTTTGATTTGTTGATTTAATTGACTCTTGTGCAATAACAGTGGCACTATATTTGGATATGGTTGAGCAATTTAAAATGTTATATGGCGTGTAAATATCTTATTTTTTGCATGTACGCTAATAACTATGTATTGTCCATTTGCTTGTAATTATTCATATAAATGTTTCCTAAATTAAGATGAGAGTTTCCGATATTTATTTTTTGAAATACACCTAACTAAATTTTCATCAATCAAAACGTGCATTGCACGTGCAACATTACAAGTTAGTCGAAAACTACTAATTGGACTGTTGAAGCACCCTCAACTTGCTGCCCTTGAGGCTGTACCTGGTGCGAAATTCATGCCAGTGTTCACATATCAAGATCCCCGCGTTTTCAAACACGCCGACTATCGAAAAGACAATACTTTTCCAAGGTACGGGGAATGCAGGAAAAGTATGAAGTGCCATCTTTTCTTGATCAAAGCTACAAGTTAGTAGTTTTTTTCAACTTTTTTTCTGAAAAATATTTCTCTTTTAGCTACATAACAGGAGGACACTACAACTCTGATTGCTGCAGTATCACTAGCTTAACAAAACTGAACTCAGGCTTCATGTGTAGAACAAACCACCTTGTTTTTCTTCTAAAGTTGACCAAAAGGGTACACATCCAGCCAATTCTGCAACTAAAATGCTACCAGCTGGTGTATAAGCTGGTACAAGCCCTAAACTACCAGCTGGTGTAGAAGACAAGATAAGAATACAAGCCTGACGCATTACCTGAAATTATGGAGTAGCATTGAGCATCTCATCTTCATTATTCAAATCTTCGACTATTGTTGTGAGATCAAATCCACCTGAAAACATAACAATGCGAATTGGTGAATTTATTGAAAAGGCATCATTTATTACTCAAGAGGGCAGTCATTTACCTGCTGGGCGCATCCAATCTTGCAAGCATATTAAGCCATCGACGGTTTCGCTAGTCATCCGACTCCGATAGTCACTTATTACTCTAGTTCCAGTGGAAAAAGCAGACTCGGAGGCTACCGTTGATGCGGGAACAGCCAATATATCTCGTGCCATGCGAGAGATTGTTGGGTACCTGTGGCTATTGATCATCCACCACTCTAGAATGTCAATATTAGCACTTGGAGATACTAACTCCTCCTTCAAATACATGTCAAGCTCGGTTTGCTTAATACAATGCGTTTGTTGCTCACCCACATGTTGACTCCAGCTCGCCCATGGATCATACATTGAAGATGCTTGAGTTTGATGCTCATTCTGAATGTTTGAGTCGCCATTTTCTTGTGAAGAGTACGCATTGAACATGTCCTCGATTGTCCTCTTCACATGAGTTAAGCATTTCGGTCCATCAATTGTTGTTTCATCCTTCAAGTTGAACTCTAAGAACCTATACTTGCACCGAGGATCAAGTATCACAGGAATGCACATTGTCAAGTATGATAGCTTCCAATACTTCAAGAACTCCTTCTTCATTTCAACCACCATTGATCTTATTGTGGCATTCTCATTTGATGCTTCTTTTGCCAACATCCACTTGACCTTCCAAAGGGCATTGAAGTAGGTATTGCTTGTAGGATAAACTGAACCAGAAACTACCAATGTTGCATCATAGAAAACCACTAACAACTTGCAAATATCCTCTGAAATTTTCCAATCATAAGTTGTTGGTGCGCAGCTGAAACAAGGGTCTTGTACAGACAATTGATCAAAGGCTGTTATGTATTCACTAGCTGTCTTCAACATTAAGTAAGTTGAATTCCATCGTGTGCTGTCATCCAATGAGACTTTCTCTCGACAAGTTATACCAACCTGCGCAACAATTTCTTCAAACCTTTCCTTCCGCTCAGGCGAGCTCGTGACATATTTGACGCTCTCTTGGATGGCGTCAACAGCCCCACACCTGACCTTGAGACCCTCTTGCACAATTAGATTTAGAACATGCGCCGCACAACGGTAATGAAAGAGGTTACCGTTTCCAGCTAGCAATTTTCTCCCAAATAGATTAGATTTTACATAGCTGACCATCAAGTCATTCACTGCAGTGTTGTCTAATGATATGCTACATATCTTATCCTCTATGCCCCATTCTTGCATGGTATTTAACATGACATTTAGCAGATTAGTCGCATTATGAGGGGTTTCAATAGAAGCAAATTTGATGATCCTCTTATGTAGTTTCCATTTGTTATCGACAAAATGACACGTGACACAAATATATCCAAGTTCTTGATTGGATGTCCAAATAAGATCAGCCGTAAGAGAAACTCTAGAAGGTAAATTTTTCAAAACCTCTAGTAGCTCTAGCTTTTGCTTATGAAACTCTGCCATGCAATCATTTTTTATCGTAGTTCTACTCATGAGCCTGAATGAAGGGTTCAAACTAGCCACAAATCTTCTAAATCCCTCATACTCAACTATGCGGAAAGGAAGCTCATGCAAAACAATCATCCTGACCAGCTCATGGAATGCTTTCTGCTCATCGAATGCTTTCTCGCTATCAAACTTTAACCGTTTCAGAACAGGAGTTTTTGTATCGCTAGGCTGCATACCACCAATCAGCTCATCCATCTTAACTTTTTCTGTGCAAACTAACCTGTGCCTCCGGCATTGACTGGATCCGGTCTGTCTGCTAGCCGGAAAGATGGTGTCACAATGAAGACACTGACCTTGTACAAGTCTCTCATCCTCACCATAGATTGGAGTGAAATCATCCCATATGTCAGACGTAAGTCTTCTTTTTTTTCTGGATCTGCTTGGAAGGCCTACAGTATCAACAAGGAGGCACATATTATAATCAAGGTAAGCTACTGCTAGCACAATTTGCATTGACATAAAAGACAGAATAAACTTACCCCTCACATCAACTGAAGTATGTGCACCTCCCGAATTCGTCATGGCATTTGAAGATTGCCTGACCGCTGCAATATCAACCAAGGTATGTGCAACCGCTCGAGACATAATGGCAGATGGAGAAGCCCTGGCAGATGGAGAGTTCCTTCTCCTTGTAGACATTGATCTTCCCAATGATGGGGAAAAACTAATCTCAGATCAGGAGACCCAACAGCGACAGGCAGCACTGGTGACCTGAAAAATCGGCCTGATTGTTCTGCTTCGGAAGATCTTGCCAACGATGGGGAAAGATACCTTCAAAGTGCAGGAGTTACAGGAGATTGAACAATAGGTTGGTCTTCAGATAAACCAAGTCACTGGCTCTGAGAGTCCGACATACTTTATCCACTAGTTCTGGCCTGCTACATAACATACTTGAATAAGAAAGCCACAAAGAAGAGTGCATCAAGAAAAAACATGTAGCCAAGCTGTTTTGGTAAAATTATGAAACATGACTGTTTAAAATTGGCAAAAACAGACAGGTATTTATTCTCACAAAACCATAAAGAGTACACGTTAAAACTAATATGTATTCACTATTCAGACAGAACCTAGCTGTTGGTCAGAATACTCAATCTATTTAAGCACCATTTATTTAAGCAGAAGCAGTACATGACCAATACGCAGTAAAAACTTACCTTTGTACAAAACTGTACAAAGGTCATGCTGGGCCAACATATGCACAGCGACATTGGCACTTCTACGACAGAAATTAACATTACAGGTGAAACATTATGTTCTACAAAGCCATAGCCTCAGCCAACAAAATAAACATCACAAACAGGGTCCGTTTCTTCATCTTTCTTGTGCTGGATATCACAAACAGTAACGAAGACATTCAGATGATTACCTCTCCAAAAGCGGATGCTGTATGTCTTCAGCTGTTAAACCTGCAAAATAAATCCTAATCAGCTGCACAATCAAATCCAAGTAGAGTCCTACATATTTACAATCCAAGTGTTCCAGGTCTTCCTTCTTACTTAAAGAGCCCATTACTTCACTTTTGCAAGCCTATCATGTATTTACAGGAAAAGCTACTGATAAATAGTACTAGTATATTGATTAAAATGGAAGCATCGTAGTTAATTTGGAGCATTCAGCTAGCAGCCTAATGTTATTACCTGGCTACTTTATGTGGCTACGACCAGAGGCTCTCGGGATGGCGGCGGAGCCCGGAGAAGGCCGGATCGAGCGAAGCAGAGAAGAACGGGGAGGCCGGTGGCGGCGCTAGGGAGCTGGCCGTCGGGTCGATGCGGTCACGCAGGAAGGCCTAGGGCTAGGGGGAATCCTGGAAGAGGGGCGAGGGGGCGAGTTCTTCCGGCGACGGCGGCGTCGGCGGCCGTGACCTAGGGCAGCGGCGTCGGCGGCCGAGACCTAGCAAATGCGGCTCTGCGATGGGAGTGGGCTGCCCACTACCCAGGCCCACAAAAAACGTTTAGTGGCGCCACCCACGGGTAAGTGAAAAATTAAGTGGGTACGTGGCCACGTGGGCATAGGAGTTCTGGCGCGGACAGGGAGCCGCCGGGGTGGAGCTATATATATCGGTCCAGGATTTTTGAAAATCGTTCACCTTTGAAAACAAAATCAGATTTGGAAAATGTTTAGCTAAAAAATGTTCAGATTTGAAAATTATTCACATAAGAAAATTGTTTTGAATTTGAACAAATTTAAAAAATGAACAAATTTCAAATTTGAGCAAATTTCGAAAATGAACAAATTTCGAAAATGAACAAATATCAAATTTAATTTTTTTTCAAAAATGAACCATTTTCGAAAATGAACAAATTTCGGATTTGAACAAATTTCGAAAATGAATAGATTTCGAATTTGAACAATTTTCATGAAATGAACAAATTTTGATTTTGAACAGTTTTAAAAAATGAACAACTTTCGAATTTGAACAATTTTTTAAATGAACAAATTTCGAATTTTAACAATTTTCGAATTTGAATTTTTCGAAATAAAAACGAAATTAAGAAACGAAAAGGAAAACAGAAGAAAAAGAAAAACAGAAACAGACTATGAAAATGAAACAAAAATAGAGAAGAAACAGAGAAAAAAAACGCAATATGGGCCGGCCCAGCAGCGGCGCGACCGTCTAGCGCCGCTGCTGGGCCATATATAGGATTTGGCGAGCCTCCGGAGCGCGGCCACCTAGCTCCGCCATGGAAGCCACTGCTCCTCCGGCTCCCCTGTCCACTAGGTATATTATTATTCAAAAAATTCAAAATAAAGGGCTCTATGTAGAACGAGTTCCGATTCAACTTTTCTATCTATAAGAAGTCCGCATGCTAAAAAATTTGTGGGCGCATAAGTTTGTAGCCTACCCACAAAAAATAAAATATATCATTATTTTACAGCTACAATGCATAAAGTAATAAAAATCAATATTTTTGTGCAAAGATAATGTTACTTTCATGGTTTTTCTAATATTCTCTTGACATGTGATCTATCTTAAGGTGTACTTTTGCGACATACATCATGGTGGAGTAAATAGCTTATGGTGTAGTAACTGGGTCCCATCCTAAAAATAGGTTTTACCACATACACAGTTGATGCCCTAAGTTGGCATGTCCCATTTAGTCCGTTCGGGCTTAGTGGGAGTTCTATGGTGGGATGGGGATTGGTGCGAAATTTCATCGTACTTGAAATTTTATTAACCCTTCTCCATATTAGACTAGCGTCATAGTATGAACTCCTCTATAAGTCATGTTTTGCATTCTCCATAATTGTTTTGATTTAAAGTCAACAACTATCTTCCTCACACATTGTAGATCCATCCACCATGGTTCATGACCTGCAACACTGATTTATATACGAGAAATCAACACTCCGTTTACTACAAGAAATCAATGCGCTGTTAGAAAATTTCTAAAATCTCCAGTTGTATTATATAATGGCTCGTTTGGCACCCATCATTTCATTTCATTTGGCAAAAAATGAAATGAAATGAATTACAGAGAAATGACAACATTAGGGGCATGAATTGACTTAACATAGCATATGCATTCTTTGGAATTCCAATTGAAATGACATTCCAATTCCATGACAGCCAAACACGTTTGGGTATGGAATCTGAAATGAATTTCATGAAAATGATGGGTGCCAAACGACCCCTAACTAATTTGTAAAGAAGAATCATCTATTAATAGAATAAATGTGCAGCTTTCAACTAAAATTGCCCGAAACTTTTAACCAGCTTCTAACACAAGGCGTACGAAACTTCGATGAATCCGCTTACAAGTTTTAACAAGGTTCCAAAACCTAGATCCACTAGCAGTTCCGATGGGCACGCGTACGGTGGCGTCGTTGCTAGGATGGAGTGAATTAGATGGGAAGAGTGAGCATGCATGCACTTTGTCGTGGGGTCACTCTTCGACTACCCCACGGTGGGGATACCTGGGTCACGCCAAGCCCATCAGCCTTATGACGAGGGCCCAAGGAAGGCCCAAGGAGGACGACGTGCGGCCCAAGATAGTCGACGCTAGGTCATGCGACCCCGCCATGCTTGTAAGCGCCATCGGCACCGTTCACCTGAGACCTAGCCTACCATATAAAGGCTAGGAGGGTCCTTCGTCTAGGGTACGCTCATAGCCGCCACACAAACCCTAGCGAGATTGCCATCTCGCCATTGTAGCCACAACTCACCATCAATAACCAGACAAGCAGGAAGTAGGGTGTTATCCTCCGGGAGCCTGAACCTGGGTAAACGCCTTGCTTGTCAGCCGTCGTGATCACCAGCGCTCATCTCTCTCCCCCTCAATCAACCCGGGGTACACAACCCAGGGATTTGCCGAGTCCACACTCGTCAATTGGCGCCGTCTGTGGGAAAGAACGAGCGCTGGAATCATGGTCGCACCGGCTCCATCAACTTTGAAGACCGACGTCTGCATCACCAAGGAGCCAATCTGCTTCGGCTCCTTCGAGTACACCTTCCACCCGCCGGCCCACCGCTCGGTGTACGCCGATCTGCACGTAGGTATGTGCCTCACCTTCGGTACCATGCACTACTTCGTAGACAGCTGTGGAGTACTCAGATCCACGGCGATCGCACCGCCTGCGGTGGTGGCACCCGCATCTGCCGCGGCTGCGCCAACCACGCCCCCACCTGCTGCGGAGATCGCATCTGCTGCGACTGCGGCGACAGCATCTTCGACTGCTGAGAAGATCGCGTCCGCCTCGACTACTCCGACCGCCTCCGCTGCGGCAGAGATCGCGCCCAACGCGGCCGCGCCATCAGCGTCTCCGGCTACCACGGAGATCGCATCTGCTACGACTACGTCGACCACCTCGTCGACCACCGCGCGGATCGAGTCTACTTCGACTACCTCGATCGCGTCGCTGGCAAGGCCAAGATCTACGTCAACTTCGACTACGTCGACCACGCCTTCGCGCGCAACGAAGGTCGCGCCGTTCTCATCCACGCCACTCGCGTCTCCATCGACTCGCAAGATCGTCAACAAGCCAATCGCGCCCACGTCGACGACAGCGACATCACTCCTCACGTCCGCGGCGAAGGTCGCGAAACTCCAGGGAAGGAGCCTCGGCGGCGACTGTGGTGTCCACCACGTCGCACCCATTTTCAGCTCCGAGCACGGCTCGGACGAAGGAAGCAGCAGTGGCAGCTCCCGTCCCACTGCCCAGATCTACCCCGCGCAAGTCTTCATGATCGGCCAGAGGCCGCAGGGCAACGACGACGAACCCGCATACCCACTGGAGGTGGTCATGCCGGACCAGGTGACGCGACTCACCATCACCCGCGACATGGCAATCAAAGCCCTGAAGCACGTCGAGGACGGCACGTACCCCCCACCGGATGCACCCCGGGAGGACCTTATGGCGGTCCAGTACCTGCTGCGGAAGGAAGGCGAACGACTCCGCGCAGAGAAGGCCGAGCTCCTCCGACGCAAGGAGGAGGCCGACGCGTCGAGCGCCAGGAGGGCCGCTTACTCGTTCACTGCCTCAACAGAGGTCTCGCAAGGAGCAAGGCGCCACAGAGCCCGCGTGCCCCTGATGACGGAGGCCGACCGCGCTAGAGTCACCCGCAACCTCGAGTCATCATACATAGAAGACGCAGACGGATACCCGTCCCCAAGACACCCGGAGCCGCACTCATGGCAGTCGAAACATACCTGCGGCTGACACAGCCGCCTGAGGGCGACTCGCGCGCTCTCCTCCACAAGCAGCAGATCATGTCTATCAAGGCACTCGAAGACGCACTGGTAAACAAGGCGCCGACAGAAAAAGCGCGAGAAGATCGAGATCGCCGCGACCACGAGCCCGCAGCACTCGCAGCCCCGGCGACAAGACAACTGCGACAACCGCAGCCAGGTGAAGACCTCCGCAACGTCATCACACAAAGGACGGTAGACCGCAGCCGCATCCAGCGGCCGGTCAGCACGTCCAACTTCGACTACGACCGCAACGACGGCGACTACGAGCCGTGCGGCGCCGCATGCTTCAGCTTCAACATACGCGACACAAGAATGCCCAAGGGCTTCAAGCTCACGGCAGAAGCAGTCAAGTACGACGGGAAGCAGGACCCAAGACTCTGGCTAGAAGACTACCTCATAGCCTGCAGCTGCCAGGGCGGTACTTCGACTACGGCCATGCAGTACATCCAGCTGATGCTCACGGGCTCTGCACGCGGGTGGCTCAACACTCAACCCAAGAACGCCTTCAGGACGTGGGACGAGTTCGCGGAAGCCTTCGTTAAATCCTTCCTGGGACGTACTCGAGACCGACGACGTTCGTCGAGCTACAAGCATGCAAGCAAGGACGAGACGAGCCGCTCCGGTCATACATCCAGCGTTGGACCTTGCTCCGCAACACCATGGAGACCGCCTCGGAGGACCGAGTGATGGATGCCTTCATGCACGGCGTCTCCCGCCGCGACCTCCGCGAGGAGTTTGGTAGGCTCCGGCCGAAAAACATGATCGAGGTCATGAAGATAGCAAACCAGTGGGCAGACGGAGAGGACTCGGTCCGCAATAGTTCACACTACTCCCCGAAGGACGAAGCCGGACCAAGCAACTGGCGAGAAGGGCGCCACAAGAAGAAGCCGCGTTACAACGGCAACGACTCAATCGAGCTAGTAGCGGCGGGATTCCAAACCCCCCGTGAGGATGAAGCGCGCGACAGCAGTCGCCAATACAGCCATGCACAGTACAGTCGAAGCGGCGGTGACCAGAGTCGCCAATACAGCCAGGGGCAGTACAACCGAAGCGGCGGCAGCAACTACCGCAGCGACGGAGGCCATAAACGCGAGTGGCAGAAACGCACACTAAGCCCAGCGGAAGAGCTGGAACAACCCTGCAGGCACCACATGTTCAGGAACCCGGAAACGGGCAAGTGGGGATCCAACCACCTGTTGAAGGACTGTCGAAAGGCACGTAAAATATACGAAGCCATGCAGAAGATAGTCACTCCAGCACCCGCAGCGCAGCCAGCCGCGCAGCTGGCCATCCAGGCAGCGCCCGCACCCGCAGTCGCCAATCCAGCACAGGCGGCGGGAGCCTTTCTGCAGCAGCAGCAGCAGCCGCACAAGATGCCCCACCGGTGATCCAGGACGCATATCCAGCGGCACGCGGACAACTCAACATGATACAGAAGGGGCGCCCCTCAAACAGGACCCAGAAGATCATCACTCGCCAAGTTTTCCAAGCCATCACCTGTCCACCTGCAGTACCCGACTACCTGAGAGGGTCAGAGACACCAATCACTTCTCCAGAGCAGATCACCCGCCTGCAGTACCACGACCCGGGCACGCCGCTCTGGTAGTCGAAGCTCTGATCGGAGATTACACCCTGAAAAAGGTGTTCATGGATGGAGGCAGTGGCATTAACATCATCTTTGCCGACACCCTCAGAAGGATAAACAGACCAACGACGGACTTGGCGGCATCAGAGACCACCTTCCATGGCATAGTACCAGGGCAAGCAGTCACGCCCATGGGAACGATCACACTCGACGTCATCTTCGGCACACCCGAAAACTTCAAGAGGGAGTCGATCGACTTCGAGGTAGTCGACTGGAAGTCGCAGTACCACGCGATACTCGGGCGCCCAACCTTCGCCAGATTCATGGCGATACCTCACTACGCCTACCTCATGCTCAAGATGCCTGGACCCAAGGGCGTCATCACGGTGCACGGCGACTTCGACCGCTCCAACAGCTGCGACCGCGAGTTCAGCAAGATCTCCGAATTCTTCGGAGTCGAAGAGCACTTCGAGGCAATGGCAGTCGACAACGACAAGACCATCTTCCCAGCCCGCAAGAAACCAGCCAAGGACGCTGCCTTCAACGCGGCTGACGACACAACGACCCATCAGGTCCACCCGACTGACGCCAGCAAGACGGTCAAAGTATCGTCGAGTCTGACTCCCGCATAGGAAGGCGCGCTCGTCGAGTTTCTACGTGAGAACTGGAGAATCTTCGCATGGCAACCCTCTGACATGCCAGGAATACCCAGGAACCTCGCCGAGCACTCCTTAAAGTCCACAAGGACGCCAGACCCGTCAAACAGGCCATGCGACGCTTTTCCGGGCCCAAGCGAGACGAAATCAGCAGAGAAATCGATCGACTGCTGAATGCCAAGTTCATCCGAGAGATCAAGGACTCGGACTGGGTCGCCAACCCAGTCCTAGTGGAGAAGAAGAAGACGAAGAAACTCCGCATGTGCGTCGACTTCACCGCCCTCAACAAATGCTGCCCCAAGGACCATTTCCCGCTCCCGCGGATAGATCAGATCATCGACTCGACTGCAGGCTGCGAACGCCTGTCCTTCCTGGACGCCTACTCAGGTTACCAGCAGATCAGACTGAACGTCGACGATGAGGAGAAGACAGCATTCATCACACCCGACGGCGTTTTCTGCTACCAGACGATGCCCTTCGGGTTGAAGAACGCTGGTGCCACGTACCAGCGCACAATGCAAGCATGCCTCAAAGGGCTCATCGGGCAGATCGTCCAAGTCTACGTCGACGACATCGTCGTCACCACCCGCAAGGAGGACACCCTCATCGCCGACCTCCGCAAGGTCTTCGCCGCCCTCGACGAGTATCAGATCAAGCTGAACCCAGACAAGTGTGTCTTCGGCGTGCCAGCCGGAGAACTGCTTGGGTACCTCGTCTCTGCAAGAGGAATCGAAGCCAACCCTGAGAAGGTGCAAAACATACTCGCAATGCCAGCACCGACCAAGCTTCACGAGGTGCAACGCCTAGCCGGCCGAGTCGCAGCTCTCAGCCGGTTCATAAGTAAGTTGGGAGAAAAGGCCCTGCCTTTCTACCAACTGATGAAAAAGACAGACAAGTTCGAGTGGACAGAAGAAGCGCAAGTCGCGTTCGACCAACTCAAGAAAACACTCACGACTTCCCCAGTACTGGTGGCTCCACTGGAGAACGAGCCGCTATACCTCTACGTGTCAGCCACAAACAGGGTGGTCAGCACGGTACTCGTAGTCGAACGAGAAGAAGAAGGCACAGCCACCCTGTTCAGCGACCGTCTACTACCTCAGCGAGGTGCTGACCCTGTCCAAGCAGCGCTACCCGCACTACCAGAAGCTGGCCTACGGAGTTTTCATGACTTCAAGGAAAGTAATCCATTACTTCTCCGAGCACCCGATCACGGTGGTAAGCTCCTCCGGGCTCTCCGACATCCTGACCAACCAATGCGCGACAGGACGAGTCGCTAAGTGGGTCGTCGAGCTAGGACCCTGGGGGCTGAAATACGCTCACCCGAAGTCAATCAAGGCCCAAGTGCTCCCAGAATTCACCACCGAGTGGATAGAGCCCAGCTGCCAGATGTCCCCGACCTGTCCAACGCATGGACAATGTACTTCGACGGCTCCAAAAAGTTCAGATCAGCCGGGGCAGGAGTCATCCTCATCTCCCCCAAAGGCGACAAGCTGAAGTACGTGCTACAGATGGACTTCCCAACACCCTCCAACAACGAGGCTGAGTACGAAGCCCTAATCCATGGCATGCGAATGGCCAAGAACTGCGGCGCCACTCACCTCATGATCTACGGCGACTCCTACCTCGTCGTGCAGCAAACCATGAAGCCTGTGACGCCATCGCCGACAACATGATCGCCTACAGAGACCTGTACAACCAGCTGGAGGGCACCTTCGACGGCTGCGAGTTGCGGCACATCGGCCGCGAAAGCAACGAGGAAGCCGACGCCCTCGCCAACCTGGGCTCAGACAAGGCGCAGGTGCCACCCGGCGTCTTCCTTGAGCGCATCACGCAGCGGTCTGTCAAACTTCGACCCACGCCCGGATCCTCCACACCATCAACGAGCACCGCCGACCCGCCAGGCAAAGAGAAGGAGCCAATGGAGGTTCTGCTCATCGAGCCCACCTGGACGAGCCCATATCTGGCGTACATGCTGCACCAGAGACTGCCAGTCAACTCAGTCGAAGCCAAGCGCATTATTCGCCGTTCGAAAGGCTTCACCATCATCAAGGGGGAGCTATACAAGCGAAGCATCTCAGGAGTACTCCAAAGGTGCGTCGACCCAGTCGACGGTCAAGCCATCTTACTCGAGATCCACGCTGGCATCTGCGGGCACCACGCCAGCAGTCGAGCCTTAGTGGCCAAAGCTTTACGAGCCGGATTCTACTGGCCCACCGCAATGCAAGACGCAGAAGAACTCGTGAGGAAATGTCTCGGCTGCCAGGAGTTCGCCAACAAGCCGCACGCACCAGCTTCAGCACTAAAGACCATCCCACTTGCCTGGCCCTTCGCTCAATGGGGGCTCGACATGGTGGGTCCACTCAAGAAGTCCTCGCCAGGAGGACACACGCATCTCCTGGTGGCAGTCGACAAGTTCACGAAGTGGATCGAAGCCGTGCCTATCACAAGTTCGACTGCCTCCTCGGCAGTTAACTTCATCAGGTCGATCATCTTCAGGTTCGGAGTGCCACACAGCATCATCACCGACAACGGCACGAACTTCACAGCCGAAGAGTTCAAGGACTTCTGCTCCGAGCAAGGCATCAAGCTCAACTACGCATCTGTCTCGCACCCGCAGTCCAACGGGCAAGTCGAAAAGTCCAATGGCTTAGTCTGCAAGGGCATCAAGAAGCGCCTGCGAGTACCATTGAAGCGCGCGCAGGCGCCTGGGTCGAGAGCTGCCATCTGTGCTGTGGAGTGCGCACTACGCCAAACAGATCCACTCAGTACACGCCATTCTTCATGGTCTACGGCGCAGAAGCAGTCATGCCATGCGACATCAAGTTCGATGCACCCCGAGTGGTGGCCTACGACGAGTCCGAGGCAGAAGAAGCACTCGAGGACGACATGGATACCCTGGACGAAGCACGCGACATCGCCCTTACCCGCACAGCCGTATATCAGCAAGACTTACGCAACTATCACGGACGGCGACTGCGGCCCAGAGCGTTCGTCCCCGGAGACCTTGTCCTCCGCCTCAAACAGAAGAAGGTGCACAAACTAGCCTCCCCGTGGGAAGGTCCATACATCGTGACAGAGGCAATTGGCGGCGGAGCTTACCGCCTGAAAGACTCGAAGACAGGGACAGTCTGTAGCAACCCGTGGAACGTGGCGCAACTGCGCCGCTTCTACCCGTGAACACTTTCAGCGTTAGACCACTAGAGGGCAAGAGCTTTAAGGAGCATCCTAAGGTCAGGTCCAGTCGGTGTGACGCCAGTTGCACGATCCAAGGTTTAGCCATTTTTTAGCCGATTTGTTCTCCAATAGGAGTAATAGTTGGCCCATTTTAGCTCAAAACATCTATCTCAGAGTCCAACTTTACTTCTATCTTTGAATCCAAGTTTCCTTCTAACAAGGCTATCCCACTTTAGTGGAAGAAGACAAGCACGACTACGATGGTGGAGGAGCTGCGGCGGAAGGTGGCGCCGATGAAGCACGCGGTGGTATCCCTAATCCGCTAGGGCTGCACTCTGCCCATGAGCATTTACAGTTTTTTTGAAAGTTCTGTTGGCTTCATCCTAGAAGGTTAAAAGTAAGCCCTCGGTCGGGGGGGGGGGGGGGGGGCAGCCCAAGAAATTTTGCAAAGAAACATTGCATTTTAACCTATTTTCTCAAAAAACAGTGATATTTGTCCCATTTGTCCCCCCTCCAAATTCTGGCCTAATATGTCTCTGTAGCCATTTGCCCCCATCTATTTGTTCCAAGCTCCGCTAAGAGGCCTTACATGGTAATGTAATACATGATTCAGTCCCACCTTCTCTTGGGCGATTGTAGTGCAAACGCTTATTCCTACTACTCCGTTCATATGAATAAGGCGCACGCGTACTTTGAGACGAAGTTTGACGGAAAGGAGTGAACAAATATCTCAATTATATAGTACATAATCGATATTGTTAGATTCATATTAAAAAACATGCGTGCCTAGTAAATGTTGGAAAGAAAGATTCATTTTGGCTCTCAAGCTCACATGCTACTGTTTTGTTAAATGAAATTATAAAAATAGTAAAACATTTTGAAAAATTCTGAATTTTTTTGGAGACAAACATATACAAGTTTTATACAAATGTGCAAAGTTTCGGAATGAAATGACAATTTGTGCTATGTGCAGAAAAAACAAAATCAGTGGGCAAATGAGATCTAAAAATACAATAAGTACTGACTTTTTTTTTTTGCACAGAGCACAAAACATGTTATTTCATTCCGAAACTTTGCACGTGTGTTGAAACTATATATATGTTTGTCTCCAATTTGTTTCAGAATTGATGTGTTTTACTATTTTTATAATTTCGTTTAACATAACAGAACGTGAGCTCGGGAGGCGATTTGAATTTCTGGGAAAAACAGAATTATGTACATTACAATAAATTCAGTGCCACTACAACAGTCCATTCCTACAACGGGTACCAGTGCCTGCACTAAACTGACACGATCGATCACACTGCTACAGTTTAGAAGGGGAACCAATTGACGACCGAGTGTACAACACAACGTATACTACACGTGCTACCTACCCTGGGGAGAGCCCACCTGTTCAGAACGGGTGCCAGGTCTGGGACATGCCGCCCTGACACGTGTAGCCGGAGTCGACGCTCCAGTCCGGCTGAGGGTCACCGCCGCTGCCTTGCACCATGTCGCCTAGCAGGTCCCTGAAGCTCTTGAACGGCAATGGCGTCACGGCGGGCCAATGGTGCGCTGCCGGTATGAGGCCGGTGGAGTCTTGCTGTCCGTAGCCAACGACGAGGGTAGCCACGGCGAGGTCGCTGCTCAGCGAACCTGACGACTCGTCGGAGACGGATGCCGGTCTTGTTGCCGCGGCCGTGCTTTTGTCGAACACCCTGCACAACACCCAGTTCTCCTGCACTTTGCAACATTAACATTTTAGCACTTTGTATTTGACGGACACTCAAACTGGTGCCCTGTTGCATCTTGGCCTTTGAAATGGGGCCATAATTGTCACATGTTCTTGACTGGCGACTCGATAACAAAAGAAATTGGCAACTTGGTATTCAGTCGACATTTTTCTACAACTTGTAAACGAAAAAAAAGAAGGTCACATTTGGAACAAAGAATAACCATAACGAGACAGTCAAATCATTTTAAAAAATGCAACTTAGTACGCGCAGTATTGTGTTGTTTAATGATGCTGATGTATGGCGATGGAGCCAGGCGAACAACCTTGGACGTTGCCTTCAACAAAAAAAAGCTTGGAACATTGGAGATATGTGTTTGCTTTTCGATAAGACTAGGTCACCTAGAATGATTGGCAAGTGACATAAGTAATTTATCATATGAGGAGAGCAGGCAGCACCTACAGCCTGAATATGAAGAAAGTATTTTCTACTCCGTAGCTGTCAAAGACGAAGCTTCCTTTCTCTGCACGAACGTCTAGTCTAACCCTCGATCCTAGTCACGCAACAAATGGTATCCGGGATAGAATGGCTGCGCAAGCATGCAACTGATCTGAGCCGTTGGTCGCGTCAAAATTCAGAACTCGTGGTATGCATGAATGGTTAGAAGAAGCGGCATGTCATACCCTGAGAAGCGGCGACAGACCGTGGGGTTGGTCGGAGCCGGCGAGTTGATGACGGACCGCCGGGCTGCCCTCCTCGGCGCGGAACTCGTGCATGACCCACTCGGTCTTGGTTCCCCTGGGCGCTCTCCCTCGGTAGAAGACGAGCGTCTTGCGCATGCCGACGACCGTGCCGCCGGCGCCGGCGATGACGCGGTCCTTGCCGGTGGCCTTCCAGTAGCCGGAGTGTGTGGCGCGGTTGGTGCGCTGGCCCGACGCGTACTTGCGGTCGTGCAGGCTGAAGAAGTACCACTCCCTGCCGCCCACGGAGGCCGCATCTGTACATCGCCCAGCACATGCAGGAACAAAAGAGAAGATGGTAGTTAAGGAGGATGAAGCAATGAGCCATTGTTGTCACTTTCGAGGATATGCGAGCAAGTTAAGTTTCGAATCAACGCTACTGATGAATCTTTCATGGATGTGCATCGGCTTGAGTTAATATTTGATGTTCTTCAGTATTGTTTTGGTATATATAAAGTAAACGTTCAACCATGTCACGAAGGTTTCGTGGTGTAGTTGGTTATCACGTCAGTCTAACACACTGAAGGTCTCCGGTTCGAACCCGGGCGAAGCCATCTCTTTTTCTGTTTTTTTTTGCCTACTGACCGAATTATGGCTTCAATCTGTTTGATCTTCATGGTGCGAGAGATGAGAAGAGACAGATGGTACCTGGAAGCTCCCACGGCTCGCACTTGTTGAGGTCGACGTCGACCATGTCCACGCCGCCGCCTGCCCTCCTGCCGGAGAGCTTTCGGCAGAGGTAGTCCAGCACGAGCTCCTGGTCCGTCGGGTGGAACCGGAACCCCGGCGGCAGCCTCGCCTCCACCATGCTCATGGAGCTGCTCATTTCGCCGCCTCCACGCCTGAGCTGAGCAAGATCGAGCCGCGAAAAGACAGTACGGTGGACGACACGACGGGGCCGGTATTAATAGGGAGATCTAGCCATGGACCTGTCCGAGCCTGACGCAACGCTGGCCACTGTTGCAAATTCTTCTTTGGAATAGTTGCTCCATCTGTTCGTCCAAAAAAAAAAACTAGTCTTAGTAACTACGAACGTGTTGGGAAAAAACATAATAACTCAACTGGTAGGGAAAAGAACAGGAATAGCAGAGTGATACGACGATCAGAGCTTCGTTTGCGTGCAGTTAGCAAACCGATCGATCGATCTGACGAGAAAACTGTCTTACTGCTTTTCTGACTCCCGAGACCGTGTCAAACAGTTTTACGTCCGGGAACCGCCGACTGCGTAAAGGATCGATGGATTGCCATTGATTGGGTTAAGATGGCACAGGTTGCTCCTTCTCATTAGCTGTCGACGACAGCGATGTCGTCGTTGAAAGAGTATCCACGCGAGCTCCGTTGGTAAAAATTCCGGTGGAGGAAAAGGGAAGGAAATGGCGCAGCAGCGGCACTGTTATCGCCATTGGGAGCTCGGGAGTCGGCAGTTGACAACAAGAACATAGCTTTCTCTGTAGAAATTCGCAAGACCTGCTGCACTGAACAGCGGCGTGTCCTTTTCACTCTTCTGTGCTAAACCTGATTCAGGAGATGCAGCAGGGACACCGTACAGTGGTAAACGGCTGGAAAATAGACTTGAAAAAAGTCTACTCTCTGAACTGAGTCGTCATCAGCTTCTGATCACATGATAAATTGATAAGTAGTTCGGTTTGTCCACTCTTCCCATCGAGGAGATAGTCATGTCAGTCCTTTTCAGGGAAGAATATCTAGCAGAGCGAGAGTGAACCCGCAGGAATATCCAACCGAGCATTGATTGTACCGCTTATGTCAAAACTCCAAGATGCATAACGCGCCGGGTAGCGAACTGTGTGTGTGAGATACACCTGAATAAAAAGCAATGTCAAACACGTAAGGCAGGCAGAAGATCTCCGCGAGATGCGTTCTGCAAGGTCACCGCCTCCCGTTGAGCAGCCTTGTTAATCTCGTCAACCAATGTCAATTGGGAGGTTAGCAGTCAGCCATAACTTTGGGAAGCAATATATTCTTATTAAGAGAAAGGAGAAATGTATTTACAGATGCTGCAAATACATCATAAGCTACGACTAGTATTTTCATCTGAACATGATACTGTATTACTGTTACCGCCCTCTATGCTAGGGTATAGAGTACTGCACAATGGGAGTACATTGCGTGTTAGGGCAAACCAAAACACACTTCCAAGGAAACATCCTCCATGTAAGGTTTTAGATAAGACTGAAAACGTAAACTATTTATTAGTAGCACACGCTGAAAGTACATTCTCTGAACCTGACGATGGATAATTGCAGCCTGGCACCATCTGTAGCGTACCCTGCAGAAAATGTCACAGGTGCGCATTTGCGACGAGTCGGCCGATGATCCATCTCGTGAGCTAACCTGCGAACGAAGACGTGAGATTGGTTCACCGGATTGACCATTCTGATTGCATATAAAATGGGGTTAATTCGTGAAGAGGATTTAGTAAACGGCACCTCTGTTGTCCGCCCGTCAGATAAGATAGCTGCACAAGCTCGAAATGGAAATCGCTTAACTTGATTGTTTGGTACGGGTACTTATCGGAGGTGCTGACTCAGCAAAAAATGGTAAGCACGAGAAGATGTCTAGTGCTACTCAAGTTATAGGAGTAATATTGTAAAAAGTTGCCGTGCTATACATAGTTGAGGTACTAAAGACTCATGAAGAATAATGTAAAAAGTTGACAAAAAAAAGTACTCCCTCCGGTACAATTTAGAGGGCACGCATGTAGTTTAAGAAAAACTTTGACCGTTAAATTTGGACAATAAAATATAAATTATATGTAACAAAAGTTATACCGTTAGATTTATAATTAAAAGAAGTTTTCAATGATATATTTTTTGTGATGTATACTTCATATTTTGTTGATCAAATAATGGTCAAATTGTTTTTTTAACTGTTGCGTGCCCTGTAAATTGTACTGCAGGAGTACTCACTCTGTTCGCTAATATAAAACGTTTTACCAAGTTAAATTGGCTTATAAAAAAAAATCTTATATTGGTCCATGAATTGCCAAAACACAACCCTTCAATGTATTGATCGAGTTTTTTTTTAACCTAGCTCCACTTATAAACTGGTAGGAGGGTGCACCGTTAAAATGGAAGTTAAGGAAAGCTAGGCCACGTCCAAAATGTATTGGAAAAGTGCACTTCCCATGTTGCCTAAACGGTACGTGGGCCCGGTTATAAACCTGATGGGGGGGGCCATGGTGGCCCACTCATCAATTTTGAACATGTAGGTGACGGAAGAAACATGGGTGGCATGCTTTATTTGAAATTGACCCTATCTTCATGTTCTTAACATAAACCCTTTTTACATTCGACATACACCTCTATATTCATCATCCCAAGTGTGTAATAATTCCACATCATCTACAAACACTAGAAAGCCGAGGAGAAGTAAAACACGTAATAAAAACTAAATGATATATATATATATATATATATATATATATATATATATATATATATATATATACGCAATGCTCTTATTAAAATGAGTGGAATCTAGTAATCATGCACAATGAACTTGATGAGAACTTGAAAGTGGTTAGTTGAAGCTTCGGATGAGGGATTTGTATGCAACAAGCTCTAAAAGACTATACAAAATCCACTCATCACTGCTTCGAGGTAGAAGAAGGATAGGAAAGGGACCGGACATGCAGGTGCAAAGGGAGTAGATACAAGTTTTTATATTTGTGTGGATTAAAGGTAAATTGGAAAAACTGATGGATTTAAATATTATCAATTGCATATTTAAAAAGTTTTATGCCACTTGCTAGTGGCAATATCTCTAAATCATGCACCCATGAAAGTGAAATATTTATCGTGCATCAAGATCAAGAGTAAGAAGTGGAAGGACGAACCATAAATTCTACTACCGAAAATAAGTGCAAAAGCGGGTAGGGATTTGACCTTGCCGACACTTCTAAACGACATTAAAGTTTTATTGTCCACATGTTTCTTTGTACAGCTTCGGTTTTAAATATTTTTATGTTTCTATTGTACCAAGTGATAATGGTTAGGATCATATGAAGTGCATGGATTACGTTGATTTTTTGCATCAGTTATTTTATGCCTTACAGTTTTTCCGACCTCAAATTTTGTTTATCCTTCGCCACGCGTGAACCCCGACATAACCCGAGATGTGTGGAAAGGAATCTGGTCAGAGAGAAGTGGGCTTACCTTCTGATGATCCATATGTAAGAAGACGATAATTGACGTGCAATCACTACTAGATATCTCTATATAACCGAGGGGGCAATTACCGTCGGATATTTTAGTTCACCGTCGGATATTGTTATAACCGAGGGTAGACCGTCGGAAATCTCCCGTCGGCTATGCTCGGTCGGCCATTACAAGAATATCCGACGGTACGGTCGGGTAATACCTTTGCCGACGGTAATAGGCTGACGGTGAACCGTCGGGCATTCTCTAAGCACCAGCACCTCAAAGACTCTTATAGCCGACGGTGCCCCTTCGGTTATTTACTTTCCGACAGTCGTTGCGTCCTGTCGCTTTCGTAATAGCCGACGGCATATTTGACCGTGAGTTATTATTATTTCTGACGGTAAGTACGTTGCATCATTTATTCTTATAACTGACGCTCTAAAGTAACCATTGGGATATTTGTACCGTACATATTTCTTGCACCATCGAGCATTAGTCACACCTTTTAAGGCTTGCTTTCACCTAGGGGTGTTGCAGAACAAGGAAACGTGATTCAAGACAACAATATTTCTGAATATTCACATTTCAAATACATCTCATAGTTGCACATACCCAGACGTGACAGTAGAACATATATTATATTTAACATAACCTCACAAAGTGTATTATCCATCTTGGAAGTGCCGTGCAAAACAAAAAAGTAACTTAGATATAATAGTCAAAGAAGGTAAATTGTCCAGACTTCAGAACTTAGATTTGTTGCATGACTGGAAGGTCAACAGACTCATAACGCCATAACCAATCATCCGACCATCGCAATATGGAACATGACTTGTCGCCATAGCTATATCATCATCACCCTCGAGTATAAAGATAATCTCCCTTGTTGCCATAGGTGTATTCCTCATCATCAGTAATATCATTATCATTTCATAACTGGTACTTCATCTAATTTCCTGAAAGAGATAACACTGGTTGTAACTTGTAAGAGATGAAAAATAATGTAATCTAGTTGGAATTTATTTGAGCTACAGAGACCTAGATGAATTGTTTTGGAATTATCTACAAAGAGACATATAAAGCTCAAAATCACGTGTTAGTATTGGAACTAGGAACTCACGCAAGTGTAGAACAAGTACTAGTATTGCACCACTACTTCACTCCTCTTCTAACCATCCAAGCATTTAATGACCAATAATCCAAGTCATATCAGTCTACTTGCTGCATTTTAGTTAATCACTCTAATTATGCTAGGACTTATTAGGAATCACAAGACAGATGCAAGGTTACCACAAAGGCATTTAATGACCAATAATCCAAGTCATCTCAGTCTGCTTGCTGCATTTTAGTTAATCACTCTAATTATGCTAGCACTTATTAGGAATCACAAGACAGATGCAAGGTTACCACAAAGGCAGATTGGAGCTATGTTGTATTGCAGGAGGGCTGAAATGCAGAACTCTGAACTCTCCAAGCTGCGGGTCAACAAGGCAGCTGTTGACATGATCCACTTTTTCATCCGACGTGTGAGTTGGTTAGGTACGTACTGATTTCCGTATATTTGAAAAAAAAGGATATGGACAAAGGGGAAGGAACATGGAGGGAAACCCGCGAACTATGGCGTCACAGTTTACTTTATCTTCTATTTTTTCTAAATTACCTCCGTTCAATCCGCGAACTATGGCGCCATATAATTTTTGGTATACAATAAAAGCAAGGCCTCCAAGCTTAGCCCGGTTAGTGAAACATAGTACTCTATCCGAGTGTTAATTTAACCGTCGGTTATTAGTATTTGCGGTCGGGTATTTATGCTTATAACCGAGAGTTGGTAAAGTACCGTCGGCCATTTGCCCTCATAGCCGAGAGTTCTACTTTCACCGTCGGCTATTAGATTTCACCGTCGGTAACATATTAGATAGCTGAGAGTTAGTTTTCCCAGTCGGAAATTTAACTATGCCGTCGGTTATTGGTGGTAATAGCCGAGAGGCTGATAGTAACCGTCGGAAATTACTACTAGCGTCGGTTATCTTGGTTATAGCCGACGGCCCCTCGGTTATTAAATTGTACCGTCGGAAATAAGGGGATTTCTAGTAGTGAATGCGCCATCCTGGCCTTCCACAAGTCCCAACCGAAAGGAACCGATATGTGCCTTGATGGGCCCGTTTTGGCGGCAGGAGTTGCCCGCGAGGCCACTTTCGGCATAGAAACACCCCGCCTGGGCGCCTGTCGGTCCTTTTTTCTTTTCTTTTTTACACATGGCCTCGATAGAAAAACCATGCGGCCCTAAAAAATTCAAGACATGACTCACGAATCATGCTAGGCTTGCAGAAAACTCCCTAAGCTTATGGAAAATCTGAAGCTAGCTCGGGAACCATATCAATTTTATAGAAAGGACCCTGAACCTTTTCAGATTACCTATATTTTTGAGGTATTCAGAAGGAGGCAAGGATACCCCAAATTTTGAGAAAAGTGGCAGAAAAATCCAAAAATTTGGGAAGCCGATCAGAAAAAATAAAAGGAAAATTCCTACGAATTGAGAAATTTTTGAGATCTCTAGGGAAACCTTTCCTCTCTCCTCCTAGGGACTCTATTTTGTCTCATTCAATGGAGTTTGTGAGGCTTTCGGACTCGCCTACTTAACTGCTAGATAAATTTTCACTCATTCTTTCACCCTTCCAGTTCCAGTGAAGAAATTTTCTTCGACCTTTCCAACAACCCAACTCTGGACTCTTCTAGCATCCATGCACAAGAAGAGTAATGAACCCAATATGAAAAGCAACAATAACATCCAAAAATGTCAAGAACTGTAGGAGTTGGAGAACAAACATGAAGACACTCAAGTCTAACCCAAATCTACAATAATGACTTTTGTGACTACGGCTCAAGGGTACCCTGTTGTGGGAATGACCAAGTCCTACCATAGTGTCCTACCTAGTATCGCATGGCACAACCTTAATGATCAAGACAAGTCAAAAAATATTCCAAGAATCAAGCCTTGGTCAGCAATTTAAAGAATGTAGAGGAAGAAAAGAAGAAGTCAAAGATGAAGGCCCAAGTGAAACAATCCCAAGATGATGGGGCTAAGTTCACCATGGAGTACACCACACTCATCCTAGTACACCATAGACTAGTGGACTACAAATAAGCACAACTATCCTCCCAAGTCCCACCTACAAACCTAGAGGGTTTCCTTGGCCATTTTCAAGCCCCAAGCCTAAAGTATACCCCATGGGGTGTATCCTTGATGACATGGAACACACATTCGTTGGGAAACCCCAAGAGAAAGGTTTGAATTAGTGCAGCAGCAATTTTTCCTTGAGAACAAAACCAAGGTTTATCGAACCAGTAGGAGTTGGAAGAGCTTCAACACGGTGTCAAAACCACTCTGGCGCTTATGGCTTTGACGTGGACCTGCACACAACACAATCAAAATACTTTGCTCCAACGAAACAGGAAGGTTGTCAATCTCCCTGGCTTACTGAATACAAAGGATTAAACGTATGGTGTGGAAAATAAATATAAATGAAAAAATGGACATCGAGCAAATGATGGTGGGAAGTAGTGGAAACGGTGTTTTTATCAGTGTAAAAGAATGGATCGGGGTCCACAGTTCACTAGAGGTGTCTCTCCATAAAACAGATAAACAAACATGTTGGGTAAACAAATTACAGCTAGACAATTGACAAATTATGATGGCATGACAATACTATTATGACAAGACAAAGTTCATTGTAATATTTAATTGGGCATTACAACAAGATACATAGACCGCTTGCTAGTTGCATCTATGACTAATAATCCAACCCCGAGATAACATCCGTGTCTCCCAAAAGTATTAAGTTGCAATCAGCAGATTATTGCAATAAGCAAAGTGTGTAATGTAAGCAATGAATATAACACGTAGAAATAAACATTGTTGTTTTATCCCTAGTAGAAACATCGCATCCAAAGTCTTAGTCGTTTCTGTCATCTCGAGCCCAGACAATTGAAGACATGAACCTACTATCTAGTATAAATACTCACTCTTGGAGATACAAGCATCTACTTGGCCAAAGCATCTAGTAGCATCAGAGAGCATGTAAGATCATAAATAAAACACATAGATAAAATATGAACAAACTTGATCATAACTTTATAATTCATTGGATCCCAGCAAACACAACTTGTACATTACATAAAGATAATCTTGATCATGTTAGGCAGCTCACAAGATCTAAAGAGGAGAGCACAAGGAGAAGAGACAACCATCTAGCTACTGCTATGGACTCGTAGTCCAATGGAGAACTACTCACGCATCAGTCCGGAGGCGGGCATGATGGTGTAGAGCCCTTCGGTGATGATCTCCCCCTCCGGCAGAGTGCCAGGAAGAGCTTCTGAACCCTCCCGAACTAGGGTTGGCGACGGCGACGGCCTCGGATGTTTTCGGGGAAAAGTGTTCGGTTACTTAGGGTTTTCAGGGACGAAATAATTTATAGGCGAAGAGGTGGCGTCAGGCGAGCATCAGGGGGCCCACATGGGCTAGGGGCGCGGCCCACCCCCAGGCCACGCTTGGAGGCCGTCCCCCCTCCAGGTGGGTCCTCTCCAGCTGGTCTTTGGTTGGTGCCTTCGGTCCTTTGCAAAAATAAATCCCGTAAAGTTCCGTCTAATTCCGAGAATATTTCTTGACGCTTTTCTGGAAAAAAAAAAGACAGCAGAAAACAGGAACTGGCACCGTGGCATCTTGTTTATAGGTTAGTCCCAGTAAATGCATAAAAATGATATAAAACAATTATAAAGCATGTAGCATTTGGTATAAAACAAGAACGGAATATCAAAAATTATAGATACCTTTGAGACGTATCAATCCTCTCACTGTCACTTGAATACAACTCAGGGGAGGGGGCTAGAGAGGCACAAATATCACGTCAGGGAGCTATCTAGTATTGAGTCACAAGAGTTTCACGACGACTCACATCGACATCGGGGAAGTGGGAGCTTTGAGGTGACACTTCGAAGTTCACCATGACCCATGTCTCGTTAGTCGAGCCTACTCCCTAGACACGTCGTTAACATATGACTAAGTTGCGCTCCAACGAGCCTACCGAACCTATTAAAAAAATATCAACTGTCAACTCTCGCAAAATGTACGACAACCTTTGCTGTAAGCTAACATACACACCCATACTCACTACTTTCTCGATCAACTACGTTGCTCGAGATATCACCTACTCTCTCGCCTTCAATTGCAACAATGATAAGTAGCTACGTAGAGCACTTTTTTGTCAACTCATGCCCTTTTGTGTGTGCATGCATATATGTGTCTGTTATGTAGCAAAGCACGACTTACTAATGTTTAAAGTACACATTAGTCAGTCGTGCTTTGCAACAAAGTACATAGCAAACACATATATGCACACCCTTTTATGGCTTACTAATGTTTAAAGTACACTATTACTTTTTTTTGCGAAAAGGACCGTGGCATTAAAATAAACACCGAACCGTATAAAACATCTCAACAAAAACGAAAAATACAACGAGATCCCTGAGATGCCCTTCGTCTTCAACCTCCAGACCGTGTCGACGGCGCGCCGCCACTGCCGCTCCTCCCTGAGCTGGCCTGACGTTGTTGGTTGCGGACGGAAAGTCGCCGAACGGGTCAAGAAGACCACATCCGTCCTGTTGCCGAAGAAGAAGGATGAACCGCCGATGAAGCTCCACGACGATCCGGAGATCGTCACCGCCAGAAAGAGCCCTTGAGAAACACACCACTCACACAAGCTTCTTGACGTCGCCGCCGAGATGGGACTGAAGCCAGGGAGGCCTTATTGAAAGAGACGCCGCCGTTGCCATCAGAGCGCCGCCCCAACAAACCTTGACACGAAAAACAGAAAACGGAGCCTTCCCGTCGACAAGGGCTGAGATCCACCGCGTCTCCATGGCCTGAAGGCCACAGAGGCAGGGGAGATCAGCGATGGCGCCGACGAGAGGCTGAGGAAAACCTAATCGCCTTGCCTCGTGCGCCTGGGAGCTCACGCCGTGTGTACGGCTTCGTATGCGTTAAAAGTACATTATTACTTGGACCAAGTAACAGTTTGACTTTACGCTAAAAAAACTAAAGTGTCACTTTTTACTCCCTCCATCTCTATATTGGTTGTAATAACATCTTATATTATGGGATAGAGGGAGTAGTTGTTGCTATCCAGAGAAGCTGTAGGGATGTAGGACATATCAACGGTTCATATTCCTCAGAAAAATAATGAACAGTTCATTGAGTTATTTTGGACATGTTGTGTTTAGATCGACCTTTTGAGTTTGGTCTCATAGCTCTCGAGGTCGATAGTGGAGTACATCAGGTGGTGCACTCACATGCTCTTTCTTCTCCAACCCGGATCAAATTTAATGTTTTAAATCGCTAGCTATAGCCCTGTTATAGCCCAGTGGAGACTTTTTACTCCGGGCACCAGTGCACCCTCCTGTTGAAAAAATTCGAAAACCATATTTATAAGTTTCATAAAATTCTGAAAAAAAAATCCGCGTATAGCCAATAATATATCCCACTAACGTGAAAATTTTCAACTTAAAAAATGTTGTATTCTGAGCTACACAAAAATGACAAATGCGTAGATCTGAGAATGTATATTTTTAAATCTCTAAGTTTTGCTAGATTTGTTATTTTTGAGTAGCCCATAATATAAGGTATCTCAGATTAAAATTTTACACGTTTGTAGGATACACCATGGGGTACATCTGGATTTTTTTTTCAGAATTTTTTGAAACTTATAAATATGGTTTACGAATTTTTTAAACTGGAGGGTGCACTGGTGCCCGGGATCATAATCCACTTTCCGCGTTATAGCCCCGCTATACTATTTGTTTGAGAATGTTGACACTAAATGAGTCCATTTTTTAAAACTGTGCATGCTAGTTGCGGTACGGAATACGAGCGGAGAGCGAGGCGATCGTGGCGGCGGCCTAGGGTTTCAACCCTAGCCGCCGCCGCCGGTGAGATCTGCAGTTCCATCGTCGTCGCCGGCAAAAGATTCGACGGGTCCTCGCCTCCTCTAGATGTCGTTCTGGCACTAGGAGGGGTGGGGACCTCGGATCTGCGCACGGCGCTTTTTGAAGGTCCTTAATGTTAGAGCTTCGTTTTGGTTCATCTTCTTCGTTAATGGAGATGGTCTCGTCTGTAATAAGTGATCTTCCACGCTTCGTCCGACGGCGAGATACCCTTCCCGACGTCAATGGTGGTTTTGGAAGATTAAATCGGTCTAGGTATGGTTCTTCAGATCTTGCTTCGCCAGATCAATCTTGGATTGTTTCTCATAGTTGTCGCGAGGAGATTTGTCCTCGCAATATCTATCCCGGCTGCTACGTCTTCGGCATTGGTGATTCGTTCTCTCGGCTCCCAACGACGTCGACAAAGTGGTTCGGTTGTTTGTCCCTGGAATATCAATGGTGGTGCTCTTGCCGATGTTGCTTGATTAATTTAATGGCTGCGTGCGTGCACAAAGCCTTGGCATTGCGGCTCAAAATTAAAAAGGGAGAACCTTTGGTGGTATTCACAGGTTTGTGGTTTGTTGGTTTCGGCGTTGTTCCACGGCTGCTTTCAGAAAAGTACAAGATTGTGTCATGGATGAAGAAAAGGCTTGAAGATCTCATAGATTTGCTAGTCTTTTTTAGTTTTGTTTTTGTAATCGATGTAATCGTGTACTCTGTGCTGGTTTAATATATGTGGAAAAATTCAAAAAAAAAATGAGTCCATTTTAATTTCCCGCTATAGCCCATTTAGTTCCGCTATAACTGGGTTGCCGCTATTGGCAATATCCTGCTATTTAAAACATTCATCAAAATGTTCTTTAACAATTGCAATGGAAAAGAGGCATATATATGGCCCCGCTACATGTAAGATCAAAACAACATACAACTTCGAGCTAGTCATAGCATGAACGGTGACATAACATAAATCTTACAGATCCAGTATCCACCCACAACGTTAATTCACAACACGTCGTTTCCCTCTCGGCTCTAAAGCGCAATTACTGGTGCGTAATTGACACTTTAACTTCACCTTGGAAGGAAATGGTACGGCCGTCACGGTCATGCTCAGGATAAGTTGTAACGTGAAGGCTTAACTTGATTATCAGGAGCGGATCTAAGTATACCGGAACAGCTGCCCAGGAACGCAACAGTGGAAGTTCGCCATCAGTAACCTCTGCTTTGTCCTCCTCTCCACGGAAAAAGAGCAACACATGCTTGTCGTAGTAGAGTTGATGGTGTGCAGTGATTTCACCATAGACAGAGTAGCTGGTGCCACCGGTGCTAGAGCCACCGCCGGCGGTGAGATCAAGGTCGACGAACACGTTTGCATGTATAGCACGGTAGAGCGGCACGAAAGTCACGTCTATTTTGCGGCCTTGTTCTGTATAGATGGTGCGGGTTATGACCCAGTTGCACGCGTATTCGTCCACACCATGTAGCTGAGGTATCCAGCTTCGATTCTGCCATCGTCCTCCGGGATTTCGACTCTGATTCGGAAGCCGTCCTCCATGGCCCCGCATTGTGTCCGGAGTATCAGACAAGGGAGGGGGAGAATATTGCGGGGAGGGGAAGAGTGAGAGGAGGGCGGGGAGAAGCTTACCGGTGCCGCCGCCGCCGGGTTCCTTGCGGTCAAGCTCGAGGGAGAAGAGCGCTCGGGGCTCGGTCTTCTGCCTGGCGTTCGATGAAGCGGTACGCGGACGATTTCCAGGCAATTCCGAGCGAGAAGGCTCCGTACGCCCCCAATTTGACGCAATGGCAGGCCCTATAGTTGCTGCTAAATCGCTCTATTGCGATTCTAGGCCCAACGGCCCAAAACCGTAGCTGACTTTCCTTGAAGAAGTAATTCTTTTCACACAAGAAAAGAGAGTTTTTATTCTTTTAAAAAAGAGTTTTTTTTTGCGGGAAAGTCATTTTTGCCTCTCGAGCTCCAGTAATCCCACTATTTTAGAAATTTCAGAAAATATATTTTAAACTTTCAAACAACTAAAATAATTCCGCATATTTTTTATGATGTATACTATATAAGCGTGTAAAATTATAATGTGAAACTTTTTGTATTATGTGCTACACAGAAATGACAAAAGTTGAAAAATCTGAAACTATACATTTTTCACTAAGCTCCCGATTGAAGATGTAATTACGAGTCTCAGAGCTGAGATTGCTTAGCCTTTCTCTCTGGAAATTATCACTCTCGTGTCTTGGGCTCTTTGGACTACAAGAAATGATTTCATTTTTAAAGGAAAAGATCCGAGTGTTTATCGGTGTAGAAAGAAATTCAAGGATGAGATGACCCTCCTACTCCATAAAGCAAAGCGCAAAGCATATCGTGGCATGGAAGAGTGGGTGCTTCGCTTCAGCTAACTGTGACCGTGTAGTTTTAGCTCTGTTTTTATCCTTGTCCTTCCTGTAAATATCTGTTGTACATACTCTTTTACTTTGGAAAATCAATAAAATTAAAAATGCAGTGGGGAAACCCACTGTTTCGCTTAAAAAATACATTTTTCACTATACTCAGATATGTACATTGTCCTTTTTGTGTAGCTCAAAACGTAAAGTAGTTTACACTGAGATTTTGTAGATATATCATTGAGAATGTGCATTTGTTTTTTAATTTTTTAAAAAATTATTATACTTTTGATTTTTCTAAAATAGTGAGATTCCTGAATCTTCAGAGCACCAAATCTCCACTTGTTTTTTGCCTGAAACTACGGACATTCATTTCGAGTGGGACATGCAACAGAGAAGCCAATGCCCAGAGGGCTCCGGTACATTCATCAAGTGTTTACCAAGATAATGCGCTCTATCACGCGTCCTCTCAAAGGCACCCCAAACTATGATCGCCATGATCGATCTGTCGTTCTGTCCAAAGGGAAAATGAAGAGAGGGATGATTGTTTTCAGTTGATGATAGATGTCATAGCAGCCAGCTCGCACTACTTTCGAGGGACAAAAACCCTCTGGTGGAAATGATTGCCTGCCTTGCCTGGCCGCCAACATTCTCCATGAGATCGAGCAGCATCATGGTGCTTTGTCTTTACGGAATTACAGGGCTCGAGTTGACGAGATGATGGGGCTTTAGTTGTTAAAGAGGGTTAGCTAGGCCATGCTGGAAACCGCCTAGAAAAGCTCCTCCGGGCGGCCGGCCGGCCGGCCGGAGGGACCAAACCGTCGGGCATCTTAGCTCGTAGCCTGCCACATGCGTTGCCGGTGAGAGGAAAGGGACGAAGTTTGGTGGCTGCTTGTACGACGTGCGATGACCTTTTCTTGGAGCGCAACCGTCTGTCCGTGAACTCGTAGGAACACGTTTTGTGCTGTCTGTACCGGCTCACATAGCAACCAGCCAAATTTAAGTTCGAGTATGGAACTGTTGGGGAGTCGGCCGAACCGCTCCTCTGTTGACGACCTTCTCTATACTACTATTAAAAGAGTAAACTTATTCTTTTCTAAGTCCACCCGGAAACATCTACACAGGACAACCAGGACCAAATACCACCTCACGATCAGGCCAATCTAATTAGATCTAACCGTCCACATAATAATTAGCCCTCACCGGTGTACGTTTAGCAATTTACACGTGCGGACGAAACTCTGCTGAAGGGCTCCGTCTCTGCGTCCACCAAAGCGAAATCCCATTCCTCCCCCTGATTTCACGCATCTGGGATAAGATCAAGGCCCCAATTTCACGCCTCATTCCTCTATCCTTCCCGATTTGTAGTTTCGCACCTTGTGATCCACTGCAACGAGTCCACCATCTCCGTCCCCACGATCTTGCTGCTCCGTCATACTCGCTGATTCCAATTTGTCGCTTGGCGGGGATGCCCATCGTACTCCTGCCCGCTGGGACGCACATCTCGCCGCCGCCGTCATTCCCAGAGCTGGGGACGCGCCACCGCCCCCACCAATCCTCCTCGCGACGGGGACGACGTTGCCGCCTCCGCCCGTCCTCCATGCAGGAGGTGACCAGCGCTGAGCGTCGAGCGGGCCGAGCGACGGGCGGGCGGGCAGCAATGAGCGGGCACCGAGCAGCGTGCAACATGAGGTGGCAGTAGGAAGGAACTCGGGAGCGGTAAGCCCTTTCATGACTTAACGCGCCGGCGGCGCTTGAATGTCGCGCGACGGAGACCTCTGTAAGACGTGCAACGGCTTGGTTGAACGGTGCTCTCCTTTTCTTTGCACTCCGTTTTTTTTTCAAGCCCAATCAGATCGATGACATGTCGTTCATGTACCTTGTGACTTGTGTGTTCTTCGAGAAGATGGGAACACATGCGTTGCGCGCTTGCATCCAGCAGGGTCACCGGTTCATAAAAAGTAGAAGGTTCAGTTAATCATCGATTGGTAAATTTTCAGGTTCTTGGATAGGTAAAGTAGTAGATTAGTCAGCTTGCTCGCCGTCTGTTTGTTAAAATGCTTCAAGGATAAATGAATTTCTTAGGGAAACAAACTTCAAACATGAACTTTATAACTTGTAATTTAAATTTGGAAACTCTCTCAATCAGTTCTTTAACCAGTGTTCTGAGGATAGAGGAATGAAGGATCCTAATGGTAACGAACTCTTCTATCTATCTAAATATTGTGTTGTGTGCAGATACATATTCATGCTCAGAAGTACTTCCTCAAGGTCCAGAAGCTCGGCCTTGCAGCCGCATTCCCACGGTAGTACCCAAGCCGTGCTTGTCGTGATGCATTGACCGTCATAAATCTTCCCAGCCAGAATTGTCCGGTTGTGACATCGTTGTTGCTTGGGCACTCGCAACTGTGTCCAGCCGGTGTCATTCAGAGTACCATCAGTTGGAACTCTCCGTGAGTCCTTCCTGCTTCCAGTGGCAAGTGACTCTACCTTCTAATAATCTCGAGTTCCCAAGTGTTCCGATCTTCTCAGTACCGTGCAACTTCATTTTGGTATTTTAACTTTATTTGGTTTGTGGTGTTCGTCACACATGAAAAACCTGGTATTGGCAGGCACTTCTTCAACCTGGGTTAACCATGGAGTGATGGAGGTGTTAAACCAAGATGATATATTATTCTTGTACAATTTATTTGATCTTTGGTAATCAGGAATTTCTGGATTGATAATCAGGTTCTAAGGGATGTCTTTCCTTGGCTCTTTTCCTATGTTTTAGATGAGGACATTTCGGTTCAGAAATTCTTGAGCTCTTCAGATATGAACACGATTTTTGCCCTGCCACTGTCAGCACAGGCTTTTGGTGAACTGCAAACTCTGAATGAGATGACACATTTAATTGAACTTGACCCAGCCTTGCCTGATGCACGATCTTTTGTTTGGGGCAGTCAGAAATACTCATCAGTGTTGTTCTATAAATTCATCTTAAAAGCCTTCCCGAGGGAACACACACTTATTTCGATCTGGAAGTCCAGGTCGTTACCTAAACTCAAGGTTTTTATATGGCTCCTATTCATGGATAGGCTGAATACGAAGGAGTTGATGATGAGGAAGCATTGGCACCTTGATGAAAGCCATGATTGTGTCCTGTGTAACATGGCAGAGATTGAAAGCAGAGATCATTTATTATTTACTTGCCCATTTGCTGAACGTTGTTTGGACTTTCTTAATATTCAATGAGATGCTTCGATCCCCATTTCTGGGTGAATTCAGCTTGCTGCTTCAAATTTCGAAGGCCCCTGCTTTGTGGAGATCACTGCCTGTGCAGCATGGAATTTATGGAAAGGAAGAAACGACTATATTTCAAAGGATTGAATCGAGATAATAGCATAAACATACCATATTTGTAGCGCAATTTACCGATTGGTACCAGTGGACGTCAAAATCGCATTTACATACCACATTTTTCCCAGGTTTTCGCAGAAAACCCAAATTGCTCGCTAAGTCGATTTAGACAGCCGTTCTGACGTGCCGGGCCCACATGTAAGGTGACGTGGCGGCGCGGGACTGTGCACCTTCAGCTCTTTTGCAGGCAGGTCCTCCAGTTTTGACAGAAAATTACGCAGGGGTCCCTGGCACCTTGCAGTTTTTAAAAAACGTACTATTTATTCAAATCTTCATAACTTTTGAATACAAACTCAAATAGAAAAACTTTTAATACAAAAAGTGATTAGAAATGTTTGAACATTTCAAATATAAACTTGGTTCACTATTTCAGATAATTAAATATGCAAAATAATTAAAATTGCTTCTATTAATAACGTAAACTTCGAAAATTCATTACTTTAAATATATAACTCCAAATGATATAAATAATATGTCTAAATTTATTAGAAAAATCCAAGGAATCCATTTATAACATCCATAATGCACGAATCACATTTTTTCCTCTCGGATATTTTAATTATACAAGGAAACTTAATAATAAATGTGTGCCATTTCATTTATTCTTGCATATTTGCAGTCTCGTCTTTGCCGTCAACGCCAGACTGAACTTGTCGATTGGGGCTGGTCCAACAAAAGCATCAACATGTACACAATGACTCTACAAATATGCAAGAATAAATAAAATGACACACTTATTATTAACTTTTTTGTGTAATTAAAATATCCGAGAGGAACAAATGTGATTCATGCATTATGGATGTTAGAAATGGACTCCTTGTATTTTTTAAATAAATTTAGACATATTATTAATATCATTTGGAGTTATATAATTAAAATAATGACATTACAAATATGATTCATGCAAATATGCAAGAATAAATAAAATGGCACACATTTATTATTAAGTTTCCTTGTATAATTAAAATATCCGAGAGGAAAAAATGTGATTCGTGCATTATGGATGTTAGAAATGGATTTTTATAAATTTAGACATATTATTTATATCATTTGGAGTTATATATTTAAAGTAATGAATTTTCGAAGTTTACGCTATTAATAGAAGCAATTTTAATTATTTTGCATATTTTAATTATCTGAAATAGTGAACCAAGTTTATATTTGAAATATTCAAACATTTCTAATCACTTTTCGTATTAAAAGTTTTTCTATTTGAGTTTGTATTCAAAAGTTATGAAGATTTGAATAAATAGTACGTTTTTTAAAAACTGCAAGGTGCCAGGACCCCTGCGTAATTTTCTGTCAAAACTGGAGGACCTGCCTGCAAAAGAGCTGACGGTGCACAGTCCCGCGCCGCCACGTCACCTTACATGTGGGCCCGGCACGTCAGAACGGCTGTCTAAATCGACTTAGCGAGCGATTTGGGTTTTCTGCGAAAACCTGGGAAAAATGTGGTATGTAAATGCGATTTTGACGTCCACTGGTACCAATCGGTAAATTGCGCTACAAATGTGGTATGTTTATGCTATTATCTCGATTGAATCCTTCGTTTGCAAGGTTGGAGACTAGAGTGCAGAATGATATTTACTTGCACAAATTCAGAGTAAAATCGGCTATGGTTCAACCCCTCATTGACTGGCTGCATCTTACTTTTACACGATGACTTTGATCTTTTTTGTAAACTTCCTTCCTCCTTGATGAAATAGTTTTAGAACTTTGGACTTTGGTCCCTGTACAGTTTTGGCTCTTATTATATCTATAAATTTTCAACCGTAGGGGCTTCCCCTACAGTAATGTTGCTCGGAAAAAAAAATCTTTGGTGAAGGTGTTCAACATCAATTGTGTTGTTCAACAAGGCTATAAGCACATTAAAGCTGATGTGTGGCAACTTTAATATTACCTATCATTCCTGTACGAATTGCAAGGTTTTCAAATTTCTAGCATGTGAATCTTGATTGCGCCGTGTACTACACACTTCTGTCATACTACACACTCATGTCATCTGCTGTTGCATATCTGGGAAATTCGATTATATCTTCTGTCGTGCATGTCGTTTACTTGTTCCTGTTGGGTTTCCTGGTGGTTGCTTTCTTGTGGCTGGAAGGACATGGGTTTCTAGAAGTTGTCTTCACATTGCAAAAGAATCTATGTTGTGTTATATTTTGGAGACGTGCATTGCACGTGCAAAGCAACTAGTGTTCTGAAAAAGTCTAAAAATATATGGCGCAGCATCTTGTGCTATGTAAACTAGATTATCCTGGGATGCTAAAAAAACTACTCCGTATGAATGATAGAAGAGATTATTGATTAAACCATGGTAGGGAAGGAGGCATTGCGTTTCTCCACTGCTGCTGGTTTTACGTGACAGGTTTTGTAGGTTTGGTAGATAGATGGGCAGATGATTTCGTTTTTGGCGATGGCTTTCGAGTACCAAGTCTTAATTCTTCGGGCAAAAAATTTGTGTTTGGTTACTAGTTGGACCTCGCAATATCGGACTTAGCTGTTCCCTTGTTGAAAGCTTTGTTCAGAGTTTTTCTGGCGTGAAAAAAACCATGATCTAACTTTTGGTGTTGTTGTTTTGATTTTGGAGTGGTCGCCGTTGTTCAGGTGTTGCCTTTGGTGGTGTTGAGAACCGAGCGTTTGATTGGTGGCTAAAGCTCACGGTGGTGAGCTCGCCCATCCGGGTTCAAATCATAAGTGAAGCATTCGGACAAAACAGGTTGTTGTCTGCGTGAAATAATAGGTGTAGAGGTCTCATCTAGCTAATAACGCATATTCAAGTGAGTGATCTTTCCACCGTTGGTCAACTTTTTTTGCCTTTGGTGGTGTTTGTTTTCGGCTGTTGCAAGCCGGTGATTGTTTTGGTGGAGCCATGTTCTTTTCTCTTTCTTTCTTTGCTAATAAATTGGTAAAGTTATTTTTCGATGGCTCACTAGTTCTTAATCTAATGTTAATTTTGTTATTGCAGAGGCCAATGTAATTGGTCGCGTCTTGATATTAATTTGTTCCTTTTATACAAAAAGTTAGACTCTTTTCGTTTTGTCTTTGTGCGAATTAATAAAATTGTGCTTGCACCAAGAAGAAGGCAAAGATATAAGCAAACCTTGAAACCAATGTATTGAATTGTTGATCCCTGTCTAGATTAATACCGGAGTCGAACAGCCAAACACTCTTTGCCCCCAAAAAACAAACAAACGAGTAGCCAAACCCAACTTGAGAGCACCTTTCTAAGCTTTCTTGATTGATTTTGATTTTGGACCGTTTCATCACACGTCCATCCATGGTCTCGTACGCATTTGTTTCAGCAAAAAAAAAAAAACTGTTTGAAAAAAAAGAACCAATTGGCTTGCACCTCTGTGCTGTCCCCTTCGCCGATGTTGTACTACGCGCGTCATTACCGCACTAGCTAGGCCATATGAGATATGCCGGCATCGTATTCGCACGTACAAGTACATGTGAGAGATTTAAGGTGAAAGAGCTTTTTGGTGAATCTTCAGTGTGATCGATCCGTAGCAGTACCCTAATCTTACAATGCATTCTTTTTTTTTTGCGGGGAATCTTACAATGCATTCGTGCGTGCATACTGAAACGGGACACTAGAATTGATGATTTGATGTACACGTACGGGGTCGGTATATTTGCCAAGAAATGCAACGATACTTCCGAAAGAATACGAGGCCGATGTCACCTGCCATAACATATATCATCTAGAGAGACGAGTGTGGCGTTTTGGAGGCCAAGCAATCAAAGTTTTTTTTTCCATCACACTTGTCTTTTTTATGTATCCTAGAATAACAATAATTTTGCATTGAATTTACAAACTAGTAGAAATTCAACATTATACCTACATTTTTGTTGTCGGTTTTTCCCTGAAACTTAAAACTACCAATTTAATTTTTTTAAACGAGTCTATTTGCACTTTCTGCTAAAGATACTAGCTATAATGACACGGTATGTAGTACAAGTCACCAATATAGTCACGATACATTCCAAGAATGTTGTTATCCTACAAATTTTAAACGGTGTGTTGTCGCCCGTTGCTTCTGTGTGGCTCGGGAGGGAGGGGGGGGGGGGGGGGGGGGGAGGGCACCTACAGCCGTCGCCCGACCATTCGTCTCACCGTCCCCCTTTCATTATAGTCGGAGGAGGGGCCCGACTAAGCCCGTGCAATGGATAACGATATCGGGCTCGTTCAAGCCGCGGCTAGAGCTTGAAGAGGGGAGGCTCGTCTTCATCGAGCTCGTGTATTGCGGCTTGGGCGGCTCGATGGCATCCCTAGCAGCAAGTGTCAGATGGTTCAAGCTTTGGCATGCATCTATTGGTGTTTCGATGATGGCAAGCTACGAGGGCTTTGCACAAGAAGCTCATCGTGATCATATGCGGGCAGAGTGCTAGTTTGGGACGGAGCGCCCATGTCCAGATCTACTTTTGAATCATTGATCATATTTACATTTCTCGAACTACAAGGAGTGATGACAATGAATCTGCACAACCTCAGCCACAACCTCAACAAGGGTGTGATGTGTTTTACTATGTTACATGATGGTTGTTTGTATCGTTATGACGATTATCGCCGATTTTTCACTAATTAACTAACAAATTTTTGATTATTTTCGACTAATAAATTAGGTTTTTTTGCACCTTATAAAAACATTTGAGAAGAAGACCTCCGGTAGGTACTCCAAATTAGGTACTCACAATCAGATTAGCTGGTAATCTCCATGGAATTAGAGCCAGGCCTGACCAGCTGTACAGTGCACGGGCACAACAACTGGATTTGGTTTTGGTCAACCACTCTGCCGTTTCGCCAACACATCAGCTGACGTCGGCACACCGGTTTGCCTCGTATACCTCCTTTCCGGATTTGCTAGTTCGGATCCTACGCCCGCAACCCGGTAAACGGAGACCAGCCGCATATATGCAGAGCGTTCGTTCGTTGACACGAGGAGGAAGTTAAACAACTCCTACGCCCCTCTACTCACCGACACCAACCGTCGTCGCCGCCGCATCCTCACGGGTTGATGCCCCGCCGCAGCCGCCGGCAATGACCGCCGTCGCCGCCATGACCTCGCTGGATCCCTTCTCGTTCCACGTTTCCACCGCGCCATCTCCGGTGGACGCCGAAGACGGCGACTTTGAGTTCCGCATCCCCGCGGCCGCGGCCGCGCTCTCCGCCGCCGACGAGCTCTTCTCCGGCGGAAAGCTCGTGCCTCTCCTCTCACTGCCGCCGCATCCCTCTGCCCCCTGCTCCCCTCCACCTTGCCAGGAGACGGAGCCTCCCCCGGAGCCCGCCTCTCCTCGCGCCCCGCGCTGCGCCGGGCGGCGGTGGCGTGATCTCCTCCTCCTCGTGAGCAAGAAGCCCAAGGACGGCGAGAGTAAGTGCCGTACGGAGGCGTCTCTGGGACGCCGGCCGCTCCTCTCGCGCGACTCCTCCACGTCCTCGTCGGCATCTCCTGCGACTCCGGCAGCAGGAACGCGCGCCGACCGCCGCCGCCGTCGCGCTCCCCGCTGCGCACGCGCTCCGCGCCCGTGTCGAGCCTCCTCCACCTCCTCTCCACCAAGCATCCCGGCGACGGCAGGAACGGCGCCGCGCCCGCGCCCCCGAAGCGGCAGCAGCAGCCTCTCTGACCCGCGTCTCCTCCTCGACGTCGGCTCCTCGTCCGACTCCGGCAGAACTCCCGCGCCGTGGAATCCACGCGCCCGCCCCAGTCCGCCCTCGCCCGCGGTGGCCGCCGAGAGCCCCCGCGTCAGCGCGTCCGGGCGCGTGGTGTTCCGGGGCCTGGAGCGGTGCTCGAGCACTCCCGCCGCGGCGGGCATCGGCGGCGGAGCGCGGCGGCCGCGGCCGAGGGGCATGGAGAGGTCCTACTCGACCAACGTGCGCGTGGATCCGGTTATCAACGTGTTCGGGTTCGGGCACCTCTTCTTCCCGGCCTCGCCGGCCAAGGAGAAGAAGACCGACGCCGCCGCTTCCGCCGCCGGCCGGAGGAACAGGCCGGAGAAGCTGGCGATGGTGCTGAGGGATCCGCAGGATTAGGTAGTGGCCATGCTGGAAATAATGCATGGGATTCTTCCTGTCGCGAATTATTCTGCACATTTTTCTTGTTGTTTTTCAGTTGCTGTAATATACTCCAGGCTGTTTGTTACTAGAATTAGATCTCACAAATGTTTTCCAGTCATTCTAAATTTACTCTGAAGTACGAACTCGTTTCAGATTCAGAGTGTCACTGTAAAAAAGAAAAACTCCATGAACATAAGAACACTTGTTTCCAAAAGCTGCTTGCTTCCAAGCTGAAGATCAAGGTGAAATTGGATCAAGATGCAGTGTACTTTTTAAATTGGCAACCAAGAAGCAATGTCAAATCACAACTGTTTTTTTTTTAGAACACTGTACAACACGCTCACAAATACGCACGTACACTCACCCCTATGCACGCACGCACACCTTACCCCTATGAGCATCTCTGAAAGACTGAGCCGGCAGATCTTAAGGTTGGCGAAGTCACCACAGGCGTCTCGCTGTTGACGGGCACGTCACCTACCACTGAAAGAATAGCGCCGGATAAACCTGTAATAAATCCAGATAAATGCAAACGCCCATGCCAAATCTAGGACTTGAATTTGGGTGGACTGGTTCCACCACAGGAAACCAACCATCAAAGTCAAGCTCCGTTTGCCAAATCACAACTGTTGGAGCAATGGGACAACAAAGTTTTGAAATTTTTCTCTGCCTGTTGTCCCCGACAGTACAATATAATAGGGCGCAGTGACTGCCCTGCTGCTGGCTGCTAGCTGCTGCGGCTGCAGCTTGGCAGGAAGGAGAAGTGCGTAGAGAGAGAGAGATTGGCCCCGTGATCTGTGCTCTGCGGCTGCCCCCACTCTGTGCTACTACAATTCAAAAGCATTTTAAATTTGTACTCTATGTATGGTATGCAACTGGCGAGCCTGCGCTGCTGATTTTAATAAAGAGAAAACGTGGATGCCAACATGGCATGGTTCAGAATTTGAAACCATTTGTTTTTACTCGTCGTGTGCTGGTGACGAACATGAGGATCTCTCGGGACTTGATGCTTGATAACCCCAATGCTTCCTAGTCCCTACTCCACCAATGCTTGAACCGGATTTTGCTGCACACAAGTTCAGGATGTGTTCTTGGGACGCTGAAGTTGAAAGTTTTCAAAAGAAAAAGCAAATAGTACATTTCCGGCCGTCGCCATCTACCAATCATAGTCGGACTTGATATCCATGGTTGGCTTTGATGTCTCCGGCCGGAGTCGCTTTCTCGCCGGCGTCGGAGGCCGTTGAGCCGGAGCTGTTCGGGTAGGTTTCCCCTGCTTCTGCCGTACGCGCGTCGCCCTGGAAAGAGCGGAGTGGTTGTGCGTACGCCACGCCACGGCCGGTGACGGCGACGACGATCACGAGAGCACGGGGCCGAGCCGATGTATCGTCCGCGTCGACATGGCCACAGCAGGCAGGCAACCACTGGTCAGTCAACTGCTACCGCCGCATCCATCCCACAGCGACGATGATGCAATTTTTTTAAAAAAATTCTATCGCAGATCGCACGCACGTACGTTTGGTATGGTCCTGTACTGCCGAGTGCCACTTCAGATTATGGAGCACGTTACGGTTTCTGAGAATGCACAGCGCGCGATGCGTCACGAACTCAGGCCGTCCGTGGATCTAGTATCTTTTGTCCTAAATGATTTTTGCCGAACTATCAACCACATAAAACCCTTTCAACCAGATATGACCCTAACAAAAAACCCCATTCGCAATACCTTATTTCAACAGGTAGTTACATCGTTCACTTTGGCTCATCTAAGGTTGGAGAATACAAAAACTGCTAAGAGGATCTTGATCCAGAGATCTCCAACCGGAGATCCCAAATTTTGACTCCCAAATTGTCCGGGACACGTCTGGACGTGTCCGCGGACAGTGACCGGACAAACCCCTAAATTACGTTTCTACAATCAGTACCTCATTCATAGATACCAAATTACTACAAACACATGCAACTCATGCTACGTATGTACTAGCCTATACTACTCTTCGTCGGAGATGACGATGATGCCGGTGTCGGAGGCGGAACCGCCAGCCTCGTTGTCGGCCCCGGGTGTATCTTCGTCGGAGAAGAGACATCCAGAGTCTGGATCTGCCTCGCCGGTACAGCCATACTTGATCGCCGCCTCCGTCTTGAGCTGCTCCTGGACGAATCCGGCTATGTTCGTCAGCTGACCGATGAGGCTACGGTCAGCTGCCTCGGCCTTGAGTGCTGCTCGGCGCGCGGTGCTCCGCCACCTCCGCCTGAAAACAAGCGTGCTCCGCCGCCGCCTCCGCCGGGAACCTGGCTTCCTTCTCCTCCATGCGTCGGCGGAACTCCGCACCCTTCATTCCGACGAGTACGGGCTCCGCGTCGAGCTCCATGACACCGACCTGGTCCGCCGCCGCCTCAATCTCTGCGGCCGCCAGCGACTCCGCAGCCGCCTATGCTTCCGCCGCCATTTTTGCAACCTCTGCCGCATCGCGGGCCATCGCCTCTGCGTAGATCTCCGCCCTCCTCTCCGGGGTGAGCCTTGCGTACGTGGTTGGAAGGCGGCGAGGCATGGTTGCCGGAGCTCGGAGGTGGATGGGGCGGAGGGAAGAGACGAAGGCGGCGGAGGTGTTCGTCTAGGGTTTTGCTCCGACCCGTCTCTTTATAACCGGAGATGGCATCCTCGGGCAGAGCGTCGAGATGCGCCATGAACGCAAGCGGCGCCGTTTTAGTCGCTGACGCGTAGACAGCTGGTCAAGGTTACCTCTCCGCGTCGGCCACCAGTGAAGCATGCATGGGGCTGCCGTGTCAGCGACTAAGGGGCGGACGCGTCCGGGCGGGCCCCAAACCCGCCCCACATATGGGCTGGCTTTGGGGATTGCCCGACAGCCCGAACATTTGGGCTGAGGGGGGGGGGGGGGGGGGGTGGGTGGGTGATGGTTTCCGCCCAGATGTATAGGGCGGGTTTTGGGGAGCGGGTTGGAGATGCTCTAAGTCACTCGAAATAAGCCATTGAAATCGTGTTTTTGTAATTTCAGAGCCTTTGATATCCTCCACATGCACTGAATACGCAATTCCTGTTGGCGTGTTTGACAATCTCAAGTCTCTATGATTGCAAAAACGCCATTTTAAATGACTTATTTTGAATGATTTAACAGTTTTTGTATTTCACAACCTCAAATAAAACAAAGTGATTAGCATGACTACCTGTTAAAAACACATTTAGTGTGACATTTTTGGGAGGGGTTATATTTGGTAGGAAGTTTCTAACTCGCAGTTAGTGGTTAAAAGTTTGTCAAAGAGCCATTTAGGACAATCATACATAAATCCAATCGTCAACGTGGCCAGCCAAACACTAGCAATTGCGCGCCGTTGGGAACTACATGGCGCGGCTGGTTGGGCCGACGCATCGCTTGCACACGCTCATCGACTCTACTACATCCCTCGCCCATCCTCTGTCCGCTATAGGTGACATGACCCCATTAGACACGTTTATGAATGGGCCGTGTCATGACGGCTCGTGTGTCTCGCCTCTAGGCACCAGTACAACACACTGGGCGATGTTTCAGCCCATATATGGACAACATTCTAAGCCACGTGCTGAAAGGGCTAAAAAAAGCCCATAACCCTAAACAGGCCGCTCCCCACCCGCTCCAGCCCGACTGCTTTTCAAAAAATTGAAATCCCACGCCCCTGGGAGCCCCTATACGCCGCCCGCTGAGTCGGTTATGGACGCAACGCACATGACATAGGATTTACCGTGCTCATGCTCCTCCCCCGCCCCACCGAAAAATTCGTATTCCCATTCCCATTCCCAAAACGTCTCGCCCATCACCCCGTCCCCTCAGCTAAACGGGCCCCGAAGTGTCTAAACGGCTCTAAGCATGCGGACCATGAAACGGGACGTGCCGGTGCCAGTACGTGGGTCTGGTCTTGAGGCCCATGCATGGCACCAAGTGTGCTAGGGGCATGCATGGCCTGTTCAGCAGTGTCGTACCAGGCAACTTACGGGCGGGGCACACACATGCTAACAGTCTGGCCTGCTCCGCCGGCGAACCCCATCAACATCTACGCGCATCGGCCCATGGCTGGCCCATGGCGCATGCGCAGTAAGAAGAAAAGAGAAAAAAGAAATAGGAAAAAGAAAAGAAAAAAAAGAAGAAAAACGAGAAAAAAAACATCGAAAATGTGCTGGCGCATGCAGCTGCGGGCGAGGTGGTACTGCAGGTCGTAAGGAGCGAGATATAATGCGTTACGCGCGCATGCGGGTGCCAGCACGCGGGCCTGGCCTCTAGCCCCAAGCATGGCAGCAGGTGTGGTACGTCCTGGCAGGCTCCTTACGGGCTGGGCACACGTGCCAACGGGCCGGCCTGCTCCTCTAGTCCGCTCCGCCGACACACCCCAGCAGCATCTACGCCGACAGCCCGGAGGGTGGCGTGACGGCCTCGGCTCGCCGTCATAAACTCATAATCTAGCTAGCCTGCGGCGCGCCGCCGCCCCACTGGCGGTTACCGCCGTTCTGGCCATCGGCTCCGTTCTGATTGCCTCTTCATCCCCTGATTCCAGGTTGCCCACTCCTCTCCACATGCTGCCCTCGTTAGAAAGACAAACCCCTGCCGCTACCGCCTACCGGCCTACCGCCGGATGCTGCCCCGCCGGCCCCAAATGCCACCAGTTCTGTAAACCGTGTTTGGACGCCAACACTGCTCTCTGATTCCACTCAAGTCCGGCGGTGTTTCCAGTCGATGCGATGCCTAAAATCTCCGCCACCAAACCACCTCGCCACCTCGAGCTCCATCCCCGTGATCTCTGCAACTTATCCTTCTTCAGTATCTTCTGGTTGTGCTAATCCCATTCCCAGGACAACATCGAGCTTGCAGTTTCAGTTGAATTACGTTTGTTATTTTAGCCATTCTTCCAGTCTGATATTAGCTTGCTTTTCTATTTTATAGGGCCGCACTGGTGGGGTTATATTAAACTTTTGTCAAGGAACATTGCTGCAGTCTGTAACCTTCGTGGGGATGTATGATCCTGAAATGCGTGGTAAATCCCCCCCCCCCCCCCTTCCCAGCTTCTTTGACTCGCCATATAAATTGAATATTGACCCATATTGCTAATGTTGTAAATTGGCTCAAACACTCCCCTCTTGCATTAGCCCTTGTTGTCTTATATCATCCATTAATCTGTATGCTAGCTGTTCCATGGGATGAAGTTTGCCACTGCACTAGCAAATACAAAATTGTGCAGTAAAATTGATACAAATTGGTGTGATGATTTGAAGAAAACCTTTTCTTCCGGGTAAACGCATAGTTCCAGGCCGGTTCATATATGGATTCAGAGAATGTGAAGGTTTCAGTTCGAAGTGTTAATTCATTGGGGTCGCACAAAATGGTATATATATAGCCACTATTTTTGTAAAAATATTATTTTCCGTTCTGGCCCATCTGAAGGCGGTCTTTGGTGTGTTTTGACTGGAGTTTGCTTTGGTTTGTATCAAAATCATATTCCAGGAGTGACCTACACATTTAATTTATGAAGAACATGGACATCTGAGTTTATCCTCGTGACACCAATTGTTGTTGTGTTTCCCAAACTGTCAAGCCTGGAATACCAGGTTTGAAATGCCAATGCCATTTAGGGGCAAGTCTGCTCTGACCCTACGACTCCATCCTCCTTCCTTTTCCATTATATCCTGCCAAAAAATAATTCATGCATCTTACAATACGCCTCCTAGTATCAATACTTATAGCAGGAAGCAACAAAACTGTGCTACTAGATATAGGTTGCGCAGAATTCAAACAAGGTGAGTCTCCTAACAACATTACTTTATATAGCTGCATCATAATTCTTCTAGATCATCAGAAGACAAAGCCCTCTGTTCCATTACTTTTTGAAACCCGGGTAAAAGAGGCTTGGTCCTCTACAAACTCCCGTATGTAGCACTGCAATGCAACTATGCAAGGAACCTAAACGAAAAAGAAATCACAATACAATAGTAAGAGAGAAAAGCATATGCATGCCAGGCTCAAGCTTCAGGCTGGATTTTCTCTCCATGATCTGTTGCACATGAGTAAAGTTATGTAAGTGCCATCAAGCCTAACACCGAATTTCCTCCTTCAACAACCCTTAGAGTCCCAGGCGGAGTTCCAGTTAAGTAGGAGAACACTATCCCAGACATTCTATAGTATCCATCATAGATCATGATTTCTTATTTATCATCAACATTTGACTCATAGCATGGTAATTAAAATCCTCAAGAATCTTTTCTTTACGGCATTTCAGCAAGAATCTTTTTTTTTTTTGAACAAGAGCAAGAATCTTTGTAACTCACTACTTTATTCCTTTCCAGGGTAAATAATATGATTTTCTTCAGTGTAAGGTTACCGGTTGAGCTCCAGAGACTAAATAAGACATCCTAACAGAATCTCCTGTAGTGTTCCATTCCATGCCAGTGGTATAACTGTTCTAATATGTGGTAAGTGGAAATTGTTATCTGAAGTTCAATTTCGTATGCTCTGCTTTTGCCTAGCCAACTAATATCACGGTTGTAATTCTCTAAATCTTGGAATACATGCACACTGCAGTTCATTCACAGTACGTTGCGTGATTATATGTTTGTGGTTATTTCGGGTGGAGATTATAACTATGTAGTGCTAACCACTGTCTAAATGGCAGCACAAGCACCTGTCAACTTGAAACGCAGCGAGAGCTTAGCCAGTGCCTTCTATCATGTAAGATGTGACAACACAAGCAACCTATAAACCACCGGTGCGGCAGAGCGCACCAATTCCTCTAGTATTCCTTATATAAGTGCACTCACTATGAGTCATATATCATATGACATTGTTTGTATTGTAACAGACATCTAGAGAAGTGATGAGATTAAGTAATAAGTTACAGAACGAGCGATTTTTGTATATATGTCTTGATACCTCCATAATATATGTGCCTTCTCTTTAGTTAATTCGTATATACTGGTATAATATATGCATGGTAATCGTGGGAGTCTAGACGGAGGTCTCTGTGTTGTGGCCGGCATATGGCGGGCCGGGCGCAGGTGCTGGCGGCTTGGGTGCGGGCGGCTTGGGAGTGGGCGCGGGCGGCTTGGGCCCCGGTGGCGAGGGCGTGAGGCCGCAGCGGATCATGCAGACGATGCTCTTCTGGTCGCAGCTGATGCAGCAGAGCGGCAGGTCGGGGCCCTTGCCCATGCACCCAAAGACGCAGCTCATCGCCGTGGTGAAGCACCCCATCATGCACTGCATCATCCCGTCGAGCTCCGGATCAGCCTTATCCGCCACTGGGTGCTTCGCTCCTGCTGCCACCACGGGCCTCGCGGCGGCCTGAAGGTCAGCAAGGCCGGCTAGGGCCACGAGGACCAGGAGGAGGAGGGCGGAATTGGTGCTAGCCATGCTGGTGCTGCGGTGTATAGATCGATGGATACAATTGTGTATTGATTAAATGGTTTATATAGGGGAACTTGCGGGCTTTAGCATGGTGTATCTCGCTGGACTTGCATTTTTGGTGTGTTCGGCCGTTGCTTTTCAGCGCACGCACACACACAATATGGGTGATTAACGTATAGATGCATGAAATGTGTGTGAGCAGAGAAATATGAATAAATACGTTACTCCCTCTGTTCATCTATGGCCACTTCGTAATTTGGTCTAACTTTGACCGTCGGTTTTACCAACAAAAGATATGTTATATTTCACAAGAATATACTGTTGGGTTATATATTTCCTACATTTCCTCCCTACTGGACTTGAAGGGTACTCCCATCTTGAATGTAATCATTCCCTCTCTATTGGTACTAGCTGCTAATTTCTGTCTTAGACTCCCGATCATCATGCAGCAAATCACATTATGTTACGAAGTTGATTATATTATAATTGATTTATGATGCCCTGAATTTGCCAGCATTAACACGCTTCTTGGAGGTGGGCTGTGCAAAGGTCAGTTAACAGAAATAATTGGCCAGTCGTCTTCTGGGAAAACATAGGTGAAAACATGACTGATCTTTCTTAAGATACTTAACATGCTTAATTGTGAACATAGTTGCCTTTCTGCAGAGCAGACTGCATAAGCATGCTGTTATTTACTCCGTGTACTGTCAACTGCAGGCCTGTCCATATTCTGCTTCACAGCCAGGCATATGGGTGTTGTTTTGTACTTGGATACTAGTAATTCATTCTCTCTTACCCGAATTGCTCACTTTTTTTTTGATAACATTCTTGATGAACTTCCCATCTCTTTGATCAGAAAGGTTAGTAATATTTAACCAATGATCCATGCTCCTGCCCTGCTATTACCTATCGTCTTCAGTGGTTATCCTATATTTTTTTACCTTTTTGTGGTGTAAGTATAATGCCATTGAGTAGAGCACAAAAAAATTTAATCTCTGAGGTTTCGTTTCGTCCTGCCCCGCTCCCGCGAGCGGCAGGGCGAAACCCTAGCCGCCGCCGCCCCAACCTCCTCCCCACCTCCCCTCCCCCTCGCCGCCGCCGGAGTGCGCCGCCGGGCAACGCCCGGCCGGCGTAGGCGGCGGCGGGGCCCTTCTCCCTCCTCCCTGGGTGGCTGCGGCGCTCGCGCGGGGCGGTGCGGCGGCGCTGCTCCTGTCCGCGCCTAAGGTGCAGGTGGGTGGCGTCGTGGGAGACCTGGCTGGGACGCGGCGCTCGCGCGGGGCGGTGCGGCGGCGCTGCTCCTGTCCGCGCCTAAGGTGCGGGTGGGCGGCGTCGTGGTGGTGGCTGCGCGGTGAGGCCTCCTCACGCGCGTGCAGGTGGTGGTGTCGGGAGCAGATCGAGCTCGGGCGCGACGGCGTGACCTCGGCGGTGAGCTCGGCAGGCGACGACGCTCCAGCTTCGTCTTCCGTGAAGGGCGTGCCAGGAGGGTTGGCTTGGGCAGCGTGCCCTCGTGCCGGGGCAGGGGCCCTGCGCCCATCGACCTCTCCACCTCCAGTTCTGGTGGCACCGGCAGCCATGGGGGCTGCTGGTTGGCGACCAGGAGGGGCCCCTTTACCTCCGGGACGTCATGGTGGCGTGGCGCGGTTGCTGGTCAGCTCAGTTGCCTCTCGTCGGCGCTCGGGTGTCCGCGTGGCGGCGGTGTTGCTCGGTCCTCTTCAGTTGCGCAGCGCGTGGAGTGGGTACGCCAGGGCGGTGGCCCTGGATGGTGGGAGCCTTGTGGGTGTGCGGGCGAGCCCGTGGCTCTGGAGCTGGCCGGTGACCATGGCCGTGTGGACGGCGTGGTGGCAGGTGAGCAGCAGGCTGTGGAGGTGCTTCGCTGTGCGAGCACTGAGTGGGAGGTGGAGATTCTACGCCGAGGGGAAACCCTCGCCCAGTTTTGCTGGGCCACGACGGCTACGTCTACGGACGTCGCTTCCTTCTTGAAGGCATCAGTGCGGTGTCTCTCGGTACTCCATTGTACTCCGGGTGAAAACCTTGATCTTCGGATCGGGCGGTGGCGGTGCTTTGGCGTCGTAATCCTCTTGAGGACGCCGCCATGGAGTCCATAATCTGTTGCTCTCCCTAAGTTGGTGGTGCGGAGGCTGCGGTGTCCTCGGATGACGCGGGTTGTTCGGAGTGCTCTCTTTGGCAAAGTTTGCAACTTGTTCTGCATCCTCGGTGTTTCTTGCTTGGGCGCTCTGGTTGAGGCCTGACAGCTGCAGTGCGTGGACGACGGCGGTGAGCTCCTGGTGGCGATTTCCGTGAGGCGGAAGTAGGTTTGACGGTGTGCCGTGTGTTGGTGTGCCCGTGCTCTAGGGTGAGCTCCGGCCCGACATCTCTGCCTGTCTGGCTAGTGCTCTCCCCCTCCGGCGGTGCCCTTCCTCAGGCTCTTGTTGTGTCCTTTGCTCTTTGTTGTCGTAGCCTCCTAGGTTGTCCTTTCCTTTGTGTGAGTGTGCTGATCTGTGCTGTAAGCTGGGTTCCAGCTCTGTGTATCACTTTCGCTGTTGAGGGTGTTATTAATTTAACGCCGGGCCTTTCGGTTGGCCTTGTATCTAAAAAAAGTATAATGCCATTTGCTTTGGTGATCATTTGATTACCCTAAAACTTATTGACCACGTGATTTCTAAGAACCCGATTTTCAACTTGCAGCCAAAGAACCTGAGGCTTAAGAGGGTCATGAGCAGTATCATTTGAGAGTCTGTATTTGATATATTTGCTTTATTTGAAGTACTAGATCAATTTGAAGTCTCTGTGAATGACAAGGTTAGTATGAAGGGAACTCTTTGATCTGATTTTTAATTATCCTAAACACTTCTCTCATATGTCACAGTTGTAATAGGTAAACAATGGTGGTAACAAGATATGCCTACTTATCATTGACTCGATGTCATCTCTACTTGCTCCCATCAACGGCAGGAAGAATTCACAAGGTTCTTGCATAGACCTGTCGAATAGATTATTCTGTACAGTATATGATGGAGCTTAGCACTTCAGCTATACGATAAGTAACTCAGGCTTTAAAGATCATTGTCTGAGAGTCTGAAACATAATATGCACGATTTGTGATTTACAAATATAGAAAATTGGTGTAGCAATCAGATTCAGCAAGATAGATTGTTTACTGTCAGTCTGTCTTTAACATAAATAATACAGTGCATCTAATTCACAAATATGCAGCCTGACATTGGTAATTTGAATTGGATCAAATATCCATTTGCTTTTGTCGATGATTTCAGTTCATGAAAATACTATCTGCTGACATGATTGCTTGTTGAGAGGGGCATCATTAACTCTTGAATTGTAGCCTCAATTAAAAAGAATGTTGTTCCTTTGTCTGATGCCGTATTAACACCCTTTTGTTCTGGTAATTCCGCCCGCTCTAACTTGATTGGTATTAATTCATTCTCATTCATGGCACGTAAAATGTATGATTTGGATTTGAGCATAGCGTTACTGCCTTTCTAAATATTATTCTGATCCTTGGAGTGAACGCTGTGTTTTATTCACTACCTGACAACTTTTCTGAGAAGAAAAGAATTATGCTTATCCTTTTCTAATATATACAAATCTGTATAGACTCGAAAGGTTCAGTCGTGTTCCTTTCTCAGGTTAATTCTGAAAAAAGGATCTGAGAGACATGATTTTTTTTTTGCAGATTGCGCATACCATCCAAAGCAGTTGTTTATCCATAGGCACCATCATGGCGTTATCTTGTGAAAAGAGGCTTGTTCTTTGCTTTCTTTGTATCTTTTACCGTGCTTCATAATTTATGTGTTTTTTTTTTCGTTTCGGAGTACAACCTGCACTCCCCATTTCCGACAAAGGTATCCCTCTCAGATAATATTGCTGTTGTGTAGGTTCGACTAGCATCATTCATATTTCTTCTTATAAATCCTACCTTTTCCAGATGCACAAGTGGAATAAATATCAAGATCTTGGTTTATATTCACCTTGCAGGACAGGAGTTTGGAGGTGACCAAGGAAAACCACCGACCAGACTAGTTCAAATTAACCACATCGCATTGAGGTTTGGCCAACTGCCACAGTCCCATTAAATTTAGCCCCTATTGATGACGCTCTCCAACTCAGTATACATAGGTGAAAGAATCAATTCACCAATGGCAAAAAAATGTTTGTCTGATTTGGACACTCCAGGTTTTTTTTTTTGAAACCGGGCAAGAGGCTTGCCGTTCCATTGACATAGAGAAGAAGTGAATTGGCTAGTTTATAAGGAAAACTGGCCGAAAACCGGCAGGTTTATATTTTCATGTACAAGTATCTTTGTTACTTATGTGGTGTTCTGTCTCATCTTTTATTGTGAACATAAAACCCTTATTTAGCTCTTAATTATGTTGTAAAAGAAGGGGGTTTATTTTCCCCAAATGCTGATGAATCTTTTGAGGGAGCTAAGGTATGTTATATTTGAATATGCGGCGACGAAAATGCCCGGCCATTCAACCAGTACATATGAATGAGCTGCCATTACATATTTGTGTAGTCTAAGACGAATGTACATATGCCATAAATATAATCTAATTGCACTCACTATGAGTCATATATCATACATTGTTTGTATTGTAACAGACATCTAGAGAAGTGATGAGATTAAGTAATAAGTCATAGAACGAGCGATTTTGTATATATCTCTGGATACTTCCATGATATGTGTCTTCTATATGCTGGTATATGCATGGTAATCTTGGCTGTCTAGACGGAGGTCTCTATGCTGTGGGCGGGTATGGCGGGCCGGGTGCCGGCGCTGGCGGCTTGGGGGGGCGCTGGCTTGGGCGACGGCGGTTTGGGAGTGGGCGACGGCGGCTTGGGAGTGGGCGCGGGTGGCTTGGGCCCCGGTGGCGAGGGCGAGAAGCCGCAGCGGACCATGCAGACGATGTTCTGCTGGTTGCAGCTGATGACGCAGAGCGGCAGGTCGGGGCCTTTGCCCATGCACCCAAAGGCGCAGCTCATCACCGTGGTGACGCATGCGATCATGCACTGCATCATCCCGTCTAGCTCCGGATTCACTACGGGAAACCCTCAAGACGCCGACGGCCAGAACATACGCAGACGGCCAAATGTCGGGGCCGTCGGCGTAGACCCCGTTCAGGTTAGCGTAGATCTTTTTTTCTTTTTTTAGCTACGCCGACGGCATTGCCGTCGGCCTAGATTTTCTGTTTTTCTTTTGAGCTACGCCGACGGCACTTTTTTCTATTTTTCATTTAATATGAAATAATTCATATCTTTAAATCCGTAAATCAGAATTTAAAATATTAAATGTCTAAATCGATTAGAAAAATGAGAGGAATCCAAATATGACATCCATAAAATCTTTTTCACCGTGCACATGACATTTTGTAACATATGTTTGTTACTTGCTTAATTAAAAAGTCATTTTTGACACTTAAAAAATGGAAAATGATATTTATAAAAATAATTTGGAATTTGTTTTTGGCAACAATGTTTGCCCTACCAAGGCACCCGTATGTTTCAAATATGGACACATTATCACAAACTATGGCATGGGGATGGCCATAACTTGGTCATTTGACACGAAAGTTATACATGTCTATAGATGATAGATCTTTTTGTGAAGCATATTTTTGAAATATTTGTCAAAACTCAATTTTATCATTTTTCCTAGCAACTAGTACACATAAGAGGACTCCATGTCAAAGGAATTCATCTTTTGAGTATTTTCTCAATTTCTTTTATTTTTGTGAAAAAAGGTCAAAATGACCGTCGTGTCTATTCATTGAAAGGGGTCACATTTTTTCGAAACTATGGATGTCATATTTGAATTCCTCTCATTTTTCTAATTGACATAGACATTTTATTTTTCAAATTTCGATTAACGGAATTAAAGATATGAATTATTCCATATTAAATGTAAAAAGGAAATAAAAGTAAAAATAATTTTATTTTTTCATTTATTAAAAATATACTATTTTACAATCATTGTTACTTATTCAAATGAATTTTCTAAATTTAAACAATGAAAAAGTGTAACATCCTAAATCAGGGGTTAATATGATTGATATGATATAAGTATCAGTAAGTTCTCATTTAACGGGAACTTTGACCAGCGTAAATACTTTGACCTATGATTAAATGTGTAATTAGAGATTTAGTATGTAGATGAGTTAGAAATTTCAAAATAGAAAAAAAAAGTTTAAAAAAGTTTAAAAAAAAGTTCAAAATTTCAAAAAAATAATTTTTTTTGCATTCATAGGCCGACGGCATTGCCGTCGGCGTATGAGGGCGTACGCCGACGGCAGAGGGGCTACGCCGACGGGCTGCTACGCCGACGGCGGCGTAGGCATACGCCGACGGCAAACGTGCCTACGCCGACGGCTTTCGGCCGTCGGCGTTTCGTGGCTTTCTCGTAGTGATTAGCCTTACCCGTCACGGGGTGCTTCGCTCCGGCTACCTCCATGGGCCTCGCGGCGACCTGAAGGTCAGCGAGGCCGGCTAGAGCCACGAGGACCAGCAGGAGGAGGGCGGAGTTGGTGCCAGCCATGCTTGTATTGCGGTGTATAGATCTATAGGTACAATTGTGTGGTGATAACACGGTTTATATAGGGGAACATGCAGGGTTTAGCGTCGTGTATCTTGCTGGACTTGCGTTTTTGGTGTGTGCTGCAGTTGCTTTTCAGCGCACGCACACACACAATACGGGTGATTAACGTATGGGAGCGCCTAGCGCTCGGTCGACCGAGAGCTAGGATAACGCTCGGTCATCTTCCTTCTCACCTTTTTTCCTCTCCTCCGGCGACCCCCCACTGCAGCCGCCGGCCTAACCGCCGTCCTCCCCGTCCGCAGCCGGCGCGCTGCAGCGCCGCCTCGCCGCCCCGCCCTGCCCCAAGCTCCTCCTCCGCCGGTCCTCCGCCACCCCGGCCATCCCTCTAAATCCGGCGATTCTCCGGCGTCTTCCCGGCCACGGCAGCCCCACCCCCCAAAGTTAAGTTTCTTGCTCACATCCACCACATCCGCCGCGGCCGCGTTGTCGGTGGCTCCGGCTCGCTCCATCCCTCGCCGTGGCCGTCGCCGCCGCGGCCAGCCGCGTCGTCGCCGTCGAGGAGCTCTGTCTCCCCTCTCTCCCCATCTCGATTTGCAGGGCAGAGGAATCGACCGAGCGGCAGCTTATTTCTCGGCTAACCGAGCGCTAGCAAAACCGTTAACGTATATATGCATGAAATATGTGTGAGCAGAGAAATATGAATAAACACGTTACTCCCTCTGTTCAAGTGGAAGCAGCTTCTACCCTTGTGGGGTTAAATCAGTATTGATCCCTCCAGGCTGATAGACTTCCTATGTTTGTGGACATAGTGGAGTGCATTGAGCATATGAATCATTTGCTCCAAGCAAATCGTTCAATTTCATTGATTAACTTATGATTTTGAGGAATAGCTAGCTACCATGATACTCCCATCCCATGAACTTGAGAAAATAGTATTTAGCAGCGCATTCTTAAGTCTTAACTGCACTTCCTTTATTCTGATAGTGCAGACTGAATTTTGTGTTGTTTTGTGCTTTTGTTAATCAATCATTAAACGACAAGTAAGTGTGTGTCAATTTGAATTTTAGGAACCAACAATGGTGTGAACCTAAATGGTGGAAATTTGGAGATTCAAAGACGCAAGTAACCTGGCATGTTCATACTGTGTCTACTCAGCTTATTGATAAGAAAATATCTGACTTCATTTGACTGAGTGTAATGCTCATGTAACCAATTGCGTGACAACCGGCTCATATATCAGCTAAAAATAGCCCATATGCTACAGATTATGTTGCACAACTTTATTTTTGCTTTGCTTGGAGATTATAGGTGATCTTGTCGATTCTATTCTGCTACATGCGAATAGACTTGTAAGAGACATTAAGCTGCAGTTAATTTTGCATCATGTGCTTGTAAGATGTGCTGCAGTTAATTTCGATAAACTTGTGCACTGCCCATAGAAGTAGCCACCTAGGTGTAGGTGGTACTTCCGGTTATGGGAAAACAGCACATCATGAAAACTGGTATAGAAAGGTTTTTCGTGATGTGTTGTTTTAAAAAGCAAACTTTGATTTTGACAAGCTCACACTTGTTGGAAAAATAACAAAACACACTATCAAACTATGATTGAAACCTCAAGAACTGGGAGGAGGGAAAATACCAAGATGCGAGAGGTGTGAAACCTCCCTAAGCGAAGATTCGTCAAAACTATCAACATCAAAAAAAGAAACAAGGCTTTCATGCAGAACTTGTTTCCGATGAACTTGTGCTTGTCATGAAGATCACAACAAGCATCAAACCCTGACAATAATAAAAACCAAGTTGATGTCAAGGATGCAAAGATTTGAGATCTTAACGAACGATACGATCACGCTACTCACTCGAAAGCCCCTTTGATATTACAGCTATATATTCTATAACCCGGTATCCCAACTAACCTTATGAGACGGTAAAACAGAAACCCTATCAAGGTTTGTACCTCTGGCTTACGTAGTCCGTTTGTGCTAGATGATGATGATCTTGATCTTCTCAAGTTGGACCACCTTTTTTGATTGCATTTGCTTGATGAAGACTCACAAATTTCTCTCACATAAACCAGTATAGGAGAGACTCTCTTAGGAATTTGTCCATTATCACAAAAGGATGACACGCTTCAAGCATATGACTCTTCGATTCGTTTCTCTTGAACTTGCACATCACAACCTTGATGACGACCACCACTTTACGACATTCTCTCATGGGTTATATGGAATCTTAATTTTGATGCGGGCCCATGGAAATATACCAAAACCCACAATGTAGCACCGAATACATAGATAATGGGTTAGTTCACAAAACTATATTGATAACTGCTTACCATACCACGAGATCACTTGATCCTATTTGGTATATTTTCTAGCTTTATGTATAAACTTGAATCCAATCTTTCACACTTTGTCTTGATCAACTTTTTATATTTTCTTCCTTTTTCATTATGATGATGTTTTGGAGTTAAACATGAATACTAGCACAATGTTCTTCTTCAAGACATAATCGATATAGGCTCAACACTCTCATGACCATTTTTCAGGTAACCATTGTTGAATATCGCCTTGGTCATCACATATTCTTCTTGATCATATCAAATTTATCCATTCTAATCAATGATGTTGATGTCAAAGACTTTATACATATCATCATCTTCGTGGCACCCAACATTGAATCCAACATATGTACTCCAAGTATTGCCTATGAACAAACCATTCAATTATAGCTCAATGCTAGTATTAGTCCATGTGATTGTCATTAGTACCAAACCACACATGGGCGCCGACACCATGCACTTTCAATAGGGTCGACATTTTTCTATTTTTTAGGGTATATTTATTACTGATTACCATACAAATTGAGCACATATGCTATCAATATGTTGTGGTTGTCCATGTTCTATTCCCTATAGGTGGTGCGACATATCGAGGAGGTCACAACCGTTTGGCCTAGTATACAACAAAGGAAAGAGACACAATAATAATAATAAAGAGTGTTCCTATTTGATGCTTGAAGTGTCAAGTAAGGGTGCAACGCCTCAAGCAATTTCGAGATGGGCAGCACAAATGTGGCCCATCGATGCAGGCATAGTTTTTTTTTTACATAAATCATGCAAATTTATGTATTAAAAATCTTTTCTAATGTATTTCAAAGAAGGTATTTCAGGAAAATATATAATTTAAAATAATAGTTCACAGGTAAAATAAAATGTCCATATACTTTAGAATAATTTTTCATGCGTGTAAAATAAAAATATTCATATGGTTTAAAAATAAATGGTAAAAAAATAAATGTTCAGACGAGTAGAATAATGTTCATATAGTTTGAAATAATAGTTCACACAGGTAGAATAAATGTTTGTACAATTTAAAATAATTTTTTAATGTCGGCTAAAATAAATGTTAACATAATTTGAAAAAACTGTTCATAAGTATCCAAAAAAATCACAGTGTTCAAATAGTTATTCACGAGGTTCATAAGAATATTTACTTATTACACTAGAAAAGCATTCATATAATTTTATAGAATAAGGGAACAAGAAAAAAGAAACATGAACCGAAAATATATTTAAAAAGGAAAAAAAGAAAAGAAGAAAAAAGAAAGGAAAGGGGAAAGGAAAATGAAAACACGAACGGTAAAAAGAATATGGAAAAGAAAACAAAACGAAATAGATAGTGGAAAAAACATACCTGGGCCGGTTCATCAGTGAGGGTCTACGTGCGCGTCAGGGTCGTAGTTGACGCTAGAAGCGTTGTATAGGATTTGCCAAATGAAGTATTCAGCCGTTGTGGTCTTTCTGCTTTTTTGATCGGCTATTTGAGCCCACATTGACCAATAGCAACCATGCGCGTGCAAATCCGGTGGCTCGTCTGCAGCTTCCGGTCCAGTGAGACAATTCTGGTTGTTTTGCGGTATTTCGTACAGTATTCTGGATGCTGCCAACGACAGCGAGATGTAATTCAGGAACGTTGGAATATTTGGCGTGTGAGCATGGAGACGACCATCAGCCATGCACATCGATGGACGCACGGTCTGACGCACTGGTCAAACTTTATCCAATCTTCAGGTGGTTCATCCACTAAGTTTCAGTTCTCGGCAGAAAAGCATGGCGTGAAGTCGTCCGCTGCGGCGCTGGCGCTGCCCACGACCGAACGGCTCCCATGGATGATGATGACCCGCTTGCTCTCGCCGCGCTCAACGACTCCCCGGCGGAGCCCGTGGCAAGAATCGAAACCGGCAGAGCTCGCCGGAAACGTTGCGGCTTCCGCTGGTAGGTTTCCGTCGTGCGACCAGACGCGGGACCACACACACGCAGGTGACTAGGTGAGAACGCCGCGTTTTGGCCGTTTCCCCGCGATCAGCCACGGGCGCCGTCGTCCTCGTCATCATATATCATCTCATCCTCTCCCACTGGCCCTGTACGCCGTATGCATCCACCCAGAAATCATGGCGTCGCTGGAAACAGAACAAAAATCCATGGACCCATCGTCCTTCTGCGTGTCCGTATCAACGCGCACTCGCTGCACCTCTCTGAATGTCCCGAGGTCCGAGTCTGCAGAGCAGCTTAGTTGATTAAACAGGGGCTAGTGCTTTCTTTGCGGCTCGCATTATCCGCTGCTGGCCGCCGTGATGAGTGTTCCCGTGACGAGAATACGAATGGAAATTATTGCTGAGTTGGGAACTTGGGGTCGGATCGACCAACAGAATATTCAGATTTCAAGTGCGACCCTCTTTTCTGGCTTCTGAACCGCAAGTGGGTGCTGCATGAAACAAAAATCAGCTTTCAGTATGAGCTCCTCTCTCCTGTTCACATTTCAACCTCCAACTTTGAAGGGCTAGAACACTGAATTATTAAATAACAATGTACATTGATATTCAGCAGCTCTAGCTCTGTCTCAAGATCTGTGTATCTCACTATTCTTACTTCCATAGCAACTTCTATGTTTGGTTTCTGTCAAATCTAACAACATATGGACTTGAAACTATGTAGGTCATTGGAACATTATAACTTCAACATGTATGAAATAGTTCTAAGTTGTTGGTGCCATATAAATATACTAGTTGAATGCACGTGTGTTGCCACGCCCATCGCCCATTTCTCACTATGTAAAGATAAAAATGTACTCCCTCCGATCCATATTAGTGGGCATAGCTTTGTCTAAATTCATATGTATCTAGTTAAGTATTTATACTAGATACATGTGTATCTAAACAAAGTTGTGCCCACTAATATGGATCGGAGGTAGTACATAAATATTTTTTTTCGAACCTCGGCAATGCCTTTGATTGATAAAGTCGAAAAGAGTTGGACAGTTTATAAGGGAAACCGGCCAAAAACCGTACAACACAACGCACCACACCGGCCCCAAGGCCACGCCCCAAAAAACAAGTCGACGTCTATGTCACCCTAGCGAACCATAGACGACACAAACACGGCGGAGGCAACCTCAACGCAAGACAAAACCCGGAGCCGCCGCTCCGACATCCACACTGGCCCCAAGGCCACGCCCCCAAAAACGAGTCGACGACCATGTCGCCCTAGCGACCATAGACGACACCCAACACGGCGGAGACGAGCTCAACGCAAGACGAAATCCGGAGCCGCCGCTCCGACATCCACACCGGTCCGATTGCCGCGCACCCCCTAGCCAACGACGAAGGATCGCCGCCGCCAACCACCATCTGAATCCACTGGTTCCCCCTGGCCGGTGGAACATCCCAAGCGAGGCCCCAAGAGGCAAGCGACGCAGGAGCGCCGCCCTCGCCCGGTCCCGCGAGGGATCAAGGGTTTCCCCTGGAGAACCCGGCATGGGGAAGCGAGAGCACCACCTCGACGACGCCTTCAAGAAGGAAGCGGCGCCCGAGGGCGTCGCCGTCGTCGGCCCCGGCCGACAACCGAGGCAGGGCTTTCGCCCGACGATGTGTCACAAACCCGCATCCGCTCGACGGAGACCGGCCAGACCACCAACACTCGCATGCCGCAGCCACCGTGGCACCTCACGCCACGGCAGGAAGCAAGACGCCACCCGCCCGGGGCCGCCGCCCCGGCATCCTCTCGACCGGCTGGAGAACGAGCTCACAGCCGGAGGTGCAGCACGGCCACCTCATGCCGGCCACACGGCCGGGGCAACCCAACCACACCGATGCGCCAAAGCCTCGACCTCGCGTGGCTCCATCGATCCGGGGCCGCCGCCCCGACTTCCTCCCCATGCCGACCCGGCGGCAACGACGCCCCGCGCCGCACCAACCGCGCCGAGCAGGCAACCGCCGAAACGCCACGGAAGCCCTGTCGTCCACACGACCAGGACGCCGCGAACCACCACCTGCCGACGACCACCGCGGCCAGGACCGCCCGCCGCCGGGAGGGAGTCAGGGGCCGCCGCCCCTGCATACCCGCGCCAAAAGAGGAGCTCCTCCGCTCAGGAGTTCGCCGCCACGCCGCCTTCGGGGACAGGCCCCGCCGCCGCCGCGGCCGGAGCCAGCGACGACGGCGGTGAGGAGGCCGGAGCGGGGGGCTGCGCGACGCGGCGTTGGGGGCGCCCGGTGCGGCCCTGACGAGCCGCACGGGGACGGAGGCTGTGGGCGTCGTTGGCGGCGGCCGGGCTTGGAGATGAAGGTGGTCGCGAGTTCGGCGACGGCCGAGGCCGGCAGCTGGTGGAGAGGAGAGAGGAGAGGGAGAGGAACCCGGATCCGGTCTCGCCGGAGGCCGAGGAGGTCGGGGCTGGGAGATCGCCGGCGCGTTCGGCCGGAGCGAGACCCGCTCGCGGGACCTCTCTCGAGATATTTTCCTCACCGGTAGTACATAAATATTCATGTATAGAAAAAGATGACACACAATATTACAAAATACAAATATGTATGTCAGCATTACATTTTGAAATATGCCACTATTTAGAAATATGCATGATCATGAAGATTGCTGCTCAAATTTGGTCGAGCAACTTCAATTGCTAAGCACTTCCTTGTAGACTATATTCCATGTGGTCGTTACTAGGGGTTCTGTTCTTTTTTCGTTTCGTTGTTTTATTGTTCTGGTTCTTTCCTTGTTGTTAATTGTGAGCTCCTTGATGTTGCTCTCCACAGTCGCTGGGGACAACGCGATGTAGAGCAAGGTAATAACTGGTTTCGGTACATGCCAACAATCGGGATGATCTGTGCTTGAACCTTATTGATCGTCATGGCAAAGTATCTCACTATTCTTACTTTCATAGCACCTTCTCTCAAACAACATAGGGAGTTGAAACTACGCAGGTCACTGCAACTTGTAGGAAATGGGTTCAATTTCAACTTTAGAATGTAGTCTAAGTCGATTTAGATACTTTTATGTCAGAATCAACTGTGCCATATATATAGTTGTTTGAACTAATTGTCATATATATAGTTGTCTCATCTAATTTATATTAACCCATCTTTTCTCAATCCTGAACAGAGAGATATCGGACGGCTGAGGGCATCGACTTAGGCATAAAAATGTTCCAACCGACTTATATTTGTCAAAAAAAAAGGCTCAGTTTGGCAGCCGGATTTTAGTTAAACCGCACTGCGTGGCTAAGAGGTACTTCAGTTTTTCTCAAACCACGGTTTTGACTGAACTTCTACAAAATTGAAAGAAACCATGTACAGTAGATTTTTTTTGCTGAATATGATAATCGTCCAAAACGAATCGTCTGAAAATCAAAGAAGCGTGGAAATATACGTTTGATGGGGCCCAACTAACATTCCCCTCGCTACACTTGGTACGGAAGCGGACCATGAGTCCAACTCGCTGCCCTGGTTTCTAGCTACACATGCATTCATCCCAATTCTGCAAGGTCCAATGAACGATGCATATTGGCTTGTATTTTTCCGAAGTCCGCGTGTTGTCTACGTGGAAGATGCACAACAAAATTAACGATACATATTAACTCGCCAAAATGAATCATACTATGTCGGGACAAAACCAAGGACAAGCGGCACACTGGATTCATAGTCAAGTTGCCTGACATGTTGACCATGTTTTTTACGTCGCCAAGGAAGCCCACCCATCTGGAAGAGAAGAGACCATCTGCTCGCGCGAGGGCGGCTCCGGAGGCGAAACTTCAAAACCCTAAATAACCTCCCCGGTCGATCTCACCGGCCGCTGCCGCCGCTGCGCCAGCGGTGGCGGCCACGCCTTGCCGTCAAGGGCGGCGGGAGGCTTTGGGGTGCCTCGTCGGACTCCCTTCGCGCGAGGGGTTAGATTCCATGGAGGCGTGGGTGGTTGTCGGTGCTCGCCGGCGGCGCGGCTATGAGGCGTGGAGGAGGAAGCGGCGGGCGCGGTGCTGTAGGCCGTAGGTGGCAGCGCGACCAAGCCATGCGGCAGAGGTGCTAAAATCGGCGCGATTTGGAGCGCTCGGGCCCGAGTTCAACCTGGGGCTCGTCTGGCCCGGGGTTCGACCCGCTCGATCTGATCGCTATGAGTCGGCCGTCGGGGTGGGGACTGCTGGATCGACCAGAATAATGGTGCGGCGGTCCTAGGGTTCCTCTTGCGCCAAGACGAAGATCTATCGTCCTCCTGATCTGGCTGGAGTGTCGGGTTCTGGAAGGCTCCGCTGGCGATCTACCATGGGCGTTTATGCTTAGAGATTATTGGATTGGGTGGGATTCGGTCGCGCGGGAGGGAGCGGCGTGAAGCTCTGCTTATGTTGCCATAATGGGCAAATCCATGGTGAAGTCAGAGGCGGAAAATGTCATGGAAGTGGAGATTGGAGGACTAGTAATGGTGATTGGAGCTTTTGCGTCGATGAGGAACTTGCTTGGAGTTTCAGTAATCGTAGCACCGGTATGTAAGTGGGGGCGACAGCACATGTGAAGTTCAAAGTCTTACCTTTCAGGGTGAAAATCCATGGTCTGGCCTTAATTGGTTGTGCCTGGCAACGGACTTGTTGAAGACATTGTTTTGAGAGCGGGGACTATCTCCAGGGTGAAACCCCAAAATCTACGATCGGGTGACGACAAGTGTGCACTGTTTTCTTCTTGAAGGTGTTGCATTTGGAGAGGTTGGACATCGCGTGTTGTCTTGGTAGTGCTTTGTGCTGCTGCTGTAAGGACTGGAACTCTATAGCGGGAGTTTTCTTTTTTTGTTTCTTCTTCTCTTTTTTTCGGCTGTGCGCATCCGTAATGCCATCAGGGTATTGAGCTATGGCAGAGACCGGGTGTAATTGGTATTTTCGGGCTATTAATATGTACTCTTTAGGTAAAACATGTTTTCCTAGAGACATTCGCTTGAAGTGAGGCGAGTTGGAGACAGAAAAAGAATCGAATTGAGAAGCTGGAAAAACCAAATGGTCAAGTGGTCTCTGATTTGACCGAAATGGAAGACCTTGCTACCGGTTTTTTGAGGATCTGTATTCTGCTGACGCATCTGTACAGCCAGGCTTGATAACCGATCTGTTCCAGCGGAAGGTTCATGGGGATGTTAATGAAAACCTTTGTGCAGAATTTACGGTGAGGAGATTAGTTTTGCTCTGTTTCAAATTGGGCCTACGAAAGCGCTGGGCCCTGATGGCTTCCCTGCCTGTTTCTTCCAGAGGAATTGGGGCACTCTAAAAGAAGATATCATTGCTGCTGTAAAGAATTTCTTTGAGATAGGGGAGATGCCGAATGGAGTAAATGATACCTCTATTGTCCTTATCCCGAAGCTAAAAAATCCTGCCACTCTGAAAGACTACAGACCGATAAGCCTTTGCAATGTTATTTACAAAGTTGTGTCGAAGTGCCTGGTTAACAGAATGCGGCCGCTGCTGGAGGATATAATCTCGGAAACTCAAGTGCTTTTATTCCGGGACGTCTGATCACTGACAATGCAGTCATTGCCTTTGAATGCATACATGCCCTCCAAAAAGGTTCAAAGAATGCTGGCAAATTTTGTGCATACAAACTTGATCTGATGAAGGCCTATGATCGTGTGGACTGGAACTTTCTGGAAAATGCTATGCGGAAAATTGGTTTTGTGAAAAATGGATTGGGTGGATTATGACGTGTGCTAAAACGGTCAAATTCTCTGTCCGTTTCGATGTAAAATGTTACGCAGTTTTAAACCCTCAAGAGGTTTGAGACAAGGTGATCCTTTATCACCTTATTTGTTTCTTTTCGTTGCTGAAGGGCTATCTACCATTCTTCAGAACAGAATTAACAATGGTCATATTAAAGAACTTCATGTATGCAGAACGAGCCCGGGCATTTCTCATCTACTCTTTGCTGATGACAGCCTTCTCTTTTTTGAAGCTAATGGAGAGCAGGCTGGTCATATTAATGATGCTCTTTGTATGTATGAGAAAGGTACAGGTCAACTTCTTAGCCCTGCTAAATGTTCTCTCATGTTTGGACAATTTGTTAGTGATGCTGAAGCAGCTTCGTTGTCTCAACGCTGAATGTGGAAACAACTTCTTTGATGATAAATATCTCGGCCTGCCGGTTCCTGAGGGTAGAATGAAAAATGATAAATTTCAACCTTCAAAAGAAAAACTTTCTAAGAAGTGCTCTGACTGGTCGAGAAGTATATGTCCGGGGCGGCGAAGGAAACTCTTATCTCCCAATCAATTACAACTTATGCTATGAGTGTTTTTAAATTCTCGGCTAGCCTTTGTGAAGAGCTGAATCACATCATTAGAGATTTCTGGTGGGGAGATGAGGTGGACAATAAAAAAGTTCACTGGCTGTCTTGGGATAAGTTAACAAAGTCCAAGAACCAAGGTGGTATGGGTTTTAGAGATCTAAAACTGTTCAATCAAGCTCTTTTAGCAAAGCAAGCATGGAGACTAATTGTTAAACCTAACAGCTTATGTGCTCGGTTTTGAAGGCCAAGTACTACCCAGTAGGTGATCTAATTGACACTGCTTTTATCCAGAATACTTCACCTTGCTGGCAGGGTATTAGTCATGGTTTGGATCTGCTAAAAAAAGGAGTTATTTGGAGAATTAATTCAGGTCTAAAGTGAAAATCTGGCGAGACAACTGGATTCCAAGGGGTAACCTGAAGAGCATGGGTAAAGCAACTAATACTAGAGAAAAATGGGTGTCGGACCTGATTGATCCGGCTTCCAAACAATGGAAAGTGGAGCTTGTTAGGAAAATATTTTTCCCAGCTGATGCGGATCAGATTTTGCAGATTAAAATTCCTTCTTTCAATGGTGACGATTTCCTTGCGTGGCATCATGAAAGAAATGGATGTTTCTTGGTTAGAAGTGCTTATAGGCTTGCTGCCACTCTTAACTCAAGCTGTGTTCACAGGGATCAAGTTCTAAACCTAATGGGGAAAGAGAACTTTGGAATTTGATTTGGAAAGCTAACATCCCCTAAAGTCAAGGTGTTTGGTTGGAAATTAGCTATAGATTCTTTAGGGTTCAGTCCTTGAGGTGCAGAAGGAAGATGGACAAAGTACCTACGTGTCATATTTGTGGTATGGAACCAGAGACAAGCCATCATGCGATGGTAAAGTGCACAAAAGCTGGCTCTTCGACAATGCATCAGGAAATATTGGGATCTTCCCCCTGACCATAACCTCTCAAAACTGGTAATAACTGGGTTCTTGTCCTGCTCAGCCATATCAACGAGGACATGCGAGCCAACTGTTGCTGCTGTGGTGGAGAACCTGGTATCTCCGAAATAACCTCATTTTTGGAGATGGAAAACTTACTATTGAACATTCTGTTGTGTTCCTGCAATCGTATCTATCAAATTTCCAGGATAAAAGGGAGATCAGTGTAGTGGTTGATCCAAAAGGTAAGTCCCCTGTCTTACAACCTATGGAAAGATGCAAGCTTCAGAGAAAAGAACAACCTTGTACCTGGCTTAAACCTGAGCTTGGCTGGGCAAAACTGAACTTTGATGCTAGCTTCTCAGTGGAAGATCAATCAGATTCTTGGGGTGGAATCTTACGTGACTATGAAGGAAAGGTTTTGTTGTCAGCTTGGGGTCGCATCCCTTTCTGTTCTGATGCAGAACAAGCCGAAGCGGTAGCTGGGTTTCAGAGTTTGAGAACTGTGTTTCCGAATTTCTCGGGACAGCTTCTTGTGGAGAGTGATTGTGCTTCTCTTGTTGCCCAGGTCAATTGTCCTGGAGAGAATAGATCGGCTATCTCTGGTATTGTTTCTGATATCAATAGATTGTTGCAGTCTTTGCAAAAGGTAAAAGTGCTGAAAATCAACAGAACTGTAAATCAGGCAGCTCACTATCTAGCTAGTTTGGGTAGATCTGAGTTGAGTGGAGATGTGTTGATTGGCTCATTCCCTCCCTGCACGGCTGGGGTGATCAATCATGATTGTAACCAAACTGTTCTTTCTTAATTTATAAAACACAAAATTACAAAAAAAAAAGTGAGTCAAAAAAAAAATGTATCCCTCGCTTGAAGTGAGGTAAAAAAAAACCCCAAATAAATGTACTGGGAAATCTGTTATCCGTGCCACCGGTCAGAAAGCGGCGGGCCGTTTGGCACGAAACCATATTGTTGCTTATCCTTGTCGGCACGGCCGAAATGTAGCTCCTCCGCATGGTCCCATGGTCTCGTCCTCCTCTTGTTGTTGTACTTCCCGCCAGATTTCGAGTCAAACTGGTCTCTTTCTTCGCCCGTTGACGCGCAGCTCCGCCGCGGTATTGACTCGACAGTCCACTCCGATGCCGACGGCTCGATGTTTCCTTATAAGCGCTTACCAACGATTTGTTCGATCAAATGGGGCAGGAGAAAAGGAAATAAAATCGCACGTGAAAATGGTGCCTTGCAGGAGGAGCAGTCGTCACAATTCAGTAACACTGCTGCCCGTTCTGGCAGTCCTAGTGGTGGCATTGCTCGCGCCGGCGCCGGCCGCGACCGTCGGCGTGGCGGGTGTCTCGGTGCGGGCCGTGCACCTGGAGGCGTTGCTGGCGTTCAAGAAGGGCGTCACCGCCGACCCGCTCGGCGCGCTGTCCAGCTGGACGGTGGGGACAAGCGGCGCCGCGCCGCGTCACTGCAACTGGACCGGCATCGCCTGCGACGACGCGGGCCGTGTCACGTCCATCGAGCTGATCGAGTCCGGGCTGCGCGGCGCGCTCACGCCGTTCCTCGCCAACATCTCCACGCTCCAGGTCCTCAACCTCACCTCGAACGCCTTCAACGGCGCTATCCCGCCGCAGCTCGGCCGCCTCGGCGAGCTCGAGGGGCTCATCCTCACCCAGAACGGCTTCACGGCGGCATCCCGCCGGAGCTCGGTGACCTGGGGAGCCTGCAGCTCCTGGACCTCTCCAACAACTCCCTCGGCGGCGGCATCCCAAGCCGACTCTGCAATTGCTCGGCGATGTGGGTGCTCGGCCTCGAGGCCAACAACCTCACCGGCCAAATCCCCTCCTGCATTGGAGAGCTGTCGAACCTCGAATATTCCAGGTATACATCAACAACCTCGACGGCGAGCTGCCGCCGTCTTTCGCGGAGCTCACACAGCTCAAGACGCTGGATGTCAGCTCCAACAAGCTGTCCGGCCCGATCCCGCCGGAGATCGGGGACTTCTCGCACCTCTGGAATCTGGATCGTTCAGCTTTACGAGAACTGCTTCTCCAGCGAAATCCCGCCGGGGCTCGGCCGGTGCAAGAACCTGACGCGGCTCAACATATACAGCAACCGGTTCACCGGCGCGATCCCTCGCGAGCTCGGCGAGCTCACGAACCTGAAGTTGCTGCGCCTGTACGACAACGCGCTGTCGTCGGCGATCCCGAGCTCGCTCGGGCGGTGCACGTCTCTGGTGGCGCTCGGGCTGTCGATGAACCAGCTGACCGGCTCGATCCCACCGGAGCTCGGCGAGCTACGTTCGCTTCAGACGCTGACGCTCCACTCCAACCGGCTCACCGGAACGGTACCGTCGTCTCTGACGAGCCTTGTCAACCTGACATACCTGTCGCTCAGCGACAACAACCTGTCCGGCCGGCTGCCGGAGAACATCGGGTCGCTCTGGAATCTCCAGAAGCTTGTCATCCATGGCAACTCGCTCTCCGGCCCGATTCCGGCGAGCATCGTCAACTGTACGTTGCTGTCGAACGCGAGCATGGCGTCCAACGGTTTCTCTGGGCACTTGCCTGCTGGGATTGGCCAGTTACAGAGCCTCGTATTCCTGTCAGTGAGCAACAACTCGCTGACCGGAGACATACCGGAGGATTTGTTCGACTGCGGCAGCCTTCGCACGCTGGACCTGTCAGAGAACAGCTTCACCGGCGGGCTGAGCCGCCGCGTTGGCCAGCTCGGCGAGCTCACAAGGCTACAGATGGTGGGGAACGCTCTGTCGGGCACGATACCGGAGGAAATCGGCAACCTGACGAACCTCATCGATTTGAAGCTCGGGGGGAATCGTTTCACTGGTCGTGTCCCGGCGAACATCTCCAACCTGTCGTCTTCCCTTCAGGTGCTTGACTTGATGCAGAACCGCCTCGACGGCGTTTTACCCGACGAGCTCTTCGAGCTCCGGCAGCTCACCATCCTCGACGTCGCGTCGAACAGGTTCACCGGCCCGATTCCGGCCGCTGTGTCTGCCCTCCGGCTGCTCTCCCTCCTCGACCTGTCGAACAACATGCTGAACGGCACATTCCCCGTCGGGCTCGGCGGCCACGACCAGCTCCTCAAGCTTGACCTCTCCCACAACGACCTCTCTGGCGCGATCCCCGGCTCGGCGGTCGCCAACATGAGCACTATGCAGATATACCTGAACCTGTCACACAACGCGTTCACGGGCCCCATCCCACGGAAGATCGGCGACCTCACGATGGTCCAAGCCATAGACCTGTCGAACAACCAGCTCTCCGGCGGCGTGCCTACGACGCTCGCCGGCTGCAAGAACCTGTACTGGCTCGACTTCTCCGCCAACAGCCTCGCCGGCGCTCTCCCAGATGGACTCTTCCCGCAGCTCGACCTCCTGACGAGCCTCAACATTTCCCACAACGACCTCGCCGGAGGGATCAATCCCGACATCGCCGCGCTGAAGCACCTACAGACGCTGGACATGTCGAGCAACGCGTTCGGCGGGGTCATACCGCCGGCGCTAGTGAACCTGACGAGTCTGAGGGATCTCAACCTCTCGTCAAACCGCCTCGAGGGGCCTGTGCCGGACGCCGGAGTGTTCAGGAACCTGGGAATGTCGAGCGTGCAGGGTAATGCCGGCCTCTGCGGGTGGAAGCTTCTCGCACCCTGCCACGCCGCCGCCGGAAAACGGCCGTTCTCGAGGGCAGGGGTAGCGATACTCGTGGTGCTGCTGGTGCTGGCGTCCCTGCTGCTACTGTTTCTCGTGATGATTGTTCTTGTTGGCTACCGGCGGTACAACAAGAAGAGGGTCGGGTCTGAAGGCTCCAGCCATCTGTCAGAGACCTTCGTCGTGCCGGAACTGAGGAGGTTCACCTACGGCGAGCTCGTCGCGGCCACTGGCTCGTTCCACGAAGGCAACGTGATCGGGAGTATTATACATTGTATTGTACGCTTCAGTATTGATTCCCTGTATTTGTACACATGTACATGCTATATATATAATATACAAGGCCACCCCATTGGGCTGTGCCGAAACCCCAAAACCTACTCCCTCCGTTCCAAATTAAATGACTTGGTTTTGTCTACATACGGATGTATCTATACTTGTATAGTGTCTAGATACATTCGTTACTAGACAAATGTATGTCAATTAATTTGGAACGGAGGGAGTAGTTTAATATGGTATCAGCCTAAAAACAACGATCCTAAGTCTTCCGCCGCCACCTCCTCCGATCCAATGACTTCCGCCGCCACCAGCTCTTCCACCACCGCCGGTTTCCTCCCGGCGTCGCTTGCTGCACTCCTGAACGCACCAGCCTCCACCGCTGCTCCTCCTTTCAATCCCTTCGGCACCCTCTCCGTCGGCTCGCTCTACTCCAGCCCGCCGTCGTCGTCTGCATCTCGGCCTGCTTCCATGGCCGCCATGGGCGGTGCGTCCTCCGCCGCCCCAACACCTGCAGTTACCGCGCCCATCTCCATGGCTGCCGCGAGTGAAGCTGCGTTCTCCACCCTCGCCTCGGCGCATGTGGCCACCGCGTCCGCTTCCGCGCCGGCGTCGCTCATGTCGCCCTCGGCGCTTGCTCCGTACGTCGCGCCGCCGTATCCCTATGCTGCGCCGACCTCTCCTGCGGATGCCCTATACGCCGCGCCGTTCGTCGCGCCCCTGCCTATGCGGCTGCTTCTGCGTCGGTTGCTCCTATGGCTGCTCCCGCGCCGCCGCGCGACACGGTCTACTTCGCTCATCAGCTGACGACCAAGCTCTCCACCGACAACTACTTGTTTTGGCGTGCTCAAATCCTGCCCCTGCTTCGCAGCCATCATCTGATGGGGTTTGTTGATGGCACGATGTCGTGCCCTCCTCTCCTGGTTCACGGCGCCCATGGACCGGAAGCCAACCCTGCTCACCGTGCTTGGATGGCTCAAGACCAGGCAATCCTCTCCGCCATCCAGTCGTCGCTCACACCAGGGGTAGCCGGCCTCGTCCTCTTCGCCAACACCTCAAGGGATGCATGGTCTACGCTAGAGGGCAGCTTCTCGTCCCAGTCCCTCGCTCGGTCCATGGCCATCCGTCGGCAACTGGGTGAACTGAAGAAGAAGGATCTCTCGGTAACGAGCTACTTCAACAAAATCAAGGCCCTAACGGACATCCTCTCCTCCATCGGCCAACCACTTGGTGATGCCGAGTTCACGTTCGTCGTCCTCAATGGACTTGATGGCGAGTATGACTCCCTCTTTGAGGTGGTCACTGATCGCGAGACGCCGCTGACACCGCAGGACCTCTACGCTCGTATGTTGAGCACGGAGCAACGCTATGAAGCACGGCGTGCGGTCGAGGTCTACAACGACTCCTCCTCGGCCAACGCTGCGTATCGTGGAGGCAAGCCTGGGCCTTCTCGTGCGCCCCCTGGTTCGGGTGGCGCTTTTGATCCGCATGGTGGCAAACCGGTCCTCTCGACCCCCGCCGCAGCCTTCTCCGGGCCGTCCTGCTCCGCCTGCTGGTGGTGCAGGTCGTGGCCGTCCCACCTGTCAGCTCTGTGGTATTTTTGGGCATCTTGCTTCACGTTGCCACAAGCGGTTTGTTCGAAGTTTTTTGGGTATTGGTAATGATGGACGCAACAATGAGCGCCAAGTTGCAATGGCCGCTACTCAGGGACACACTCCCTCATACCATGTTGATCCGAGCTGGTACATGGACACCGGCACCACGGATCACCTGACGAGCGAGATGGGCAAGCTGCATACTCGGGCACCCTACCACGGCCACGACAAGGTTCACACTGCGGACGGGTCAGGTATGCGCATCTCCCATGTTGGTCAGGCATCTCTTCCCACTAGCACATCACGACACCTTCATCTTAATAATGTTCTTCGTGTTCCTTCCGTCACACGTAACTTGTTGTCTGTACCTAAGCTTACTCGTGATAACAATGTTTTCTGTGAATTTCATCCGTTTGATCTTTTTGTTAAGGATCGAGCCACAAGGGACGTTCTACTTAGCGGTCGCTGCGTCAATGGCCTTTATCGTCTTGATGAGCCGTCCGCCTCCCATGTCTTCACTGGTGTCCGTGTGTCGCCATCTCAGTGGCACTCGCGGCTTGGTCATCCAGCCTCTCCTATTGTGCGCCATGTTCTTCATCGCCATGAATTACCAATCGAGTCTAGAAATAAAGAAACAACAGTGTGTGACGCTTGTCAACAAGGAAAGAGTCATCAGCTTCCTTTTTATTCATCGAGTCGTGTTGTTACAAGTCCTCTTGAACTTGTGTTTTCGGATGTTTGGGGTCCAGCTAAAACTTCTGTTAGCGGTCATAATTATTATGTGAGTTTTATTGATGCTTATAGTCGCTTTACATGGCTCTACCTTCTTAAGCATAAATCTGATGTGTCAATGTGTTCATTCAGTTTCAATTGCATGTTGAACGTCTTCTCAAGCATAAAATTGTTCATGTTCAATCGGATTGGGGGGGCGAGTATCGCAACCTCAACACTTTCTTTCAAAATCTTGGGATATCACATAGATTGTCATGCCCGCATACACATCAACAAAACGGTGCTGCTGAACGCAAGCATCGCCATATCGTCGAAACTGGTCTCACACTTTTAGCACACGCCTCCGTTCCTTTCCGGTTCTGGAGTGACGCTTTTTCCACGGCTTGTTTTCTTATTAATAGGCTCCCTACTCGCGCTCTTCACATGAAGTCTCCGCTTGAGCTCCTATTGCATGAAACACCTGATTACACCTTTCTCAAAGTTTTCGGGTGCGCATGTTGGCCACACCTCCGTCCATACAATAAACATAAACTTGAGTTTAGGTCTAAGAAGTGTGTTTTTCTCGGCTATAGCTCTCAACACAAGGGTTACAAATGTCTTCATGTGCCTACGAATCGTGTCTACATTTCGCGCGATGTCGTTTTTGATGAAACCGTGTTTCCCTTTGCCAATCTTCCCACCTCCACCGACACACCACCAAATCAATCCTCTCATTTTTCGCCTGATCAATTTATAGATGCCGCATATACTCCTGTTTTGCTTCCTCACCATGGTGCAGGTATTGGTCGTGGAGCCCGTCTGGAATTACTAGATGATGCGCCCCCTGCTGCAGCGCTGGACGTGCCTGTGCATGTGGACGTGCATGGCCATGCACGTAGTCCCATTGGCTCTCCTGCTGCGCCATCCACGCCCAGGACGCCCAGCCCAGCGCCTCCCGCATCACCCTCGCCATGTGCGTCGCCTGGGGTGTCCAGCCCGCTCGACTGGACTGGGCCGGCCTCGCCCGATGCCTCGCCAGCTGAGCCGGAATCGCCCGCTGCCTCGCCAAATGGGCCGGACTCACTGACTGCTTCTGCTTCCTCACCAACTGGATCGTCATCGCCAGCTTTTTCCAGCGCCTCACCAGATGGGCCTCAGTCTGTTGTGCCTTCCACTAGGCCCTTCGTGCCTACACCTGCTATGTCTCTCGCATACATACTCGGAGCAGGAGTGGAATCGTGAAACCACTCCACCGTACTGACGGCACAGTAGCCTGGCTTGCTGCGTGCATGGCTCATTCGTGAGTGACCCTACGGCTGAGCCTCGACATTATCAAGCTGCGATGACTGTTCCGCACTGGAGAGCTGCCATGGAACAGGAATTTCGTGCTCTTCTTGACAATGAGACATGGAAACTTGTTCCTCCTTCCCATGGTGTCAACGTTATTGATTCTAAGTGGGTTTTTAAAGTGAAGAAGCATGCTGATGGATCTATTGAACGCTATAAGGCACGGTTGGTTGCAAAAGGGTTCAAACAGCGCTATGGTCTTGACTATGAAGATACCTTTAGCCCCGTTGTCAAACCAACCACTATCAGACTTCTTCTCTCCTTGGCGGTCACTAGAGGTTGGTCTCTTCGTCAGTTGGATGTTCAGAATGCCTTTCTCCATGGAGTGTTGGAAGAAGAGGTTTATATGCGACAGCCCCCAGGATTTGTTGATCCTGATCGTCCACAGCATTTGTGTCGTCTTGTCAAGGCGATCTACGGTCTCAAACAGGCACCTCGTGCCTGGCACGCGCGCCTTGCTGCTTCGCTTCGAGTGCATGGGTTTATTCCATCGACAGCCGATACGTCTTTGTTCCTTCTTCAGCGGTCACATGTTACTATGTATCTTCTGGTCTATGTTGATGATATTATCCTTGTCAGCTCTTCCTCTAGTGCAGCCGATGCTCTTATTACTGCTCTCAGTGCTGATTTTGCTGTCAAGGACCTGGGTAAACTTCATTTCTTTCTTGGCTTGGAGGTTACTCACTCTGATCATGGTCTATCACTCACCCAGAAGAAATATTCTTTGGATCTGCTGCGTCGAGCAGGTATGTTGAAGTGCAAAGGAACTATAACACCTATGTCCCCCACTGATCGGTTGACTGCTGTTGATGGTGAACTTCTCTCTTCCGATGATGCGACGGAGTATCGCAGTGTTGTTGGAGGTTTGCAGTATCTTACTATCACTCGCCCTGACATTTCGTTTGCAGTTAATCGCGTTTGTCAGTACCTCCATGCACCGAGAGATACACATTGGTCTGCTGTCAAGCGCATACTGCGCTACGTCAGTTCTACAGTTTCGTTTGGTCTCCATCTTCGACCTAATCCGTCAGGAGTTCTTTCGGCTTTCTCTGATGCTGATTGGGCTGGTAATCCAGATGATCGGCGATCCACGGGGGGATATGCAGTCTTCTTTGGTCCCAACTTGATCGCCTGGAGTGCTCGTAAGCAGGCCACTGTTTCTCGTAGCAGTACTGAAGCTGAATACAAGGCTGTTGCCAATGCCACCGCAGAGCTCATTTGGGTACAGTCTTTGCTTCAGGAGTTGGGGATTTCTCAGGATCGACCTCCAGTTCTTTGGTGTGATAACATGGGTGCAGCATATCTGTCATCTAACCCAGTGTTTCATGCTCGGACAAAACATATTGAGGTTGATTATCATTTTGTCAGGGAGCGCGTTGCACAGAAGCTACTTCAGATCAAGTTCATCTCATCTAAAGATCAACTTGCAGATATCTTCACCAAGCCGTTGCCATTACCAGCATTTGAGTTCTGCCGGCGCAATCTTAACCTGCTTGACACTTCGTGACAGAGTTAAGATTGAGGGAGGGTATTATACATTGTATTGTACGCTTCTGTATTGATTCCCTGTATTTGTACACATGTACATGCTATATATATAATATACAAGGCCACCCCATTGGGCTGTGCCGAAACCCCAAAACCTAGTTTAATAGGGAGCAGCAGCCTGAGCACGGTGTACAAGGGCGTGCTCGCCGAGCCCGACGGCACGGTCGTCGCCGTGAAGCGGCTCAACCTGGAGCAGTTCCCTGCCTTGTCTGACAAGAGCTTCCTCACGGAGCTCAGGACGCTGAGCCGACTGAAGCACAAACACCTGGCACGGGTCGTCGGGTACGCGTGGGAGGCCGGCAAGATGAAGGCGCTGGTGCTCGAGTACATGGACAACGGCGACCTGGACGGCGCGATACACGGCCCGGACGCGCCGCCGCGGTGGACGGTGGCGGAGCGCCTGCGCGTGCGCGTCTCGGTGGCGCACGGGTTAGTGTACCTGCACTCCGGCTACGGATTCCCCATCGTGCACTGCGACGTCAAGCCGTCCAACGTCCTGCTGGACGCCGACTGGGAGGCGCGCGTCAGCGACTTCGGCACGGCGCGGATGCTGGGCGTCCACCTGATGGACGCGGTGGCGCCTGAATCTGCCGCCTCGTCGTCAGCGTTCCGGGGCACCGTCGGATACATGGCACCAGGTACAATCTATATTTGCGAGGTCCATGATTTCTGCAAGTTCTTCTGAATTCTGAATTTCTGATAACATTTCTTGATGCAGAGTTGGCTTACATGAGGAGCGTCTCGCCGAAGGCGGACGTGTTCAGTTTCGGTACCTGGTGATGGAGCTGTTCACCAAGCGGAGGCCGACGGGGGCGATCGAGGAGGACGGCGTGCCAATGACGCTGCAGCAGTTCGTCGGCAACACGCTGTCGAGGGACATCGAGGAAGTTGCCGGCGTCCTCGACCCCGGCATGAAGGTGGGCACCGAGGCCGACCTGTCCGCCGCTGCCGACACGCTGCGCCTGGCCTCGTCGTGCGCCGCGTTCGAGCCCGCGGACCGGCCCGACATGAACGCCGTGCTCTCGTCGCTGCTCAAGATTAGTAAAATCTGCGGAAGAGACTAGAGACGAGTTGCAGCATTTGCTCCATGAAAGAGGAAATTCCATCTTTCTAGAAAATTATTCTCTCATTCGTGTATATTGCATTTGAGATTTTGAACACAACGTTGATCCGGTCGGCACTCAAACATTATTTATCGAGGGCGACTAATTCTCTGTGGACTAACAATTAACTAAAAACTATGAGATGACGTCATTAATTTTTTGTTGTAACATATTTGCAACTCACAATACATCACAAATTATGATGCAAATGTAATCATCTAAGTGTCGACTGAGCTCTAAATTAATTCTCAGTTGACTAAAAATTATCAAAACCGTTATTTATTCACGGTCTATCGCCAAGTCTATTTGTTTGGATTGTGGCTAGCGCTTTTACGATTTGTAGTATTGGGTGTGCAAAGACCCAACCCAACACGAGTGGTGTTTCGGCATCCAGAAGTATATGCTCCCGGTTTTAAAAATACTTTTTAAACGTACTTGAAATATCAAAATTTTGGATAAAAAATTCGCGCATACATGTTGAAGTTCTATATGCTCACAAAGTCGTCTCACGGAAACATGACATTTTTTGCGCCGTGCGTAAAGAAAATAAAATTGTACACAAGTCATAAATTAAGCGAGACCATTGTGCTAGAAAAGATTTTCACGAGCCCATTGTTTTGTATTTTCACACAAGTCACAAAAATATCGGTTAATTTGCAAAATTAAGCGTGCGAACATGTAAATGTCAAGTTGTACGCATAAAAAAATCGGATTTTTTACATTTCAAAATGTTTTGGCTAACTTTTAGGGAGAGATTTCTACATGTGTTAGTCAATTTTCTACTACAAAGGTTTTTTGCTTGAGGGTATACCATTACTTTTTTCACTCAATCTCCAAAATACCAGTAGAATCTTTGTTGTTGCTACATAACACTCATTTGGAAGTTTCACATCCACAATAACACTATGCACAAGCTGAAGCAAACAAGGACTTGAAAATGACAGCTCTACCCTTACTTATTCACAAGATGATTTTTCTCGGCTCACTCTTTTATCACATTAATTTTTTCAGTAGCATAGCGTCTCTATAACATCACTATGACAGTAGCATATAAAACATTTGAACACGACCATTTTAGCAGCACAACAACAATATAAAACAACTTAAATACTTTTTTATAGGAGCAGTGTCAAAACACCATATGACACAAACAACCAGCCGAAATTCATTACTCAATGTTCATAGTTCAAACGCGAACAAAAGACCATGTCAAGTGATTCAAACCTGAGACAATACATCACGTATTACAAAAGGAAAAGATGCTACATCACAAGCATGTAGACTATCTCTTCTGATGAAGGCTAGCATCAGTAGTTTTGCTCCTTCTAGAGGCACCACAGGAGGTGTGGAAGCACTTGCAACGGATGCTGTTGTATGCCTTGTCATTGGACTTGAAGTAGTAGTTTGAGTTCCTTACTTAGTAGGTGTACAAATAAGAGTAAATTCAACCGTCTTCTCCCTTTTACTGCAAGACAATGGCCCACTTTTATGTGTAAGACATGTAAACTTAACAAAATAATACCTACACAAGAAATTACCATTTGTTTTGACCTAAAACGATCTATATAACGCGTGGCTTCACGCACTCTCCCCGCAAAAAAAAAAAAAAGCACCGAAACATAGAAACAAGAGGTAGTGTCGATGATGATTGGAGGGGAGAAAAAAGCTGTCGGAATTGTCTCCGGTTGCCTCTCCGGCCTCTCCAACGTCTTCGTCATCGCCTCCAAGATGAGAAGGGAGTATTCCACCCCCGGTCTACGGGTTTGTGGCAGTAGCTTGATCGATCTCTCTCTATGTAATATCATGTTTTATAAACATAGAAACTGCATTACATGATTATGGTGATATTATCTCTATTGTCATTTTGGTGGATATTTTGATTTTAAAATGAGTAATTAATGAGATGCAATTTTCAGTTCATTCTATGTTGTGTTTTATAGATGTATATTATAACCCCATTCTTGCATACGTGTTATGATCAAACTAGTATTCTAGGGATTGGAGGGGGAACATGTGCATTGGTCAGGCTAGATGGGTAGTAACAATTGGACAGTGACAGAAAATCTGGGACCTACTATGGTTTTTATCTTTCCACATCTACCTTGCTAGGAACGAATGGGTGCAGTGTTGTTTAGTCTACCTGTTGACAATAATGGTGGCGCTTGTTAACTCAAGGTAAACGCATGATACCATCCAACATTATATCACATTACCTAAAACAATGATTTGTGTTTACACTAAATCATGATCCGCATGCGAACAATGCACATATTTAGGGACTATTAGAGAGTTGTGTTGCATCATCTCTATGTTAGGACGTGCCCATACTATATGCTATCATACAACAACATAATTGATGCATCAACATTTACTTTGTCTTTATGAGCTATTTTTGTGACGCCGTACTCAATTATGAGAGAGAGGTCAAGTGAACCCATGAAAACTTGGTCTATGTTTAACCGTTTACATTACTACATTTTTTATTTTTAGTTCTTAATTAATCCAAAAATCAAAGAAATATTTCTTCTGCATGTAGTTAATTTTACTTTTGTTTTCAATCTTCTTCTAATAGCCGTGTGCCTAACACTCATGCGGTTGAGTTGGGGACTTAAGACAATTTTCTCTTTCCTTGTTGGAGTTGCTTGAGGGGAAAAGAAGAAGCTACTCCTCCCTAAGGATAGATATAAATGTCGAGTTATTCTTGTGGGGGAAGAAGATCCACTAGATACATCACTTCGCATTTGGAGTCCCAATGAATTGGTACATCGATCATGGCCATCTACGTATCAACCATTTGTCGAGGAATTGAATACAGTGTCCTCGTAACTCTACTTGAAGGTATGTTTGTATAATAGGCACGCTCAGTTCATCGGAATAGGATCGCCATACAACGACACAATTTAATCAGGATTGTAACCCCCATGTACGAGATAATAGTCTGACCCCTTCCTTGCTCTCGTCTTATTTGTTGTACTTGAAGGATTACGTTGTGCAGAGAGAAATAGCGAGATTAAGATGATGATCTCACTGAGTCTATGGTCCACTAGCTAGGGAGTAAGGAACCCTAGGTCAATTTTAGACATCGAGGGTGATGGTGGCGGTGTCTCTATAGGGATATATAGATAGTTCTCCCTTCTTCTTCTTCTCCAAGTTTTTTTTTCATTCTAGGGCTCCAAGTTTTTTATTATGAACCATATATGACTTTTTCATTGTGCTGACCAACTGGCTGGCTAGGGGAAAAGACATCGACGATCCATACGTCCTTGCTCCTTTTGTTTCGACACGGTCTAGGGTGAAGCAAAGGAATAATAATGTTTGTTGAACCATGCCTTTTCGGTGCCACATTGAGTTTAGAAACAAAACAAAAATACAAAAAGTAAAAAAAAATGCGATAGCATCCAATAAAAGTTAACTACACAAATACAACATAAATAACTAAATGATTAAAAATGGAAATAAAAAAGTACTATTGGACTAAATACATAACTAAAAGGTACAAACAAATAAAAAACGTGTTTGAAATTTTGCAAAGGGGTTAAAACTTCGTAGAAGTATAAAGTGACTGAAACTTCACACAAAACCATATATTTAGAAGGAAGGCTCGAGCAGAGCACAGCTTCAAATTAATAAAGCCATAACCAGCAACATCACACAATCACACGCAGGCACGCACACGTGCGCGCACACACAAACACCAGTTTTAAGCACAACATTACAAGGCGATTGATTCAGCATTATATCAAAATCGACTGAACCTTTAAAAGCTAACAATTTTTAGACTTTAGGGGCAGACTCAGTATCGTATACATGCTAGATTGTGTATAGAGCGCGCACGGATCAAACTGATGGAGAACAACCATCAGCTGCCGGCAATCTTTTGGTTTCACTTCTTCTTGGTCACCACACGCCGCAGCGTCCGTACCTCACAGTTTAACACGTAATTGTAGTATGGTGGTAAGTGCGATTTCGATGCAAGAACATCGAACTTCCCTCGAGGCCTAGCACCTCCGTACAAGACATCTTCCACCGTCACCGACGGAGCTTCAGCTTCACCTTGAAAGGATGCTGTCTCATAGTTGTCAAGAATCACAAAACTGTACCGGTCAGGACATGTCGAGTTCTTCTTCGGTGTCGGGACACGTACTGGCGCGTCGGGATCCCAAACATCAACCGGATCTGCAGCGCTAAATAGGAATGGGTTTTTCTGCCTGAATTCTCTGAAGGTTGCAAGAACCAAGCTCCAAAAACGAGCGTTCATGCTTGACTTCAGTATCCCCCGCATGATGTTCGCGCCCGCGAAGCACCCGTTCAACTCCCTGGCGATCTCCATAGCTATCGATGCAAGCTCTGGGCGGTCCGTGACGTCCGTGCTTCCAAACGTGCGCACCTTGAAGAAGTACCTGTTGGAGTAGGTTGTAGTTTTGTAGTATTTTAGGGTGCTATGTGTAAAGTGTTGAGAAGAATCGAGAATTAGAGAGAAGCTCCAGAACTCCTCCTTATCCCCATCGACCTGTACCTAAGTTGTATTGAGAAATTATTGAGTGAATCAAAGTAAGCTTCCCTAAATTTCTACATGGTATCAGAGCAGGACGAATCCGGTGCGATTTTCCTGCGATCTTGAGCGGATTTTAGGCCTCCCGCGAGGAATCGGATCGAGCGGAGCCGTAGAGGGTGCTGTGTCGCCTGCGGAGATTGGTCGCCAGTGGAGAGCTGCTCAAGTTGAAGTCACCTCTGCTGCCCTACCTTTCTCCTTGAGTTCCGTTGCTGCTCCTGCCGCCGGCGAGCGTCTGTAAAGGAGCCGTGCTAGGATTGACGTTGGTGCGACTTGGTGTTCGCCTGTGCGACCAGAGCGAAGCTAAGTTTTTTCTGTCCGCACCTACCAACTGCTTGTGTGCATCTGAGAAACTAGTACATCCGATTGCCACCAAAACTAGTACTACTTGTTCGTGGCTTGAAAAAGGAGTCCTGTGAAGCTGCTTTTACATGTGGTGATTGAGCGGGAGTAACCAGAAGGCACAACTACTGATTTATTCTTGCTCTTGGGTAGTACTAGCAGTTCAACTTCAGAGTGTACTTGTTCATTGGTGTATTTTCTGAGCTGTGAATAATGTCAGATGCAAACAAAGGCAAGTCAGGTGATTCAAGTATGGAGAGAATGTATGAAATCTTCAGCAAACTATTGGAGCACCAGGAAGAACAAGCCAAGGTATTCCCTGAAGCTGTAAAGTATGCACTTGAGCCCAACCCTGTCAAATTATCCGGTCCTGGAAATTATGTCAGTTGGAGGCGTCATGCTCAGTTAATTCTGAGCTCTCATGGTTACGAATCTTTGCTTGTTGATGATGAGGAAAAACTGAAGAGCGGTGACACTTCTTCTAGACAGATTAATGATCGGGTTTTGGTTTGGTTATTGGGAACTATGGAGCCCATTGTGCGCCAACAGGTTGAGATCATGACAACTGTATTTGAGGTATGGACTGCATTAGAAAAGCAGTTTGCTGGTAAATCAAATAAAATGCAGGCCACTCGCATTATGGAGGAACTCACTCACCTGAGTCAAGGCACACAATCTGTAACCGAGTATGCTGGCGAGGTGAAACGTTTATACAGGGATCTGCATTATTATCACCCCTTCAACCCTGTTGATAAGAATGATTTAGCCATCCATCATAAATGGTTTGAGTCACTTGTTGCCAAGGTTTTCCTCGATGGACTAAACCAGGAATTTAATCTCCGTCGTCAGCTTATTTTCTCTCAAACTGTGTGGCCCAGCCTTGATGATATCATTTCTAGTGTCCTTGAGGAAGAGACACGGTTGGCTCATTCTAAGGAAGATAACCTGCAAGGTGGGGATGATCGTGCAGCTCTGTCTATGCGACCTCGTCATGCTGCAAGGTCCTTCAGTAAAACGGACAGGAGTAAATTCTATTGTGATCATTGTAAAATGAATGGGCACACTAAGGACAAGTGTTTTGAACTTCATGGTTTTCCATCTTGGTGGGATAAAGGGAGACCTCGGCCAGGGGGAGCTCAAGCAGCAGGTAAACGACAAGCTAACCACATCACATCCGTGCGGACTCACCAGTGGTAGATGCACAAGCTCTTGAGGAATTCAGTTCCAAGCTAAGACTCTCTGAAGGCACTTCCTCCTCCCAGGGTCCCTCTAAGGCTGAATCCAGTCTCCTAGCCACTTCATCTCAAGGTAAAGAATGTAATCATGCATATACTGCCACATCAAAATCAAAGCCTTGGATTATTGACACGGGAGCCACTAATCATATGACAGGAGCTTCTGAACTATTCTCTACATATACTCCTTGTTCAGGTAAGGACAAGGTACGTGTAGCTGATGGATCCATGGCACCTATTGTAGGACGTGGATCCATTAGATGCACCAAGACATTGTCCTTATCTCCTGTTTTACACGTCCCTAAATTTCCAGTTAACCTATTATCTGTTAGCTCTATTAATAAAACCCTTAACTGTAGGAGTTGGTTTGATCCTACTTGTTGTGCTTTTCAGGAGCTAGGAACTGGGAGACTTTTGGGGACTGGGACCGAGCATGATGGACTCTATTACCTTAATGATGGAAGTGATGAAGTTGCCCTTGTATCTTCTTTGTCTCCTGGTCAGGAGCTTCTACTTCATCATCGCAGGCTTGGCCATCTTTCTTTTGCAGTCTTATCTCGTATGTATCCTACTTTGTTCAAGTCGTGTCCTAAAGAACTTCTGGTATGTGATGCTTGTGAGCTGGCTAAACATACCAGAGGTCCTTATCCTAGTGTCGGTCTGAGGAGCAACAAACCATTTGAAATAATCCATTCAGATGTTTGGGGACCCTGTGAGGTCAAGTCTATCTTAGGATACAGATGGTTTGTAACCTTTATCGACTGTTTTAGCCGTTATACTTGGCTTTACCTTTTAAAACACAAGAGTGATGTTTTGTCTGTGTTCAAAGATCTGTGTGCTCTTATAAAAAACCAGCATGCCACAACAGTTAAGATTTTACGTTCAGATAATGGCACCGAATATATTAATATGGAATTTGGTCAATTTCTAGCCTTAAATGGTATAGAACACCAAACTTCTTGTGTCAACACCCCTGAGCAAAATGGTGTCGCAGAGCGTAAAAATAGGCACTTACTGGAGGTTGCACGCTCACTTATGTTTACAACAAATGTACCTAAGTTTCTTTGGGGAGAAGCAATAAAAACGGCTACATATTTGATAAATCGTATGCCTCTCCGTGTCTTAGGATATAAAACTCCTGCTGAGTGTCTTTTAAACTCAAATGAATTTATAGTCCCTCCAAAGGTGTTTGGATGTGTTTGTTTTGTGCATGATTATAGAAATTCTGTTGGGAAATTAGATCCACGGGCCATTAAATGTGTGTTTGTAGGCTATTCACCATCAAAAAAGGGATACAGGTGTTGGTGTCCCTCAGAACGTAGATTCTTTGTAAGCATGGATGTAACCTTTCGTGAACATGAGTCGTATTATGGCCCAGCAAGTAGCACTGGCATTACCTTGGCTACACCTGAAGTGCAACAAGAAGGGGGCATGAGGATACCATGAACCCAATTCTTGTTCCTTCTTCAGGTGGCTCTTTTATTCATAACAATGCTCAAAGTCAGGGGGAGGAAAAAGATGATGATAGTGACTCTCGCCATGGTGATACAGGAGATGCAACGAGGGACTTATCACTTCCATTACAAGGTACAGAGTCTCCCATGCATGAGGGTCCAGGTATCGACACTAACTCTTCTAGTTCTGAAGCTCCTACTAGCACTACAAGGCAGAGTGATGACCAATCAACTACTCATATCCATCATGATGCCCCTCAAAATAATTCTCCTATTGCCTTGAGAAAACCAACTAGAACCCGAAATACTCCAGGATATCTCAAAGACTATGTTGGGTATAAACATGATATAGCTAACTTTGTTTCCTATAAGTACTGTAGTCCTTCCTTCAGAAGCTTCATTGCCTCTTTAGACTCGGTTTCTATACCATCTCGCTGGGAAATAGCCATAGAGGACCCAAAATGGAAGGATGCCATGCTTGATGAGATGAAAGCTTTGGAAAAGAACAAAACTTGGGAGCTCGTGGATCTACCACCAGGTAAGCATCCTGTAGGATGTAAATGGGTATTCACCATTAAACATACTCCAGAGGGAAAGGTGGATAGATATAAAGCTCGTTTAGTGGCCAAGGGTTATACACAAACCTATGGGATTGACTATGAAGAAACCTTTGCACCTGTGGCAAAGATGAATTCAGTCAGGACTCTTATTTCCTGTGCTATTAATCTTGACTGGGACATTTACCAAATGGATGTTAAAAACGCCTTCCTTCATGGAGACCTTCAAGAGGAAGTATATATGCATATTCCTCCCGGTTTTGAATCAAGTCAAACTAACGGAAAGGTGCTACGTCTACGTCGGTCATTATATGGCTTGAAACAATCACCACGGGCTTGGTTCGATCGATTCAGACAAGCCATGTTGAACAGGGGCTATCATCAAAGCAATGCCGATCATACACTATTCTACCAACATGCAAATGACAAGGTAGCAATATTGATAGTATATGTTGATGACATTGTAATTACAGGGGATGACTCGCAGGAGATTATAAATCTAAAGCGGTATTTGGCACAAGAGTTTGAAGTAAAAGACTTGGGCCACTTGAGGTATTTTCTTGGTATAGAAGTCTCACGGGGATCAAAGGGCATATTCTTGTCACAAAGGAAATATGTCCTAGATTTACTTAAGGAAACTGGTATGCACGGGTCACGACCTGCAGCTACACCGATTGAGCAAAATCATCGATTAAGTGGTGATTTTGGGGCTTCGGTTGATAGGGAACGCTACCAAAGGCTAGTAGGAAGGCTAATTTATCTTTCACATACACGTCCAGATATAGCTTATGCTGTCAGTGTGGTGAGCCAATTTATGCATGATCCAAAAATAGCACATATGGAGGCTGTCTATAGAATTTTACGGTATCTAAAGGGAAGTCCAGGAAAAGGTCTCCTGTATACAAAACAAGGAGAGTTACAGGTTGAATGTTATACTGACGCGGATTGGGCAGGTTCACTCGAAGACCGGAGATCAACATCTGGGTATTGCACATTTGTTGGAGGGAATCTTGTCTCATGGCGTAGCAAGAAGCAGAGTGTGGTAGCTCGATCAACCGCAGAAGCCGAATTCAGATCCATGGCCCAAGGTATATGTGAACTGTTATGGCTGAAGATACTTCTAACAGAGCTAAAGCTGTATAAATGTAAGCCCCTGATGCTCTATTGTGATAATAAAGCTGCTATCGATATTGCTAATAACCCTGTTCAACATGACAGAACAAAACATGTTGAAATTGATAGACATTTCATCAAAGAAAAGTTGGATAGAGGATTAATATGTTTACCATATATTACATCAGCTAGTCAAGTGGCAGATGTACTTACAAAAGGGTTGCCTGAAAAGTTATTTTCTACATTTTGTAGCAAGATGGGTCTATATGATGTATTTGCCCCATCTTGAGGGGGAGTGTTGGAGTAGGTTGTAGTTTTGTAGTATTTTAGGGTGCTATGTGTAAAGTGTTGAGAAGAATCGAGAATTAGAGAGAAGCTCCAGAACTCCTCCTTATCCCCATCGACCTGTACCTAAGTTGTATTGAGAAATTATTGAGTGAATCAAAGTAAGCTTCCCTAAATTTCTACAGTACCAGTAGGCTTCCGGAGTCAGGAATCTTAGTTTGAGCGGTAGAGCTGTCCCCAATCTCGCGATCTTCTCAGATCGGCTTGTGATTATTATCTTACTGCCGCATGCGAGGCGGCGACTTGTTGAAGCTGAGCACAGCCTTCTCCACGGACCCTCCTGGACATCCACATCTAGCTCAACGATTATCAGTACCCTCTGATCAGCAGCTCCAGTAACTACCCTGTCTAGAGATGTAAGATCATCATCGGCGCGGAAGAAGATGATCCGCGAGAAGTGGCCGCGCACCCTATCGTCGGCGTATGCATGGTGCACCAGAGTGCTTTTTCCGACTTTTCCCGGGCCGACGATCGGAAGGACGCCGAGTCGAGCCTGATCGCGTCTTGCAGTAGGAAGTCGACGACATGTTCCAGCTCCATCTGGCGGTCGAACATGAACCTGTCAATGAGCAGGTACACGCTGTACGGCTGACGAAGCAGACGAGGGTATCTGCCCGAGAGCGCAGCGAACTCGGGCCCTACATCTTCGACGGCGGCTTTGAGGCTCGCGAGAACTCGCTGCAGCTCCTGCGCGCTCCCGCTGCCGACGCGGACACGAAGACGCTTGGTAGGGCTGCTAAAATTGGACTCCAGAGCGGAAGAGTGACTCACTTGATGGACGCCGTTGAGCTTGTCGCCCTCGTCGTCCAGGGCTCCGCAACTGACCGTGTCCAGGGCGTAGTAGGCTCTGTGCATCTCCGCTCTCAGCGTCTTGAGTTGCTGCAGCATGGCTAGGTTTGTGATGTGCCGTCCATCTGCCTCCTCCACGACGGCGTGGACCCGGAGTAGCAGCCGTCGCAGGCTCTCCAGCTTCTGCTCCTCGGTTGGCGACATCCGGTTGTTCCGCCATTTGCCGACAAGGAGTGATATGGATCGATTGGCTACTTCACCTATAATAGCACAGACGATTGCATCCGTTATTTTGGTGGACAATTCCATTGATTCGCCTCGATCTCTTACTGTTTGGAATGAATCAGTGGCCAAGTGCCGGGAGGAAATTTATGTCACCTTTATTTTTCTAGTGCTAGGTGTGCTCATCTTACCTCTCTGGAGAAGTCGTATTCTTCTTCTTCGTCAAAACTCGAAAGTACCAGGAGAGTTCCGCTTTTTCACTGACCGGGGACAGATGTCATATTACTGATTGTTTTTAACATATTTCATTGCTTGCCTGCTTGCTTGGCCGGTGGTCTCTGCACCAAGATGACGCACATGGTACAGATATAATACAGTAGGAAATTACTGGAAAGGAAAAGTCTCTCAGGCTACAATTAAAACCATTAACCTGGGACTAGGCGGCAAGCAGTTGGGGTATCCACGTGGCGTTAACTATGCGGCGCTTGCCTTACGGTTAGGCCTTTCCTAATGGGTTGTATACCCACAGTGTCATAGGTGGTATCATGCATTCCATACATGCAAAAATCTGTCGTGTCAGTGTAATTCATGATAAGAGAGGAGGTAGTGGTATCTAAAGGGTTATGTGCAGAAATTTAAAATTTTCCGTCTTACATCACAACCAAGATCTATTCTATGAAGATATGCAGCACCCCATAATACGATGATCCAGAACATTTACAATCACCGTTGCGGAAGATCTTATGTTTGTCGAAGTAGATGTCGGTGAAGCCTGATGAAGAATCTCACGTCCACACCGAGAGGTGAGATTGTTGCCGATTTCCCCGTTCAAGGATTGCTTGCGCAACCCGCTCTTCAAGTATCCACACGTACGCCTCGCCAATCCATCAGCGTTTCGCCGTTCTAGAGCTCAACGCCTGACAAAGAGAGACAACTTTTCGGCGAAGTGTCAGGGGTAGATCTAATCAACTAGATTAGATCTATATGAGATTAGAGAGATCTAATTCTTAACACATGAGATCTAATTAGAGAGATTAGAGCAACGTCTAATTAGAATAATTAGAGCATTGTATAATTACACAATATCTCAAAAGAGAGGAACTTGTGCATTGTCTAATTACGCCACCTCCCCTTCCTTTTTCCTTTTTGCCTTTTTTCCTTTATTCCTTTAAGTTCAATACAGACACATTTTAATCCACAATTAAACAAGAAAGGAGAGGAGGGGAGGTGGCGTGCCGGTCTAGGAGGGTGGGGCCATGCGGCCGGCCGCACACAATGTGTGGTGCGGCCCCATGTCACCCCCGTCCTTCTCCTCCGGCACTTCCCCCTTCTTCCCGGCAAACCTCCAAAACTCTTCCGAAACGAAATATACTCTATAGATAAAATTATCGACTCTATCCACTGATGTCGGAAACATTTCCTGGCATTCCGGAACATCTCATGTTCTCCATATTTCTCTCCCAGGACTTTCATCCCTAAAACCGGCATTATATGCCTCTCATGTTAACTTCACCGGAACACCTCCGATTCTCACCGAGTTGTTCCTGTGACATCAGAGTGACTCCGACCGATCATAACAACTATTATTACATCTTAATTCTCTCAATAAAGATTGACTACATCTTAAGCGCGTGACCCGGAATGTTCGGTAACATATAGACATGCCCAGAATACTTACCAAACAATAACTAGCATTAGGATCTTGATAGCCGTGCTAGCTCCTATATGTTCACGAATAAACGATGGAAACTTTTGTGTTTCTCATTACGCTAATCCCCATACGTACACGATACCAATGATATCTAAATTGTAATGTTCTAGACATTGACCTGAAACTTATTTGAGTAAGTTTGGACTTATGTTGCATGGATTTTTCAAAACAGATCAGTTTTCCATATTATTACTTTATACACTTGTAAGTTTGCTACACAAAACATAACGAGGATAAGCACATTGACATATAGTGTAAGATAAAAGCCTCAGTTGTCAACTAAAATTAATTTAATGTATAAGCCTCAGACATAACCCTACTAGATTTAAATAGAGTGTAAAATATAGGGTATAGGTTGCTGAATATAATGCGATTATAAACAAATCCTTGACCCTAAACCTTAAACCCTATTAACATAGTAGTTGATACGTACATTTTACATCACTATTTATATCATAATTCACTCATATTCATTGATATATTTCATATTGGAGTGCAATACTTATGTTATTTTATCTTATTTTGCATGTTTGGCAATTATTGGGATTTAACTGCCGGAGCCAGGAATCTACTGGAAAAAGCACCGTCAAGATATTATATTTCTGGAACTCCAAAAATTACAAGAAAATTCAGAGGCTCCTACTTAGTCAGATAACTGGAGGAGCCAGAAGATGAAGTCGAGGGGGCCACAGGGCGCCCAGACGCCACCTCGGCGTGGCCCCACCCTCTTGTGCGCCGAGGGGTCGTCTGGCGGCCCTGGCCCACCTCTGGCTCGCCCCTTTCGCGTATATCATCCCTCTGACCTAAAACTCATGGGGGAATCGTCGAAGAAATATTCCGCCGCCTCCACGGGGCGAAAACCACAGAGAGAGAAAAAACTCTCCGGCAGGAGAAAACTGTCGGGGAAATTCCCTCCCGGAGGGGGAAATTGCCGCCATCGTCACCACCATCACGTCGGGCTTCATCAGGATCATCGTCACCATCATCTCCACCGCCAGCACCATCATATCCGCCGCTCCACTTCGTTCTGCTGTAACATCTAGGGTTGTACTTTGTTTAGTTCATTGGGAAGACTCTCCCGGTGTTGATTACTCCTTGTGGTTGATGTTATTGAGTTTTATCGGTGAATTATGTTTATGGTAAGATTGTTATCCATCATTATATCACCTCTAAACATCATCCATATGATGTCTCGTGAGTAGTTTATTTAGTTCTTGAGGACATGGGAGAAGTCTTGTTGCAATTAGCGGAATTATGTTGAGTAATATTTAATGGTTTGATATTTAAGTTGTGGTTTTATTCTTCTAGTGGTGTCATGTGAACGTCGACTACATGGTACTTCACCTTTATGGGCCTAGGGAATGCATTGTGTATTTAGTTTGTTTATTGTTGGGTTGTCGGAGCGACAGAAAGTTGAACCCCCGTTGGTAAGCTAGTGCACGAGGGAGTGTAGGATCCCAGAGTTTAAAGCTGTGGTAAGAGTTATCTTAATTACTCCCCTGTATTCGCGGAAGCTTGCAAGGTGTGTAATCACAAGAGTGTGTACTTGTCCAAGTAAGGGCGGTGCACTAGCATAGGTTCACCCACACAACACTTATCAAAACATTGAAGATTAATCAGCGGTATGAAGCGAAAGCACTTGTAGATATTCCCGTGTGTCCTCGGGAACGTTTTAGCCATCATAAGTAAAACAACCGGCTTGTCCTTTATGCTAAAAAGGATTGGACCGCTCGCTGCAATTATTGTTGCACTCTTTTATTTTCTCGCACTTTATTTATCTGTTATTACAAAAACTCCTAAAAAAAACTTGTCTGCTAGTGTTTACAGTGAAACCTTATTCGAAACTGTTTGTCAGCACCTTCTACTCCTCGTTGGGTTCGACACTCTTATTTATCAAAAGTACTGCAATAGATCCCCTATACTTGTGGGTCATCAGTAGTGAGGGGTGTATTGACCACCTGCAGTACTACAAATATGTATTAAATAAGTTAGTGATACTACAAAGAGTTGCAATTAAATATGCAAGAACAGAGGCAACAAAATACTAGACAATTTGTTTATGTTACTTTCAGTGGATGTACAACAATACTAAAATTTCCAACGGCGTCAACTTCAGTGTACCTTGACGAAGCCCCACTCGTACGTGTTCACGGTCGCTCCATCGTTGCCAGGTTTCCATCTCGCCCTAAAGGTATAATAAAATGCATTATTAGGATTTTATCAAATAACTAAATTAAAATTAATATGCAATCATATACTAAAATAAGAACTAAACATATACTATACAAAGAACTAGTACCATATTTTAGCTAACTAATACAGATCGAGCTAAGATAAAACATAACATTCCATAGTCTTTGTGTGATACTAAACTAGAGATAATTAAAAAAGAGCAAGCACAATGTATTATAAGAGATCTTTATCTTGATCTCTAGGCATCTATACTTCTTATAAAGCAAAACCCCACTAAGTGTAGTTAATATTTTTTTATCCAGATGCAAGCTATCCACATCCTTTGTTTTTTTAGCCAATCAGCTGTTCATGTCATCCCACTAACATTTATTAATTATTTTCTATCTCTACATGGAACCATCCACATCATCTTTTTTTAACCCATCAAATTGTCCATACCATTCACTTGATTTTCTTTTGCCATTTGAATGATAAGATTACACCATTTCGGTATGTAGTTATACAAGTAAATCATGTGCAAGTAGAACACCGGAATTAATTTCGCCGAACTTTTGCCCAATTATTTTCGATGATGAAATCATATATATGTTATTCGAAATTATGGGCTATTCTATATGTATCCACTCAAACACTTTCTAGATATATTATGCGGCAATGTGCATGTCATCTTCATGCGAGCCATCAACAATATCCATTCAACCCATTGATATAATCTCATCTATATCAATCAGATACACCCCTAAATCGTGATGATTTTTAAATTATAAAATACACATACATTAGTTGTCCAAAATTTAGCCTCTGGACTGCAATGATAAACTAAATTTTGCATATTTCTTGAGTCAACTTCAAGTTACATGTTGTTTATTAGATTCTTGTAAAGGTACCCGCTGCAACGCCGGGGTGTCGTTCTAGTTAACTAGACAATAGACATCATGTGAAACTGCATAATAAATTGATAAGTAAAACTGAAACTGTTTAGTAATGCTAAGGTAAAAGGTAGCTAAAACGGAAAAATAAACAAAAGTAAGTCCTAAAACTTAAAAAATAAACTAAAACGGAGCTGAGCTAAGATAAGCTAAACTGATAAACATCTAATTAAGAAGAACTAAACTACAGAAGAACAAATTCCTATTTAAACAAAAAAATAGAGCTAAGCTAAACTAAAATAGAGTTAACTTAAAATATATACACATATCTAATCGAATCTAAACTCAATTAGGGTTTAGATTTTTGCTTAATGTAGTCAGCCCCGACGCCGAAGCTAGCATCGGTGGATTCCTCCTCCATGTCCTCCTCGTCCACCACATATGGCTCTTGGGCCTGCTCGGGGAGTAAAGAGAGGGCTATGGCAGCCCGAAGCTCTAACTGGAACAACGCCTCATGGGCGTGATCCATATTGTACTTGGCGGCGAAGAGGAGGATGGCAGTGTCCTACTCCAACTGTTGGCAACGATGCTCGACGTCCTCGGGCTTGAAGGCAATGCAGAAGAGGTGGCGAGAGAATGCCCAACCGGGTACGTAGGCCCATGGAGTCAGGACGGACCACAACACCAGGGTGGTGTGTGGCCAACTTATGGCTCGGGATCAAACCAGATCCACTAGGAACCCGAATGGAAGGCGATGGATCTATTTGAAGTGCAATACACGAAGGCTTAGTCTTAGCCGAGTAGGTCTCCACCGCTGAACCTTCTTGGGGTAATCTTGTAAGCACTAGCCGGCTTCTATATAATGCCGGTAGGGAGACTCCGGTCCCGTTCTGGGGTGCGACAGAGGGGGGCTCCTAATCTTTTGTAAATGTGTGATATATAATTTATAATGCAAAGACCCATTAACCTCCTTAATGTTATCCTATCTCTACTGCACGCTATCCACATCATCCACTCTCTTAGCCAAGAAATTGTCCATATCATCGCACAAAATTATTAATTATTATATACCCCTACATGCAAAGCTATCTACATCATCCATTTTTCAAGCCATCAATATCGACATCATCAATATTTAGCCATCAAATATGCAACCGTCTCACACGATTTAACTTAGCCTCTTGACTATTGTGAATAATGGAATCTTGCATATTCATATAGACAACTCAATGTTTCATGTTTTTTATAGAACGCGGACGTTTGGCTCTCGGGCACACTGCTGCCCTTTTTTTGAATTTTTTGAAATCGTACTTTTTTGCTTCAAAAAAATCTTTAAAAATTCACACAGCAAGATATACATGTTCTGAAGGTGCGCACGAAATTTCGTAAGAAAATAATAAAATTTGTGGCCTACAGAAAAAAGACAAATTTCTGACAGAAAATCCATACTATTGTCTGTCAGAAATTTGTTATTTTTATGTAGCTCGTAATACGATTTGTTTTCCTCAAATGATTTGTACCGTGCGTAGAGGACATGCATATACATCATCTAGTATTTTTTTGGATTTTTTTGAAATCGTCAAATTTTTTTTGATGGAGCGGGAGCACTGGTGCCCGAGCTCCATCGTGGGTTTCCGGTATTTTATACTCTTTTGTTTACACAATAGAGTTCATAAGATATCCTTCTAGTTTTACAGAACAATTGTGACCCACTATTTCTTTACAACATACACTCATTAAATAGCAAGAGGCCAGGAGCATACTACATTAGTGCTGACATATTTGGCCTTGGAACAGTACACTGTTATCAATCTTGCCCATGCTACCTGACGGCATGGGACTGAAGTGGTGCCAAAGGTTCTGCTACATGACCCTCAACTTTAGTGCTGCAACATACCTGTACCCGCAGGCTTGCAGAAGAATGGAAGCTGAAAGATTCGGTCATGTTATGGGGATATAGTCCTTGGATACAAACAAAAGTACTAGCTATAGCTAGCTAGCCAGTCCATGAACGCATGAAGAACGAATGCACATGCTGGCTTGAATCATGACTCTTCAGTCTCAGTCTCAGATGCAGATGCATGTGTCTTTTGAATTCCCGGCAACAGCATGTTGGCCTGCAGAAGAATGTCTCCTAATAACTCTCATCTAGCTCCTTTCTGAAGATTGGACCAATCCAAAGATTAATTGCATGCTTCATGTGATGAACTAGCCATGCTCACTCATTTGCTATACTCACATGAGCCTTGCAATATGAAATGATATATTTACTAATGTACATACATCAGAAAACTCTGTTGGGCCATTCATACAACTAAGTAACATGATATGAGCATAGCTCCTCGAAGCAAGCAAGATCACAACTTTTTTTTTATTGAGGAAACACAACTAGCAAGTTAACTACATCACGCTAGCTCAACACACTCCGCTGAGTACCATATGGATCTCTTGATTAGTTTCGCCTCAGGAGGACACTGCAAGATAGCTGAGCTCGTCACTCCATAAAGTTGTAGGAGGAATTCCTCTCCGGGATCCAGCCACCATTGTGTCCACTGCTGCCCAGCCCCCCCCCCCCCCCCCCCCCCCCCCCCCCCCTCTGCTCCTGCAAGCATTAGCATAAACTTCCCTCATCAGTCACTCATATATGCATTGTGAGTAGTATTGTTTAACAGTGAAACCTAACATTCACATGGAGTATCAATTAACTGAAAATATTTCCTAGGCTTTTATCGATCGATCGATCGATCGATAGAATACATGGTACACACCGGGGTGTAGAGCTGCAGCTTTGGTGGCCTTAGGAAGTTCTGGGGCTGCTCGGATGGGTTCAGGTTCTGCAGCTGGCTGAGGAAATCCGACTCGACGTTCGACTGCCGCTGCGGTGGGTTGGCGTGCGTGATCTGGAACGGCCGCGGCGGTCAGAGGGACGAGAGGGAGGCATCTGCATCATCACCTGGGCCGCGGGATCGGTGGTGATGTAGTGCATGTACTGCTGCAGCTCCGGAGGCACCACCGGCGCCATCCCCTTACCCATCACCAGCATCTGCACATATGCATCATGAGTTCATGCATAGCATGTCACAGCATAATTAAGATCATCCACGCACGCGAAATATATATAGCTGATCCCCATATATTGCATACTGAGACTGAAGTTAATTGGCGTCCATGCAATTCGATGATGCAGATCTGAATTATTTTGACAGGCTAACACATGCACATGTCTACATGCAGAATGAACCGGATAGATCATATGATACGATATGTGATTCTGAACTTTTAAGTACCTGGAGCTGCAGCTGGAGCGATTTCAGGTAGTCGATCGCTTCATCTAGCATCGACACCTTGTCCGTCTAATTCAATCAGTAATGAGACACAGATCAGGCAGGCGAAGAGCTCGTCAAGAGATACATATGTATGTACTAGCTAGAAGATCCAAGATGGGGCATGTTCATTACGTGGACCTTGGTGCAGTTTGGAAGCAGCTCTTGCAGTGCCTTCAGCTTCTCGTTGATCTTATCCCGTCTCCTCTACAAACATCCCAGACAGAAATATGAGAGACACGGAATGCTAATGGCATCGGCTGTGATCGATCGTAAGCATGGCAATTGAGAATTGACAGCAACTTACCCTTTCTGAATAGTTATGGAAATCAGCAGATCTGCTTCGGCGGGTAGGCGTGCTAGACATCCTCCTTTGAGCCCTGCCGTCTTCCATCAGTGATCTAGACGAACTATAAACCAGTCGTGGTACATCAGCAAGAAGACCATAAGAACAAAGCTAGAGGTATAGGCAGCCATGCATACCGTTCTTCTTCTTCGGGTGTCTGAGTCTGAATTCCCTTGCCAGCTCCCCTTCTCCTTCGCACCTCCTTATGAAGTATGAACCGATGCTACAAAGCTATATCTAGCAATGCTTAACTGGTCCAGCCCTAGTCTAGGCTAGAGAGTAGACGATGGGGACTCTGAACTTTTCCTAGGCTGTCTGGGACCTGGCTGATAGATGGTCTCTCTTCGACGACCCTACTGCACCAACCTTTGGTCCTGGCCGCATGGTACTTATGGCATCTGATTTCTATAAGCTTTTGCGTCATGGCGAGTGAGCACTGTGCGCGCGGAGCCATCCTTATCTTTCTCCGGCCGTGTGGAATTTCTGGTCCGTCGGTATGGAGTAATTGTCAGCTGCCACCGTGCACCGGATCGAGTCTCTGGTCGATGGGATGTTTGCAATTTTGTAGGGCGCCCATCAGCTGGTCAATCATTTCACCTATGACCTTGCTTGGGCATGGCTCAAACTTGGCTTCCAATCCAAGGGTTTCGTCACCATGAATTCTTTAGCATACCCGCCACTCCGCAGCTTGTGCAAAATACCCGGAGAGATATTGGGTACGGTGTCCCGTCTTTCGCTAGGTATGAGGTAGCAACATATGGGTTTATGAGTATACAAGTATACACGGAGCATACACAAGGAGAACTCCAAGAAATCCATGTGTGCTAGGTTGGGTTTAAGGGCACTTGCTAAATGATAAGAAGATACCCAATGAAACTAGGCCATATAATTGGTCGATGCCGAGTGTTGCCATGACTAAACTTGGGCGAATATACTTGTGTGTGCCACAATGCAGGAACGCGAAGAGTCTATTGAATTGAATGCACCAGGTAGTTTAGTTCACCCAAAATCACGACGGAGAAAGGCGGGCAAATATTCTCCACGTCTAGGCTCCGTCAGGTCTTAGACGACATGGTACTGATTAAGGCCACAACTATTTTTGTTAATAGTGTGTTGGTTGAATTGAATGCGCTAGCCAGTTCACTCAAAAGTTGATGGAGAAAGACGAATAATAATTTCAACAAAGACAATTCAACAATTTTTTATTGTTTATGCTTGCTTACTATGTTATGTCACTCGGTCTTGTATTTTCTTTTACTCCATCACTTAGCATATATTTTACATTGGGCATCGGTTAAAGAGATTCGATCGTGGGTCTTTATGTTCCCTTATTTGTGTGGGATTCATGGGTTATGTTGATCGATTTGGTTGTGTATTCTTTGTAAAAAATAAATATATATCCCCCTGCAACTTATGATATATTTCTTTTTTGCTACACTGTTTGCATGACCCAGAGCCAATGGTAGTTGTAGCCAGTACATTAGAGTTACTCAGAAAATAGTTTATGTCATGATTTAGGTTATGATCACACTAATAGACTGTAATAATTTATCTCCTTTTCATGTGGCATGTCATGTTAGTTACAAAAATCCAACTCGTCTGTAATGAAACTGTGATAAATATGGGGTTGTGTGCATCATACGATGAAAATACCTGGAGGGATATTTCTTTCACGGTGTAACAAAATTGTGGTTTTGCAATATATTGTGTGATGAACAATGTGGCTACCTGGAATTGTTGCAATGTTTTTTAAGATACGAAATCCATGACATTTATATCATGGGGATAACAAAGTGTCAAGTCAAAGTTGTTACAATGAACTAAAACTCGTACCTATGAAACTAAAGCACGATAAATGTTTGTCGTGCCAACTTTAGGATAGAAATAAACATGTCTCATTAGATAGGGTCGTACATAACTAGCGATAAAAAGAGGTACAAAAATTGTGAATTCTCTAGAGGAAAAGTGTGTGCCACTAAGGAAATGTGAGGCAAACACACCTAGCTAACATACATACAAATATAATTTTGGCATGTGTTGTAGATTGTGATGGAGCTAATATATTTATAACAAACTCTTTGTGTTTGTGAAATTAGAAATTTAAAATTGTGTCTTGGCTAACAAAAGAAACATTATTCTGTAGTAAACAGATGCATCATGAGCTACGGTGCATCCGATCGTAACATCTAGTTCGTGGAGGAACAAAAAAAAAATGGTTCTTCATCGAATGATAGTCATAGAAATAACTATTTCAAAGTTTTTAATCACACTCTTCATAATTTTGAAACACCATGTTACTCTATTCTAAAAGGAGGAAAGACCCACGAAGTTGATGCACACAACCATACTACTCCCCCTGTTTTTATTTACCTTGCATTATGTTTTTCTTTTTCAAAATCAAACTTTTAAAAGTTGACCATGTATATACAAAAAATACCAACATGTATATTACCAAATGCATATAATATGAAATATATTTTACGATAATTCTAATAATATTATTAATATTTCATTATGGGTGCTGATTTTTTTCCTTATATATTTGATCAAATTTTACAAAGTTTGAAGACTAAACTCAGAACACAAGGTATTGTGAACGGAGAGAGTATAAGGCTAGTCATAGTACAGAGTAACCTAGACTAGTGTCATGCACATAACCTATACTATTACCTCCAGAGTGCAAAGTATTCTAAAGGTAATAACATAGAGGACTTCATTTATTAGTTTATATAGACTCATTTCCCTTAGAAACCGCTATGTGATGGCAACATAATATGTTACTAACACTATCATTGTTTTATCATTTAATACTATGGTGCCATATCGTCAAGATACCTAGTTGGCATTGCATGAACATGCATGTTACTAGTTATGTTGTTGGCTTAACCAAAACTTTCTGATCATATCCTAGATTTTTCTATTGGCTGCTCATGTGCATCGATATTAGTAGTTAGCTAGGTGGGTCTAGATTTTACTAGTCGTCAAGCTTGCCATGACCGGAGGTGGATGAGGGGCTGCATGCCGGCCAAGGAGGCGCCCATGCCGGCCGGCCGTCGGAGCAAGGGAACAAGGGCGTCAGTCACCTCCATCCTGCTGATTTCATGATGCAGCGAGAATAGACCCACCTTTTTTTTTTGATGCATCTTGATTGGTATACAGATGTAGTATCTGAACTCGCGTACAAACACACACCCCACACACGCACGCAACACCACACTCACACTAGTACGCCAGCTAAGAACTACAACCATACACCCACGCGTTTAGGAATACTATCGCTGTGGCATGACGCGTGAAGAGAGGTGAGGCCGCTCACAAATTCGCTCCCCCTGGGAGTCGAACCGTGGGCGGGCAGGCTGGCCACTGCCAAGCCTTGCCACTGCGCTACAAGCGCGTCCTCGAGAATAGACCCACCTAGGCCTATAGGAGTATAGTATCTAGCTCTCCTGCATGCAGTCTAGTCGCGGCGTACGTGGGCTGTGCAGTGCTACTGCGTACGTGTGCGTGCCATGTTCCGTGACCACTGACCCACCCAGCTCGTTCGCCATGTCCGCGTGCGCGCGTGGGTGCCACCGCACGCGTGGGCCGGCAGGTTTTATGGCGTGAACTGTGCAGGGCATCCGCCGCTAGCCCGCCGACGTGGATTGCAGAGTCCCCTGCAAAGCTTGTTGAAACTGTTAGGATTTATTTAATTATGTAATTAGAGGACAATCCTTCCTTGTAAAACTCTCGTGCGGTTGCCTATATGACAAACCGTCACGACGATCTCCATGCCCTCTCGCGAACGGACGCGACTCTACAAGAGTAGGTTCCCCCTTTTATATATACTGTGATCATCAAAAGAATAGAATCAGTTGCAACTCCAATGCCCCCCGTTGCCAACACAGAATGTGTCTGTTTGGGTTCGTTTAAGTACGCCGTGGACTCGGGGACAGATATCTAGTCCATGTCCGGTTGAACCAGACCATGTCATCAACGACACCCTCTATTTGGGCCGTTTTCCTATTTTCACCATTGTGATCATTTTTTCATATGATAGTTTAACATAGATGGAAATGACATCAGCTAAATCACTACTTGGCAATTCAATAAAGACGCACCAGCATTATTAAAAGGATCATAAATGGCATCAGACAAACACGCAAGAGATCAAACATCTCGATCAGCGAACATTTTTTACTTCTTTCAAACCAATCCCTAGCCATTATTGGATCCATACGGCTTAGATTGGCCATCATGATCCAAGTCTCCCCAGTGAGTAGTCTGAGCTCTACTTTTTTGTGCTTGAGATTTACTTTCTTGGCTATTGACCGGGCATTGATCAAATCAATTTTTAGCTTTTTTTTTGTGCAATTCAACGTAGTTCTTGATGTGTTTTTCTTTCTTCCGGCTTCTCCATTGTTCTCTCTTCTCACTTTACACTTCCTTAATGGTTATCAAATCGTTCAATGTCTCTTCCAATATAAGTGTGGAAGCCTCAGGCTTCATATCTTATTTGGATTTGGTCCTTCCCCTGGGACAAACCAAACAAGTGTATGCACTTGGGGTGGCCTCATCAAGGTCGATTACCGGTGAACTGTTGGCACGTTTCTTTTCTTGGGATGACTCATTGTCGCCCCGTTTTTGGAGAGGCACATAGAGATCTTGTCGTTTGGAAGATTCTTTGATCTTGATCCTGCGATGACTCAAGGTAAATGGTTTACCCCCATTTTCTTACGTGAAGCAATACAAACAATGAAACAAAATGTCCTTGATGCTAATGCCACTCACGGGCTGGCCCTTGATGTGGTCATACGCACCACAAAACGTGTTGCATTCCAATTGGATAAATTATCATCTCTTTCGAATGGAATTTCATTGCGGTCAGAAATATTCATTGCGGTCACTTTTTAATTGGTAGGGCAAAAAGTTTCTTCGCTCATGGAAGTAGTCAAACATCCTCTTCCAATATGCGGTTCTTTTTGCTCGACACCACAAATTGGATGTTGTCCAATTTCCATCCATGCGTCGCAAAGCAACTTATTCCCATCTTTTATGTATACTACGATCCTCGGTTGTGGTCGTGGTTCTTGTTGAGTGAGCTAATCACCAAACATTGGCTCTTCATCAATATTAAGCCCTCCATTGTTTGAGTCGATTGGCCACCTTCCTACACATCCTCAGCCCTACCCTCATTGATCATGTTCGTTATGACACAATCATCATCCTAGGCCTATGCATAATTGAATATTTTGAAAGCACTATACAACAGATAAACCGACTTAGAGATGATATTTGAAACATACCAGGTCAGGGCCGGTATACCTAGATCTTTCTTCGACCCGCTCGCTTCTTGGTCGATGTCCCCTCTAGGGCATTCTTGGGCTTCAGCATGTCGCGACAGTTGTGGGTGACGCTTCGGCCATGGATTGCTTGCTACGGCAGCGGAGACGGCGATGCCGTTTAGGAGAGGGCGGAGTGGAAATGAGCGGGGTCTCTGACTTGTGGGTCAGGACGGACACAGACTATCTGTCCCACCACAAATCTGATGCAAAGTTGGTTCGAAATGGGTCGAAACGTACAGAGAACGTAAGGTTAGTCTGTTTGGTCTTCTGGGCCGTCTATTAGATCCAGGGGAGCGAATTGATGGGCTATTATGCGGGTGATAACATTTTCTGCAGTACTTTACCGTGATTGGGCCTAAAAGCCACAGCCTAGGCCGCTCCCCCGTTTACAGGGATTGGGCCAGCTCACAGCACTACTTCGACTCCACTTTTTTTCCAGCTGTTTCCACACCTGCCTCTCACCGTGCTAGCGACGGGATGAACTGACGCTGCACGGATCTCGTCTCAGAGAGGAACCTACCGATCCCCACGTCGTGCTCGGCGAATCGGCAGCTCACAGCTTTGCTCAACCACCCAGCCGTCGAGGGACACCGAGAATCTCCCAGGAGCTATCAGCGGAGGAGGAGGAGCGCCATGTCGAGCTCTTCTTCCGACCCGGAGAAGCTCATGACCAAGGCCGACAAATTGCAAGTCTCCCCTTTCTCCCTCTTGTTACTTCCTCCCTACCCGCAACCCCTGAATTTCCGCTGCTCGTTTCGATCCTCGTCCCCTCCTGATAGCGGTGGACCAGGCGATCGAGGCGCCGATGTTGAATCCGAACTATAGCCTAATAAGATTTTTTTTTCCTGGTCAAGGATCGGTGGCTCCTTGATCTGCGCCTGATCTTAGATAAGACCGGGTTACTTTTTCACTTCCGTGTAAAATCGTGCCGCTGAATTTAGGATCTCTGCGCTCTTGAAGTGTTTGGTGGTGATAAGCTCGCGGTCAGTAGGTTTCAGACGATTTTTACCCAAATGCTAGAACTTTCCTAGATGTTCCGTTCATGCATGAAAGGGGGTCTGTTAACTTAGTTTATGCAGAATCCATGGAACTGTATCCGAGCATATGGTGAACTTGAAGGAAAGATGTCAAACGATGCGAGTATGCAGGCGTTTGTTTTTGCTGCAATTTTTTTACATCCGATCGGTGCGGCGTTGAAAGAATGATTCATACATTAGTGTCGAGCGGCGGATTTGGGCAAGAACATAATAATTCTTGCCCGAGTCTGTGTCACTTCTTACTGTGATTGTGCTTTCTGCGATGTTAGGCTCATTGGCCCTGAGATAATTTTCGGTGACAAATTGACTGCACTAGATAATCTGCCACATTCAACATTTTAGTTGGGCTATTATCCACCCCTGTTGTAAGAGTAGATGAGAAACAAGACTACCTTGCCTTGTACAAAAGTAAATCTGTTGCTGGTCCTTCTTGAACATGTATGACCTTGTTTAAGACTGACACTCATGTGCACCATAGTTTATACGCTCAAATTACAACTTGCTACTTTCGAGTTGTCTCCTCGGAACAAACAGAGTTGCCAAAATAGTACTTGGAATTATTTTCAATATATTTTCTTCTTCTCAGTTGCATGACAGTTTCAGCTACGTATAAGATGAAACTAGTGGAGTTGGCGCGGCCATGCCGCACCCGTGTAGCAATTAAAATTAAATATTGGTAGTGTATATATTTAGAATTGATGTAAGGCTGAAAATCAATGAAGGTTGTAGAATCTTGCGGTTATGAATTGTTCAGACTATCGAAATTGGTTAAGGTGGAGCATTCTGTAAATTTGAATTTCTTTTGCGTTTCTAATATGAGTAAGCATTTTTTGTGACCGTCTCAACATATTCGGATGGAACACAATATGTGAGCAATTATTAATTTCAATTTGTAATATGGTGGAACGAATATAGAATTTTTTGTAAATATTCACCTCATGGGGAGAAGCAAACATCTTTCCATTTTAACATAAGTAATTAGATTATTTTACTGCGATCATTTTGGTATTTTTTTTTTGTATTTTTCTTTTGTATAAATCTGAAGATATGAATTTTTCAATTTTATTCATTTTTCTGGAATTTTATTTTCCGGGAAAGATCGTGTCACGTTGACAGACGGGGCCCACCTCGGCGTGACGCTGACGTCAGCGGCGGGCGGCGCTGCCCGCGGCGACCACGACGGAGCCGGGCTGAATCCGGCCGAATCCCGGCGAACCAGCTCGCGCGGCTGGCCGCGGTGGACGCGCGCGGATGCGGAGTACCCGGTTGCGGCGGCGCCGCTGCGTTATTGTCGACGGAGATCGCCGGAGCGCGGCCAGAGGCGCGCGGACACGGCGATGGAGGCCGAGCGACGCGGCGGCTATTCCAGCGCGTGCGCGGCGGCCCGGCGGCCGATCTCCGGTGTTATTGTAGGGGAGGCGGCGGCGCACCTCCCCGCATCCGCCGATTGGAACGGGGAGGCTCGCTGCGGCGGCGGCGCGCGTCGGCTAAGTACCCACTTCATAGTGGCTACAGTGCGATGCTACAGAAGCTACAGTGGCCGAAACGCTTCAAGCTATTATATATAAGTAGTGATATTGACACTGACACTTGTTTGTTTTAGCATTGGAGTCTTTGCTAAGTACCCACTTCATAGTAGTTGTGTGCAAATATGGACATTCTTTATTCTAATATATATATTCGATTGCAGAACAAAACTGAGCTTCACAAGGTGGAATGCTGATTGGAAGAGTGCTACAGCCTTGTATGAACAAGCTGGTGGGTGACTTTGTATGCCATTGCCATCTCTGTATACTCTTGTTGAAAGTTTTCTCTGTGGTGGTGTATGTAATGTAATTTCATCTCCACTTTAAAGCAATTGCTTATAGGTTCAGAAAGGACAATGAGAAAGCAAAGGATGCATTTGAGAAGGCTTCAAAAGGACAAGAAATGATCTCCTCGTATCCTTCAGAAATTTCTCTATGGCTGTTGCATTTTCACATTGTTGAACAATATCACCTAATGTGCCCTTAAATAGTTCTATAGACCTTGGGATGCTGCTAAGCATATGGAATCAGCTGGTGCTCTAGCAAAGGAGCTTGGACTTTGGAATGAAGTTTCTGATTTTTATCGCAGAGCATCAGAATTTTATCGTGAATGTGGAAGAGCACAACCTGCCTCTGATGCTCTTGCGAAGGGTGCCAGGTAATTCAAAAGCAATATGATAATTACTCGTTCTGAGGCTCATTTGTCTAATCATGATAATTCAGTGCCTTGGAGGATAAAGCTCCAGAAGAAGCAATTAAATTGTATGATGACGCTTGCACACTCCTGGAAGATGATGGAAAGGAGCAGATGGCTTTTGACTTGTACCGTGCTGCAGCAAATCTATATGTGAAGCTTGAGAAGTAAGATTGGACATATCAGCTTATACCTGTTAATTATACTACACTGTAGCCTATCCTCTTTATCGTGCATGATTTCCTTCAATTCATTTACTCTTTATGTTTTTTTATGTTTTTTGTTTACTTCTGGAGAAACCAGACAATTAGGATAAATATTTAGTCTCGATTCCAAAACTTAAAGAGTAACACTGGGGACTTATTAAATATCTTGTAGAGTCATTACTCCACAAAAAACACAATAGGAATTGGAGTAAGCTACGTCAATTTGGTTCTTATGGCAAGCACGCCATATGGTGGGCAACAACAGTAGGGTATCTTCACCAACTTCTGTTCCTACTCAAGGGCTCTGGTACTTGGGCAATAAGTCCCAGATATTTTGGGAGGTTTTTAAATTGGTTCATCCTTGCAATATTTGCTTTAACTAAGAATGCTGTTTGATTCATCAGACATGAAGTAGTTAGGCAGAGGTTAAAGAAACGGACAGGGGCTTAAATTTACTTTTCTAAAATGAACCAAAACAGTTGATCCTATATGTTATGAGCTTTTGTAACTTAGTTTACTATTTCTATATGTCGATTGAGTTTCTGTTTTTTCTTTTGACAAAACCAACTCCCTCCCCCCGTGCCTTTATTTAGTTAGATTTACAGGAACCCTTTTTTTTTGTATATGTGCCTGTCTATTTGTTTTGGTCCTTTGTTCTTCCGTCCTGAACAATTGCCCTGCTTAGAAATATTAGAGTTTGACAGATTGTTGCCTTCGTCCTAATTTTGTTGCCTTCATGCATTTAGATGGTTCTGTTTGCTAATGTAATTTTTTATTAAAATGTGCTTGAAGTTGTAGTAGCATTCTTATTTATCGTTGTATTCTGTTCACACCTCTGATCTTTTGCTGCTATTTATGCATCTATCATCACTTAATATTTTTAGTAATCTCGTTTATGTATGTATCTTACATTTCATTCCATCTTTGGCCACAGGTACTCAGATGCCGCTGCATTCCATTTAAGACTTGGTTCAGCTGCTGATAAGTGCAATGCCATCAACAGCCAATGCAAGGTAATATTTGCACTAATTTTCTTACTTAGTTATTCAGAGAGTTTGTAGTTGTTATACAAGGAAGAAAGATCAGGCAGTGGCATCTCAGAAGTTTCTTCACAAATAATATCATGATCAGTCACTATCCTTTATGCAAAATGAATAATATATTAGATCTTGCTCGTTCAGTTAAACAGTATCACAATTTGAATGCCGAAAGTGCTCGATTTCAAAGTTGTTTCATGTGTGCAGGGTTATCTGAGTGCAATCATTATCTACCTTTATGCACATGATTTTCAACAAGCTCAGAAATGCTACAATGATTGCTCAGGGTAAGTTGTGCATTGGTGGTAAACTGTTCATGCATTGGCATTTAACATAAATTTTGTGTTATGTTGGTTGTATTAAATCACATTTATCTCCTCTTCTGCTCTATTGCAGGGTTCAAGGCTTCCAGAACAGTGACCAGAACCGATGTGCAATGAAACTGTTGGCTGCTTATGAGGAAGGCGATGCTGAAGAAATCAAGCGTGCTGCTCAATCAAGTGCCATCAATCACCTCGACCATGTGGTATGTCATTTGATTTCCTCAGTTAAAAGGCCATCAATTGCTGAACTATATCTGAGATGCTACACTGCCTATATGATTACGTCAGAAGACAACCTATGATTATGCATAGGTTTAGAAGGGTGGACCTAAAGAGCTGATGTATCATAGGTCAAACATGCTATTGATAATCTTCCTCTTTTATAAACATAGAAGCTTTGCTATTGTTACGTGTTGTGTGCTTCAAGAGTAATCTCATTGTCATCAGTCATCAGGATGCATTGCATTTGTTATCGACTATAAGACCGTGAATCGTTTCATGTGGCCGACCACGACTTTAGTTTGTATTCCATCTGCTATAACTTTTCCTGTTTGTTTATTTGCTTGTGTTCACTCAGATTTGCGTAACCATCACTGCAGGTAATCCGGCTCGCAAGGAAACTACCAACAGGTGATCTGCAGGCCATCAAGAGAGATCTAGGAGGCGACGGCGGTGATGAGTTGGACGAGGATGACCTAACTTGATCCCAAACTGCTCGGAAAGATGCAGAGAGAAACAATCGATCTGAGCGACTCGAAAAACATGCCATTGATGAACAGGAAGGTTGTTGTAAAAGCACACTCTGAATCACGTTAGAAACTTGTAGTAGGCTGCATCTGTACAATGGAGCTCCCGTTATTGTTTTGGGTGTGTCATCTGTGCACATACGCCCTGCATCTCTACTGCTGGCTTGATGATGTTGAGATGTTATTATCTTGGTTTGATTACCTTGACAGTGCTTTATGATCTGTATATACAACACTGGATGTTCAAGTACAGACGAATTACACAACTTTTTTCAACAGAACAACTCTGAGGGTGGGACTTGCGATCGATTGGTTGGTTGGTTTATGATATTGTTGTTGGGATGTTATCATTAGTTGGTTTGATTACCTTGCCAGTGCTTTATGATCTGTATATACAACGGGATGGATGTTCCTAGTACCTAGTACAGACGAAGTTCACAAGTCTGTTTTATTTTTCCAACAGAACAACTCTGGGACTGGGACTTGTCATCACATTATCACAGTGACAAAGCATATATGTCTCTTTCCATAGATGCGATAACACTGACGAAGTATTACAACGATGATACACACAGCAGTAGGACATCAAGGAACTTGTGAACTACTAGTACAGAAAACTAGGACACGAACTGAAAGGAAACACAGACGCGACAGTTGATACGGGGTAACTAAAAGGCGCATGAACATCATCAGCGGGACACCGATGATTTCCGGCCTGTACTAGTATCAGTGTAAAACACCATGAGTTCAGCTCGCAAGCGAGCAAGCTCGAAGGACACGATCATGGGGACTGCTTGTTGTTGTCGGTGGAGGCGCGAACGGCAGGAGGGACCCCAGGAATGAGCGGGCCGGTGATGGGCGGCAGCGGCAGGTTGGGCACCAGAGGCACCGGCAGCCCCAGCAGAGTCTTGGACTCGTCCACGCCGGTGCCACCACCGGCAGCACCAGCGCCGTTTCCTTTGAGCTCCCTCCCGTGGCAGGAGGCGAGCAGGAGGAGCGCCACGGCCAGTAGCACGGGCGCGACGGCGGAGAGACGCTTGGGCGTGGCCATTGCTGCCGTTTCGATCTTGCTAGGCGGCGGTGGGAAAGTTGTGCTTGTGTAGGTGTGAGTTGTGTTTGCATGAGCTTAGCTAGGCTCGGACATGGTGTTGCCTCTTATACGCGAGCTTGCACTGGAGCTGGGCAACAGGTGTCGGGGGAGGGTGATAGGTGGCGGCGCGAGGTGAAGCCGGCGGCGCCCTTGAATTGAGCCTAGCTCCTTCTCACGGCAGGTCACGGGCGTTCATGTATGGCGCGGCATGTGCAGGTCGGTGTGGAGTGGAATGGGGCGGATGGCTTCGTTTGTCCGTGCGTGCATGGCGACGTGCTGCAGCGGATCGACCCGGCCGGCAGTACATGTATTCGTGGCACTTCCCCGGTTCTACTGTACTTCCATCTACATGCGCTTGGCCAACAGTGCTGCCCCGGCTGGCTCGATAGCATCAGGGCACAAGACATGGGAGTTGCCTCACGCCAGCTTCAACAATATTCATCAGGATATAACGAAAGAAACACCAACAACAAATGAGTTCTCCTCAGACTGCAAAAAAAATGAAAATCATCCGTTTATGTTCGTTTTGTTTCTAGGTCTATAAATACGTTCGGTTTGAAACTATACCAAAACCCGACCTTAGCTCAGTTGGTAGAGCGGAGGACTGTAGTATTCGCAGATAAATCCTTAGGTCACTGGTTCGAATCCGGTAGGTCGGAATTTCTTTTTTTGTCTTTTCTTGATTATCTATGTCGCAGCTCAGCGTCGCTCGCCCTCCGGCCTGGTTCCAAGCAACCGCTTTTTTTTTTACCTGAGCAACCATGGATCGCCGGCGGCGCGGCTTTCACAAGCAACAAGGTTTCACATCCCGCGAGAACGCATAGGTCATGCTCAGTAACCAGTTCACACTTTTTTTTAACGCATCGGTCATGCTCAGTAGCCAGTTCACACACTTTTTTTTTTAACGCATCGGTCATGCTCCGATGGTTCTACGGTCGAGGCTCAGTATGTGTAGCAGTCACTGGTCTGACAGACAGACTGGGATTCAGTGACTGATTTATTGTCCATCCAATGGATAAGATTGATCCTAAATTGGAACTAGAAATTCAAACATTTTAGGGGAAAAAATCAGTAAGTCGTATATGGTCCATTGTGTATTCTGAGAAAGTTTCGCTTCATTTGGTAGAGCATAGTGGAAGGTGGAAAGGAAGGTTTTGCGGTCGAGACCCCTTGTTTATTGTTGCCTACCCAAGTGCCGTGTAGAATTTAAACGAAACAAGGAGCAAACGTCTACTAACTTATTCATATCATTTCATTCCATCCTTCCGCATAAAGGTTCATACAGAAGATTTGATCTAGTTGTCTACAAACACAACTCAGTATTTCTGTCATATATATTATGCAACGTGCAAAATCAATGAAATGTCGACAACGAAAAGAAAAAAAAACTATATGTGATTTCTAAGCCAGGGGTAGGGAGGCCATTCGCTCTGTATCTTCTTCTTCAAGGTCCTGCAAAATAAATCACTACTCTTTTGTTTCTGTGGCTGCCTCCTACCTGTCTGTCTATGGTGAATGATCAAGGTTTATATGACCGCGCATGGATCCATGGATCTGTGCTAGACAACCATTTGTTGAGTCTGAAACTCCTGAGCACTCAGATCAGGCAGACCCGTATCCACCTGGGTGCGCCTGCTGCCACTTCCATGCCGTCGCGAGGCTTTCACGGAGATCCGTGCGGCGGGCTGTCCAGTTCAGCTCATCGCGGATCTTGGACGGGTTGCTGTAGACCTCGGCGTAGTCTCCTGGTCTCCGTGTAAGGTATTCGACCTTGATGGTAGCTCCGGTCGCCGCCTTGCACGCTGCTACAAACTCCTTCACTGACCTACCTGATAAAATCAAGAACAAAAAGAAGTTCAGGAACAAGGAACCAAATATGTAGTGCTCTGCATTTTGTTGATATGACTAATTAATCTTTCAACAACCTTGCCCTGTGCCAACATTGTAGATTCCAACTTTACTAGGCTCAGCTTTACCAAGAGCTTTGACATGAGCATCAACAAGATCTGTGACATCTATGTAGTCCCTAATACATGTTCCGTCAGCAGTTGGGTAGTCTGTCCCTCGGACCTAAATGGAAAGAAAGAGAGCCATATGAGGTGATTATTTTCATACTTTGTAGCATCAAACTGCTGCATGCCATACTGAGCATCTCGAGTACCTTCAGCCCTGGAATAATTCCTGCCGCTGCGTCGAAACAAGCACCAGAAATCCTTCCATGCTCACGCAACTCCGGTCTTGGAGCTTCCCCGAGGAGTCCCTCCGGGTCTGATCCAATCACGTTGAAGTATCTAATTCAAAAGAAACTAAAAGTGAGCTTTCACTATGAATTACATTTTTTATATTCTAGGGTAGGAGAGACAAACCTTAAGATCATGACAGCCATGTTCGATTTCTTTGAAAAGTCTAGAATGATGTCCTCTGACATCTTTTTTGCCTTCCCATATGGATTGATAGGAACCTGCATGGCAACACGGATTATTTAGTATCCAAACATTAACTTGCAGTAAGATTTCGAAAATGAAAAGTTCAGGCGCCAAAGGTGTCAACCTGAGGTGTTGTCTCTGTAATAGGCATTGTGTCAGGTTCACCGTATGTTGCACAAGTGCTCGAGTAAATAAGAGTTTTTACATTATGTGCTGCCATTGCCTCAAGCACTGTCAACGTATTTGATGTTATGTTGTGGTAGTACCTGTTATATCAGACTGTCAGTGTTAGCATACAATATTTGATGATGGGCTATCAAGATTGGAAAAGTAATGAGCTATATATTTATTTATTTTATATTTGATTTCATAATAACATTACAGTCGCTATATTTGATAATTTATTCAAATAGGAAAGGAAAACGAAGGTACTTCGCAGCCTACATACTACACGTGAGATACACATCATTAATGACCGGCATTTATGCACAACATTTAGTGCTGAGCTTCCTAATAATAAATATTTTGAGCAATACGATGACACTGACATACCAACTGCCTACAAGAAGAAAGAGTACCTTAGTGGCTCCTGCGTGCTCTCACCAACATAAGCAACAGCAGCAAAGTGCATAACAGCATCGAACGCGTTCTCAGAAAACATTTTGTTCACCTGATTATCAGTTAAGTGCAAAACATATCTCCAAATGCATAGACACATGGAAGATAACTATGGTGATTGAAGTTATTATTTTTGTAAGGACAAAGGATACAGCTTTTGCATCGCCTAAATCAGTGTATATAAATTGAAGCCTCCCAGGCTCTGGAAACAACCGCTGAAGAGCTCTGACAGCTCCCATGTTCCCTCTAGAAAGGTTATCCTGTGAAGATCAGATGGCAAAAGTTGCTCTCAGTAACGAAGTTTTAACAACAGAGAGAACAAAACACGAGCTGCGAAGAAGAAATTTACCACAATGGTAACTCGGTAGTTATCCCTAAGGAGACGAAGAGTAGCATGCGAGCCAATGTATCCAGCACCTCCCGTCACCAGCACATGAGTCACACCAGTTTCATGGCGAGAGAACTGCAGGACATGTCAATGCATCAGTAAAAAGGCTCCAGTTTGAAAGAGTGAAACTGCAAAAGTGCAAAATGGTAAACTACTAGATTGGATGCATATCTGAAATGCTTCTACAAAGTTCCTTGCCTGTAATGCAACCATGTCTATACTTTTGTCTAGAACAGATGATAGAACAAAAATATTCGTAAAGTAGCTCAGAAGAAGGAAGAAGAGTAAACAGTGTATTAGATGGCATATTGACATGTTACTTCTAATTGCCTTACTGGCACTTTTTGTCATGGAACCAGTATATTAGTGTTCCATGTGGAACTTGAATGATACCATTAAAATTAAGCCGGAGAGAAGGAATCATGACAATGCCAACTCATCCGCAAGTGACAGTGACATTGGCCAGTTGCAGTTGGTGAGAAGTTCGCACATACCACACTAGTACCGCCAAAACCAGGAGACTGTTTCAACACAAGTATGCACATGACAGTGAGAGCAGCAGCCACGGCGACCTTTCCTGCGAAATTAGGCTTGCGCCTCACATCACCGAAGTCCATACCTGCAATAGCAATATGCCGAATTAAAAGCTGTGCCAGCAAACTCATAATGTTCTGGACCAAACTATGGTTCAGCAAGCTAGACAAAAATTCGTAAATTTTGAAGGGATCAATTCCACATGGGATCAATACTGTCCACTTGGGGATCAATTCCACATCAATTACGCGTTCTGACGCTGGCAGGTTTTAGTAATCTCGAACAGTTTATATTGAAGAAGGTGAATTGCATGATGAGAAACACGTATAATATTGATGTGTGTACAACATTTGACCAGGGCATACACACTTTCGTGTTGCGGTAACTAACAAGATTAACTAACAGAGGACGAAACCGATGTGGTACCTGACAAGCTCCAAGACCTGGTGGCCCTAGCTTGGCTTCTGCTCCTGGGGGTTGTTGGCATGTGAGGTCGGCCTCCACGGAAGAAACCAAACAAGAACTCAACTCCCTCTCGTCCTCCTCCGACCTGCGAATCTGTATCTGCAATGATGAGTTTCAAGAACATAACAGAGCACAAACCATCGCGAAATTTTCAGCTTGCGGTGCAGGAACAAAAAAAATCGCAGAGTACATCAATCACCTGCAGCTCGCTGATGCAAGAAACCAAAAGGAGAAGAAGAAGATACTCAAGGGGGACGCGTCGGAAGAACTCGAACCCTCGAGCAGAGAAACAAAAGGGAAAGAATAGGAACCGAGGCGAGGAACCAACCTTAGGAGCAGATCGGCGCCGCCGGAGACGGAGGCAGACTTCCCCGGCGATTTGGCGGCAGCGCGAGATCGGTACCCGCCCCAACTGCCGGGGGATGGGAGGGAGAAGGGGAAGTGAGAGGAGGAGCAAGTCGTCGGGGCAGTTTCTATTACCAGGTCATAATAAGCTTGTGCCGTTTTATAGGAATCTTTTGCACACAGCTGGCTGGATTCTTGCGTATTTGCATGATTTTGTTGTTTTTGATGGCTATTTTACTTATAGACCCATCGTTCAAATGGCTTGATTACAACAAATTCACACCAGTCATATAGCACACGTTTCACTTTACGTGCGAAGCACAAATTTGCAAAAAAAAAAAAAACTTAGACATGCTATATGTTAGGATATTTGGACCATGTTTTTTTTTGTGAAAATAAAGTTTTATTGTTCTCGGCTTCTACATTGTATCCAAGATTTTGTTTTCATTATTAAAAAGTTCAACAAGAAAATCCCTATCGGATAAACATAAGTATAGGAAGCAACTACGTAATGCCACACATATATTCGGACCAAATTGTTTCATGTTAAGTTCTCAAGTTTCTTATAGAACCCAAAATTAAATCAAGGATCCCAGAGAGGTTGATCCCCTTCATCATCCAGTTTCCTTATAAGATGTTTCTTTCGCTTCCGCCCATTAAATTTCTTTGTGACGATGCCAAAATGAGAGGTGTGAGCGTCTATGCTCCTATAGACTGGTTCGATTCGAACTCCTCATTACGTTTAGGAACGGAGGGAGTAGTAAAGTGAGAGTTGAGAAAAACACGCCCCCAAAGAGGAGTACCGAACAAGAAAAGGGAGTGTAGACGTAGCGAAAAAGCAAATTATCAACATAGAATGTGTGTGTATGTGTATGTGTATGTGTATGTGTATGTGTATGTGTATGTGTATGTGTATGTGTATGTGTGAGGGAGGGATGAGGAGGCGCTAGAAGTAAGTGACTGAGACACGTAGGGTTGTACATGGAATAAAGATTGAAGAAAGGCAGAAGGGGAGGCTATACTGCTTGGAGTGTTCATTATAGTACATACTTGGGCTACATAATACCCCGACAAATCATCAAACTCATTATCTCTCAGAAACCGAGTTTAAGCGTGGATACAAATAGAAGTTGCATACTACTATCACTATCATGGTTTTCTTTTGTGAGCGATGCAATAAAACATTATGTAGATATGAACATATAAGATTACATGCACGGGTCAGTTAATCGAAAAAGGTGGGTAATGCAACGTGGTCATTTTATTTATATATTTCAATACTCCCCCTCATGTGTGGTACCCTTAGGTCTAAATATGAACTCAAAGTGGAGTTATACTTTTATATATACTTTAACGTGTACCCAGATTTAAATACTCAAAGCCCTTTATGCCCGATATCATGTACAATTCAATATATCAACAAATTCACCTAAAAACACGAACTAATAAAATATAATAATATCAGAAAGTATAAATGGAGCCCGAGTTCCCGTGGTGCCGGTTTTTTAATATTATTTAAAATCGGCATTTGTAAGTTTCAAAAAATTTAGAAAAAAATAGTTAATGTCGAACTACCGGTGTGCAAAAACTCAATCCAAAATTCGTTATATTCTAGACTGCAAAAAAATGACAAACCTGACAAAATTTCAAGTTTTGAAAATATACATTGTTCGTCGCACCTAGATCTTACCATTTGTCTTTTTGTTCGTTTTAAAATATAATAAATCTCAGATTGTTTTTTACACGCTAGTAGAGATTATCATTATCTACATATGGTTTTTTTTAATTTTTTTGAAACTATTTAATGTTGATTTTGAAATTTTTGAAAAAACGAGCTCACTGGAGCTTGGGCTTCAAAACGCCACACGGAGAATAAAATGAGATATGCATCTATATCGGAAATTAAAAATAAAGGAAAACGAGTGTAAAAGGACGGTCTTCCCAATTTCATGGCAACAAGAACAACGGTAGCATGAGTGCGACACACGCGAACGATCGGTTGTAAAAATCGCAAAGTAGCAACTAGAGTGGAAGGTAGTAGTAGTTCTCTTCGTACGCATCGTATGTTTCAGTAGTGCCTCAACATATAGCAGTGGACTTTAAAGTCTTTAACCATAAGCAGCTTGGCCGCGATAAAGCCAAAAGATTCGTGCGTGTGCTCCAAATTAAGCCCTGGATTCTGCCTCCCATGTTGCTCCTGCGTTGGGATCGATGCGTGTTTTGTTTCCAGGCCACACAGACCGAGGCAGCCACGGGCGGTGTCCAACCACGTGTGTTACCGTCCTGCAGCTTCAGAGCACCAGCAAAATAACAAAAAAGAAACCTAATTAATCAGAAATTTGAGATAGGTTGAGACATCTTTTGTGAACGAAGGGAGTAGCATTTAACGAGTATCGATTGACTCTCAGTCAACTCTCAATCTCTCAGTTTTTCGAAAGTGAGATCCCTCCCTCCCCCGCGCCTGCCGACTTGGGGGAAACCCTAGCCGCCGGCCACCTCAGGGCCTCCCGCCGCCCATCCACCGCACCGTCACCGCCGGAGTGAGCGCTGGCAAAGCCATGCGCGTCCAGGGAAGGTGGTGTCGGTTCTCTGGCTCGAGCTCTTTGCACCGAGGCGAGGCGAGTCGCATGGCGGCGGCGCGGCGTGATTGCGGCGTTGGCTCGGGCCCTATCTGGCCGGTGTCAGGCCATGCGGTCGGCGCCTACGTGGTCGCCTCCGGCAGGGGCTGCTTTCATCGGGGCGACGTCCTGGCAGGCAGCGAAAGCCAGGGGCGGGACGCCCCGTGGTCTGCTCGGTTCGGTCAGGATCACTACCATCCTGTAAAGGCGTTCTCCCCCGTCCGGCTCTCGGTGCTAGAGGCCTAGCCCTCGACAGATCCGTGCTATGGACGGGTGGATGGTGGTGTGGGCTTGGCACTGGGGGAAACCCTTGGCCGGCGGGCGGCCACGACGTCAACGATGCTCCGGCGCCGAATCCCTCCTCGGAGGCTTCATTGAGGTTCCTTCCCCATCACCCATCTCCCTGGTTTTTGGGTGAAAACCCGGTTCCCCTGCTTCGGCGGCGGCGACGTTGCGACGTCGCTTCTCTCCGTGGAGGCGTTGCTCGGGGACGACAGGGGTGGTCGCGAGCGTTTTGGCGGGTGGGGTAAGTCGGTGGTGGTGGTGGTACGGCCAGCTTGGGGCTGACGGCGGTGTGTTTCTCTCTTCGGCAGGCTTTCGCGTGGCGTTGGCCCCGTTGATGTGCTTGCTCAGGACCCTCACATGGTTGCCGTTGTGTTGTGGCGAGCTTAGGGCTCTAGGTGTCATCTCGGGTCACCTTTGCTCAATGACGACACAAATGATGGCCTGCGTGCGTGAGTGAGGGTGACAGGTTAATTTGCGATGCCGCCTAACAATTCCTACCTACGCCCGATCGATGTCCACCTCCAAGAATACACTTGCAAGCAGATCGCGTCGTGCGTGCCTAACTATCGTTTTTGTATAGCCCGGCTCGTGTTTGTTTATAGACGTTAAATACATCTTGGTGCATCTGGGAGGCAAGCAACTAAGCAGATCGATCGAGAGGGTTTGGTCAAACTCAACAGCACGCACGCACGCCTGTCTACAAAGATGACGAGCGCGCCGCATCTGAGTTCTGAGTTGGGTGGGAAATCGCGTTCCAGGTGCAGGACGCCCGATGTGACGGGTCAAAACGAAGACGGAACCTTGGTTCACATTTCCAGAGTACACACAGCTCGAGCGCCCGTACGTCTCCGTCTGGTCCATGTCGCACCCCCCCTTGCTGACACATCATCGTCCCGGCTGGCCAACTAAGTGCAGTGCGGTCTGACTAGTCATGGCTTTGCACGGTTCAAGTGTCACTACTGTATAGCAACCGGTCTGAAACTGCATTCGTAAGAACCAGCTGGTGGAAGCAGACAGAACCTCACCTTACCGGCAGCAGTTCACCAAACCAAGTACAACTACAGCGCAAGCACCCTTCTGATCCATGCATCGTCAGCTCGTCGATCGGTTCTGTCTCTTCTTGGATAGGATCAGGTGATCTTTCACAGTAATGTACACATTAGTCGAGATCATACTTGATCAGATCACCTGAGCAGATGATTCTGGACTACCAAGAGTTCCTGCTACATAATGCAACATGCGCGCTTGGCCTCCCTCCCCGGTCGCTGGCGATGCTCGCCACCGATCTCCGCGACAAGGATCGGCATCCTCGAACGGTGGCGCGACGGAGAGAGACCAGGGATAGAGAAGATGATCTGCCTTCGGTGGAGCGGGGGGACTAAGGAGACCGGCGAGCCGGCGGCTTGGCTCTAGGATCGATGGATACACATGGCGACGGGAAGATAACTGTATGGAAACGAAGAGTGGCAGCCCTAGTACTAGTAAGCTCTCTTGGGCCCAGCTGGATTGGCCCATATTATAATCCAGCAGGCCTCATGAGTGAAATATAACAGTAATGGAATGACAGGCAACGAGTAGCAATTATTGGTTGTTTTTATTGAAAAAAAATCTTGTTGATAAACTTTATCATGTGTTGCACTTCTAATTATACGTACTCCAAATTAACTAAGGCGTCAGTGTAACTGGGCACACTCCCCCGGTAGGTTAAGTACGAATGGTGATGTTAGAGCAGAAGCTGGCTGAGATAAGTCATTTTAGTACTGGAAGGAGATGTTTCTTCACACCAATCGTATAGAATGTTTTTATCTGCCCATATCACAAAAAAATGACATGGTTCGATAGTGATTACACTCTTCTTTTTTAGTCGGCTATATGAAGATGGTTCAATATTTGCGTTCTAGGAGTGTGCTATGATTTCTCTCTGACATAGTAAAGATCTTTGAAAGTCGGTTTTCGCCCGGTTTTCCGTGAATTAACTGGGCATTTCTCTTCTTATTAATTAATAGATTGGAGAAAAAATTTGCTCCCGTTTTTTTTAAAAAAGATCTTTAAGAGAAAAATATATTACTTCTCCAATGTTCATGTTTTAGATTTGGCACGGCTAAGCGGGCATAAAACAAAAACATGATGCCATGCAAAAATGGCGTGGCAAGGCGCGCATATTGTGCTAGTAATGTTGAAGCGCAAAAAGAATTCCACAACTCCAGACTTATTGTTTTAACTTAACAAAGTAGTATGCTGGTGATGCAACCTGTTGATATGTCGATCCAAGAAGGCGATCACACTGACAAAGTAGTATTTATTACGTTGATGATGCGTGTAGCACATCAAGGAAGTTGTGAGAAAGGGGAAAACAAACTAGAACATGAACTTAAAGGAAATACAGACGACAACGGTTGAACTGGAAGGAAATACAGACGACATGATAGTTGATACAGACGCTCAGTCCATGAGCGAGACGCCGATGTTTTTGTTTCGGCCAGTGTTAGCCACAAGTCTAAAGTCGCAAGGTGAGTTTCAGATTGTAGCCATGATATCAAGTGGAGATTATCATGGGCCAATAGGGAGCTTAGGGATATCAGGAACTGCCACCAGCGGGCCGTTAATGGTGCTGGTACCGGTAGGTAAGGTACCAGTTCCGGTAACGCCCGGCAAGGCCGGCAACCCCAAATCCTTGGCCTCGCCGACGCCACCACCGGCACCGCGTGCCGCTGCAAGCGCGCCGTCCTTGTCGGTCAGCTCCCGCCCGTCGCAGTACGCGAGCACCACCAGTAGCAGGAGCGCGATGGCGACACACTTTGCCATTTCTAACAGAGAGGTTCTGATATGAAGCAGTAGTGAGGAAGGAGAAGATATCCTTGTGTGTGGCTGTGTTTGCGTGAGCTTGGGTGTGAGCTTAGCATCGTCGCGTGCGTTGCTTTTATAGGAGAGTTGTAGGGTGGCAATGCGTCGTCGGCGCAGGAGGAGAAGGATAGAATAGGTAGACGTCACGACATGCGGGGCCCCTCCTTCCTCAAGCACACGGTATGGGGGAGGCGGGTATATGGCAGCATGTCAGTGTCCTTGGATTTGGAATGGGTGGAATGGGGCAGATAGCTTCTTCTGGCCGTGGCCGTGGATCCCTGCCGACTGAAGGCAAGCTATTCGACTTGGTTTGCGTTTCTCCACGAGATGTGTGAGTTTCTTGCCCTTGGAGTTTTGTGTGCTGTTGGTGGTGGAGACAAGCTTGGCTGCTTGCTCAAGTAGGTCTCACTGTCTCAGGTGACTTTCCCGGCCCAGAGTAGTGCCCCGATGAGGCAAACACCTTGCTGGACTCGATTCAGTCCCCGCGGCTTCCTGTCGATCAGTCGACTTACCGCGACGTCGAGCTGCTCGCATGCATGCTTAAATCCCGATGGGTGAGCTCCTGTCTGATTCAGTGATTCTTTCTACATCGCCCTAGCTGCTAAATTCATGCTAACCTTTCATGCATGGATCGTCTCAAAACAGCAGCATTGCTTACTGTGAGAAGATCATTGTATCAGCCTACCAGGAGGCGTATTGCGGCCGGGATGCATTTTGGTTCTTGATTTTTGGCCCAGCGGTTAAACAGCCTCGACTAGCATCGACCCTACAAAACCAATTGTTACCAAACCAATTGCCCTTTCCAACATTAAATCAGTTTTACTCACTTGGAAATCAAGCCATAAAGTTGCGTGCATAATAATGGATTTATGTGAAAATTGTGGTATGAACCTTGCTTGTTCACATAGTAAAAGGATGCTATGAACTTACATGCATATTATGGATTTTGAGCTTGAAAACTAAACGAATAGTCTATTAACTCCGTATTTATTATTTCCAGCAATATATGTAAAAATATTAAAACATAAATTCACCCCCCCTAGGTGACATGATCTTTAATTTAGAGCAATATCACTCTTGCTTAGGCCTCACCGCCTTGAGTGTAAAGATGTCGGCTAATTATATGAGTTAATGGCACCAGCGGTCACACAACTCGTCCTGGATGTGCACTTAAGTCACACTTCTCCAGAACGTGATTTTTTGGTCACACGACTCGTCATCTGGTGCACTTAAGTCACTGACCCCACCTGTCAGTCCGTTTTCCGTTGAAGTTGATGCTGACTGGACACGTAACTTTGCAAAAACCCCCCTGTATTTTTGGACATTGGCAAAAAAAAACCCTGTATTTTTGGACATTTCAAAAATTCAGGGGTTTTTGCAAAAATACAGGGGGGTTTTTGCAAATGTTCAAAAATACAGGGGGTTTTTGCAAAATTACGACTGGACACGTAATTTTGCAAAAACCCCCCTGTATTTTTGGACATTTGCAAAAAAAACCTGTATTTTTGCACATTTCAAAAATTCAGGGGTTTTTTGCAAAAATACAGGGGGTTTTGCAAATGTTCAAAAGTACAGGGGGGTTTTTGCAAAATTACATGTCCAGTCAGCATCAACTTCAACGAAAACGGACTGACAGGTGGGGTCAGTGACTTAAGTGCACCAGATGACGAGTTGTGTGACCAAAAAATCACGTTCTGGAGAAGTGTGACTTAAGTGCACATCCAGGACGAGTTGTGTGACCGCTGGTGCAAATAACTCCTAATTATATAGTGCACAATGACACAAGCCTTTTTTTATGGCACGAATTATCGCTTATGGAGAAATCACATGATTTGTGAATTACAGACTATGAGTCTACATATAGAGCGATTTCTAGATGTAGTTTTTCTCTACCAAAAGGATTTTTTAAATCTGTCTTTAGAGGAAAAATTAAATTTTGATACTCAATTAGATTATGGGTTTCAGCATTTCTTGAGCAAAGAAATTCTAGTGTTCTTGATAGTTAATGTCAGACTGTGTTGTCTCATGTGACGTGGACCAAGTTTAAAGAAATATATGGTGGGTCTAATTCTCTTGAGATCGATTATTTCTCTGAAGAGCTCCCTTCACCTGCACACATCATGAAGATTTCCAAGTTGCTTCCACCTCCTGTCATGAATATTCAGCAATGTCGTCCACTCCACCAACACGTGCCATGTCACAAGGTAATGTCATGAAAATAGTTGTTTACTCATTTAGAAAAAATCATAGACAGAAAGATGTTTCTTTACACCAATCTTATAAAATGTTTTAATCTGCGCATAGGACAATTTTTTTGGATATGTTTCGATGGCGATTATACTCTTGTTTTGAAGTCATGCATATGAAGATGGCTATATGTTTGCGTTCTAGGAATGTGCTATATTGTGTTACGGCGTGAAATACCGCGGTTAATATATACTCTTTATCTAAAAACAAGAATTCCCAACCACTCCCATAAATGAGTTTACCGACAAACAATTCCAGTTCGTATGAAATTGGACTGGTTCCTTTGTTCAACCTAAAACCTATGTTTCTCTTCCGATGTAAAGTATGTAACCCCATACCCTCTAAACATTTAAGTCCTAATCCTCTAAACATTATATTTGAAATGTCCAGACATTATAAAGTTTGCAACAAAAAATTTGTTTGAAAATCTCGTATGATATTTCACCAGCAATATTCGGTAACCACGATTATTAAAATCCCGTACTGTCCAGGATTTGTTTCTGACGGGCCGGTACCCAAACCGTGCCTATGATTTCTCTCCAAATGATTATATTTCCTCTAAAGTATTTCTTTTCTAATGCTCATGTTTTAGATTTGGCACGGCATAGCGGGTATAAAAGGAAAAATCACGACGCCATGCAAAGGCGGTGCGCTAAGGCGCGCATATCGTGCTAGTAATGTTGAAGTGCAAAATAATTCTACAACTCCGGGCTTATTCTTTAAACAGGACAACCATGGACTTGGGACTTGTGATCAGAGTGACAAAGGAGTACGCCCATGATGCAAAATGTCGATATGTCCATCCAAAAAGGCGATTACACTGACAAAGTAAGTATTTATTACGTTGACACGTAGCACATCAAGGAAGTTGTGACGTAGGAAAAATACTATGAAGAACAGTTGGACTGGAAGGAAATACAGACGATAGGGTGGTTGATACAGAAGCTCTTATAGACCACGATTACACGAACATGAGGGAAACGCCGATGTTTTTTGTTTCGGCCGGTGTTAGCCAGAGGCCTAAAGTCGCAAGGTGAGTTTCAGTTATCAAGCCGTCACGTGAACCGGAGGTTATCATGGGCGCCCAGTAGGGATATCAGGAATCTTCACCAGCGGGCCGTTAATGGTACTGGTGCCGGTAGGTCCGGTACCAGTTCCGGTAACGCCCGGCAAGTCAGGCAACCCCAAATCCTTGGCCTCGGCGACGCCACCACCGGCTCCCCATGCCGCCGCAAGTGCGCCGTCCTTGTCGGTCAGCTCCCTCCCATCGCAGTACGCGAGCGCCACCAGTAGCAGGAGCGCGATGGCGACACACTTTGCCATTTCTAGCCGGGAGGTTCTGATCTAGTATGAAGCAGTAGTGAGGACTGAGGAGATATCCTTGTGTGTGGCTGTGTTTGCGTGAGCTTGGGTGTGAGCTTAGCATCGCACCAAGAGTTGCAGGGTTGCGATGCATCGTCGGCGCAGGAGAGGAGGATAGAATAGGTAGACGTCACGACATGCGGTGGGCCTCTCCTCATGGGGCTGCAGATAGCTTCGTCTGGCCGTGAATCCATGCCGACTGAAGGCAAGCTTGTCGAATTGGTTTGTGTTTCTCCACGAGATGTGTGAGTTTTTATGCCCTTGGAATTTTGTGTGCTAGTTGCTGGTGGAGACAAGCTTGGCTGCTTCCGCCAGTTGGTCTCAGACGACTTGCCCGGCCCAGGACAATACCCCGGCCCGATGAGGCAAACACCTTGCCGGACTTGGTTCAGTCCCCCGCGGCTTCCGGCCAGTCGACGGACGGACGGCGACGTTGAGCTGGGCGATGCATGCATGCTTAGCACCTCTGTACATGGTTAGCACGGTGTGATCGTCTGAGCGCCTTCCTAGGACTAGGAGATACGAAACGGAAGCAGCCACCGCAGTGCACTTGCCTAGAGCTCATATCTGATTCTTCTACATCGCCCTGCAAAACGCGTGTTGCTAGCCTTTCATGGATCGCCACTAGAGAGCAGCTCTCTCACTGCTGTGAAGATCATTGTACCACAAGCGTATTGCAGGATGCAATTCAATTCTGGGTTAATGTACAGGGCGGTCAACTACGGAGTAGTCATAGTTAGCAGTTCTTTTTTCTAGCGAACTATGTACAGCATTCACAAAATTGCCTTCATACCTACAAGTGAGAGCAACATCTGATCTCAGCCTTCATAAAAACTAGTCATAGCTTGCAGTAGAGCGCAAAGCAGCAAACACACGTCTGATTCTGCAACATCACCATCGATCACCACTCATGCATCACGGGCTCATTGCTCCACAGCAGCATGCAGAATCTGTTTTCCGAATACCAAAGCTGAAACGAACATGTAAGATCTTCACCCAGAGACTTATCATTGTTACTGTTGACCTCCTGTAGAAGATACAAAACTCATAAAACGTTAATACAGAAGGAAAAAGATTGCAGAAGACGGTACACCAGTTGCTGTGTAGCTAATATTACACTGAAAAGCCTAGTTCACATATTTTAATTAAAATAAAGCAGAAGGAGAAACTGCATGGCCTACAAAAACCATCTAATTTGACATGAGGCTAACTAAGACATTCAATGCACAATTTCAAATTCACAAAAATAAGCTGGCTATGCTAAGTTCACAAAAATAAGTTGGTCATCCTAAGATCTTAAAACACCAAACTGTACCAGCAGATTCTAGGACCTCATTCATGATTTTGGAAAGATCTGTGCCTATACGGCTATACCAACTGCCAAGATAGCAAGATACACAAGCGGAGAACCAAAACAGATTCAGACATAAATATAATATAATAATGTAACAGTTTATACAATAAAGGAAATGAAGATAGAACTTTAATAGATGAACCTACCATTGACATGATTTGAATACCAGTGTATCTATTTTCTGCAGGTATGAGGTGGCCCCACCACCGGTAACACAAATCTTCACAAGTTAGGCTCCAGATGATAATCCCATCCAGTTTCTTTGCTGTCAGAAAGTGTGCAAGAAGGATCAGTAAGCTCGGTACACTGGACGGGACACAGAGTATTGCTAAACATTTGGTTCCATTGGATAATACATCAAAATCATGGTCTACTTTTGTACAGAAAACTGATTATATACCAAAACAATCTACTTTAAAAACTGTTTTCGGTTAAGAGCAAACTTCTTTGAGTCTCAGAGATAACTATCACTTTCAGGATACAAGAGTGTTCCATCAAAGAAAGGCAGTTCAGCAAAATCGCTCACAAACAGCCATATGTAACATCCTGCATGGCAACTTTGTACAAGAATTACATGAGAGTTCCTGAGATTGGTGAGATATCCAGGGACTATATAAGTTACACGTCACAATTTACTGTTACACGGGGCTCTATAAAATTTACTGCTAGGAGAAGTTCTTAGGATTGGTGAACATTAGGCATATTAAATCAAGAAAACAGGAATGTTACCTACGGTAGGTTTTTTCTCTACAGAGAAGTTTTTTAAAATCGTCGCATGTGGATCATAAGTCGATATCTCATCCAAGAAATAGATGTACTCATTTACACACCACTTCCATAACTGATCCACATCGTTATAGATGGAAAGAAACAATAGTTATATCGAGAATGTCATCACAGTCCCAGTTGCACCATATCACACGCTGGTCATAAGCCATAACAGTTCTGAAACTAGGAAATGCAACAATTAGTGAGTCAAAATGGAAAAGTGACCACCAGCACACAAATGTATTAGTTCATGGTTTGGTAGCTAGTGCTAACCATGGTGTGGAATAAACACTGCTATAGCCTACAAGCCAGCGTTAGTGCTTTTTAAGCCACGCAGTTTAGCTAGGGGTTTAGATAAAAGTTGAGGCCATAATCTGCTGAGTTAACGCTAAGGGTTTAGATAAAAGTAGCTGTTGTGCTGCATGAAAATAAAATGATTTTGGAGAATTTAAAGTAGTGAATTATTTATATATAGCTGTTGTGCTACTGTGTATACTGAATTGTTTATATAAACATAACACGTAATACATTCAAGTAACAATGCAGTATCGCTCGAAGTTTCATCATCATCTGACAAGTGTGGTACAATCATCTAGCCTGATGTGCGTGCTGATCGAAGCGGCAAACAGCCTGTCATTTCATTTCCTTACAAATACCAAAATCCAGCAGAGCCGCAATAATCTGTCCACTGCAACACATTTTGCTGCAGTTGATTTTCTTTGGCAACCTAATAACAGCAAGCCTGGTATTTGTTTCATTTGGAACAACAGAATAACACAAGACTACACGACAATAGAGTGAGAATATTATCTATCTAGCTACAGCGTTCACTTTCTTCCAAGATTAGCTGGTATAAAATAAACTGCCATGCTCCAGATGACGAGTTTGGTTCTCATAAAGAGACACCGCTGCTTTGGCTCGCAAAAAAATAGTACTAAAATTTCTTCCTCAAGCTATAGCGGTAGTTCTGTCTCCAGTATAACCTGCTGCTTGGGATCAGGAAAACTATAATTTTCTCCTAAATTATAATCTGTATCCTGCGCGCAGGACTAAAACAAATTACCAAGCACGTTCTGATTCTAAATAAGAAATAGCAGATGATGATGATGAGCAGACATCTCTATATACCTGAACCTGGCCATTGGGTTGCAGCAGGTGCCTGCTTAGGATCCTTGATGTCATCAATCACAGCATCTCAGGTGTTAAAGTTTTCGCTAGGGATGCAGCTTGCTCCAAGCAACACCTCGGACACCTGCTTGTGCAAAATCAGGTTAATTAATGGGCACCAATAACGCTTTCACAGATAACAAGGGCCATGCAGCTGCTTCCCCACCATACTAGATTTTTTCCCTAATATCAAAGCTGAAACTATCAGGTCAAATCTTCATCTACAGATCTTACACGAGTTGGAAGTTCCACCCTAAATGGTTTCACATCTATAACCGGAAAGATTTATCACTGACCATTGAATTAGCACCCCACAGCTATCAGCAAAACCTAGGAACAGCTAATATTAGGGCTAGTTAAACAATTAGACAGTCAAGGAAAGAGACAACTCTTAAGGGGGATTGTCTCACAAAAAATAATGTAATAAGTGCATCAAAAAGAAATATCATGCTCTGCACTTCAAGGGTATAAAAAAATGAAACATTACCTTGTGGAATGCATCTTTCATACTTTTTGCCTAGTTCTGAATAGCAGTGTGGTCCAGAGAGAATTATCAGAGGCTGAAGTGAAGATCGTCTCTGAATGCACAAAGATTGCCTTCAGATATTTCACATGTCAAACAGACAATATGGTTACATTTGAGTTGTAATTGACGAACATTATGTCATAAGCTTACCGATATTTCACATTTAAATTGAAGACTGGAGCCTGGGCCAATGTTTATATAGAGATAAACAGTACTACATCAGTATAGAGCCATTAGTAAACAGATGTTGGTCGTTCTGAGATCCAATATTTCTAAATCCCCATAAAAAATATCTGACTTCAATATGTAAGTCTACTCAGAAAAGGTAGGCTGGTTGGTCTACTGCTGCCAGTAACAAAACAAGCACCCTGTTCAGGTGTATTGCCAGGTCCACAAAACCAATGGCATGAAAATACATTTTAGCATCCTGGCATGAGATGGTGATCTGGGTTCAATCTATACCCCACAAGGCAGATTTTTTATTCTGCTCTGCCTAACTTATCGAGGACGGCTCAATACAACCTCTAAGCACCGGACAACCGATGTCGGCTGTGGTATGTGCCCTGCACTGGAATCCATTCATCACATTACTCTGCACTGCAGAAACGTACGGTGGGTCTGACAGAAACTCAACTCCCACCATTTGGCGTCACAATCTAACAGCTTAATCAGCTTCACTGAGCAAGTTCAGCAGGTAACTACATCCAAAACTTGGCCAATCTGTTTTGCCGCATGTGCCTTAGTCCTACGGCGAACCAGAAATAACAGGTTCTTCAACTGAAAAGCTTCGTGATCAGGCAAGAACTATTCCTTTGGGCAATGCTCACAAGCAGCGTTCAAAGCAGCTCTGTTTCTAGTCCTTGCCTAGTCTACCTACCTCTGGGCTCACAATTGAAGTCATAAGGTATCGAAACCCTCTACCCTTTTTCCTTTTAAAAACATTTTAGCAAACAGATGTAAGAAGTTTTGCCCAAGTACCCATCCGAGGAACAAAACCATGGTCCACCATTTGCTTCAAGACATGATGTGCGTCATCTAAGCACTTAACATTACAAAGGCCATCAATTAGCAGCTTGTATGATGAGAAACTAGGCCTCAGACCTTCTGCACTCATCATGCCTACAAGTCCCTTTGCCTCCACGAACATTCTTGAGGCTACAAGGCCATCAAGAAGCACCTGATAAGTCCCCGAATTAGGATGGCAGCCTTCAGACGACATCGACTTAAACAGATCAAACGCAGCGGTCACCCTTCCCTCTCTGCACAGACCAGAGATCAATACATTGTAAACAACCGCGTCCGCCTCAATTTCCTCCTTGCGCATTCTATCAAACAGCTCAAATGCCTCATCCACTCGACTGTTCTGACAGAGGAAATGCATCAGCGTCGAGTAGGTCTTCGCATTAGGTAAGCACTCCTGCTTCGGCATCTCATCCAACAGCGAAACAGCCTCATCGAATTTTCCGAACTGGCACAGACCCTTGACAAGGATATTGAAGCAGCAGGTGTCCAGCGCCACGCCCAGCCTCGGCGCGCTCGCGTACACCTCGTGGACAACCTCATACTGCCGCTTGCACACGAGCATGTGAAGAACATAGTTAAAGGTCTTCGTGGAAGGCCAACAATTGTACCCGGGCATCGCGTAGAGCGTATCCATTGCTTTCTCGGGTGGTTGGCCACATTGCCGTACATCTTGATCAGCCTGTAAAAGAACTCGTCGGAAAACCTGAACTTTTCAAGCCTCGCCCTGGCCAGCAACTCCTCCACGTCGCCGAACCTCCTGGCGCCGGCGAGCCGGTCGATCATCAGGCTGTAGAGGGCCTCGCTGGGCTTGTAGTCTCTCCGGGCGCAAGCTTTCTTGAACACGCTGGTTATGAGAGCGGCGTCCCGTATGCTCGCGAAGATCTTGAGGACCTCGTTCGGGGCGAGCCAGTCCTTGTGGTCCAGTCGACGGACCCAGTGGCCGTCGTCGCAAACCGTGGAGCGGAGCTTCAGAAATGGGGGAACCGCGCGGCGCGCTACGGATCTCGACATGCTCTGCTGCAGTGAGGTGGGGAATTAGGTGGAGTTTGGGGCACCAGATGAACGGGAGCGTGTTGGGGAGGTGGACGTGTAGGGCGTACGTGACCAGGAGGAGGACTGTGCTTGGGGACTGCCTTGTTGCCGGCGGCGACTGTGGGAGGACTGAGAAGAGAGGACAGGAGAGGCGGGGGCTCCGGCGGCGGCGATGTGGCCAGACAGGACTGGCATGGTGTGCTTTTGGCCCATAGTACATAGGAAGGCCCAACTCAAATGTTCACTACTGTAACAAATTATATGTCACTCACACAAGATGACCGCGTGGCCTAATGGATAAGGCGCTCGCCTCCGGAGCGGGAGATTCTGGGTTCGAGTCCCAGCGTGGTCGCTTTTTACCTCTACTTTCGTTCTTTTGCGATTTCTAGATATATTACTAGGGGTGGACAATGGGAAAATCATTTTTGGCTCACTGGGGTAGATGCACCCACTAAGCAAAAATGGCATTTAAAATTTTTAAAAACAAAATCGGATTTCAACACACATATTCTATGTTCGCACAAAAAAATCATGAAAGAATGATATTTTTGTGGCCTTTGTATAGAAGACAAATTCCAGTATACAAAATGAATTTAAACAAAATGACATGTCTTTTCCAACAAAATTATGTGTGAATACAGAATATGCGGATGCACACCCGACATTTTTTTGGAACTTTTTGACATTTTATAAATATTTCAAAACTATTTTTCTTAATGGGTTCATCACATCATGTCATGGACAATGTCCATTATTAGTGTCGTTGCGATAGTTTTGTACCGGTGGCGGTTGTATAGGAGATTTGCTATGGTTTGCGATTAATGAAAATCATCACGTATGTCAAATATTTCTTTTCCCTGTTTACATTTACTGTTACACCGCTACATTTAGCTAAATTGTCGTCAATCGGAATGGCCTCCTTACCTTTTTTTTACATCGCCCCCAATTTCATTTTGAAATCAAAATTGACGAGTTCAGTTTATTTACATCAATTCCCATCATGAAATGGCTTCCTTACTTAAACAGCATATAAACCATATTTATTGCATTTTAAACTATTGTTTTTAAGAGAAGTTTTCAAGGACCGTTCGTAAAATATGGCTAGTAACTGTCTCGCAGATTTTGTGAGGACAGAGTTATGCACAAATGTCTGGCTTGGCTTGGGACCGGAGGTTTTATCTCCGATTTTTTACCAAGACCCGCTTGTAAGCCCTATTGGTTAATAAATAAACCATTTTACCCGCAAAAAAAAAGTTTTCAAAATACGGTTAGTGTTTGGATGTGAGTTAGAACTCAAAAGTTAGCATATTTAAATGTAAGACGTTTTCGGTGTTAACTCAGATACAGCATGGTGTAGGAATCTGTCTTTTTTTTTTGAGGGCACGCAGGAATCTGTCATGATATGCTGATCTTGCATTTTGCTTTTCATTTGTGTACTCTGTGTAGCACCAAAACGGTCGTTGGAAATTGTGACGGAATGTAGCTGAAACAAATTGACCTGACCAAACTCCTTGTAAACGCAAAGTCTCATGCATGAGACCTGCTGCGTGGTCGATACGTGTGCCAGGCTGCAGCCTGTTAACAATGCGTACTACTCCCTCCATTCACAAATAGATGTCTTAACCTAGACCAAATTTGCATGTATCTACACGTAATTTAGTGTGTAGAGAAATGCAAATTTAGACTACATTGAGACATCCTTTTGTTTACGGAGGGAGGGAGTACAAAAGACATAAGTTAATGGGTGGGTTGTTGGATGTTTCATTTCTAACATATTTTGTGCGGGCCGCCACAATAATCTTGGCGAACGAGCGAAAGGTCAAAATTTTATGCACGATCAAGCAAGATAAGCTCTGGAAAATTACACTTGACCTACTACGTACCATTATTCTCCATATTTTCTTGGAGTGTTAGCTTTTCCTATCCGCAGAAACGGAAATTTCAGTAAAAAAAGTGTCACTTTTGGCACATGGGTCGTAATGGTCGTGTACAACGTCACAACTCACAACTAAATGGACTATTGAAAACCTACATATGTTACTATGATAGTGGATGCATGTGTTTTAATGGAAATTTCAACTGCTCCCACGACCTCCACATCCAGAAGATCCACACGGTTTGATGCAAGGTTTCAAACATCAGATGTCGGACCCATATAGGTTTTTGGCTTAGCTCACATATCCGATGACACATAGACGATATGTAGTTGATCTGGGAAAAATAATCAATTTTATTATTTAACATTTTTTAATAATTTTTCAAGCACAAATAAAACATATAATATACGCAAGCAAGAATGACAAGTGTGAGTTTGAAAAAACATATAATATACTCAAAAAAGCTAGCATAAGTGCATAAATACAAAATAATCAGTTTAAAAATTCTTAATGCACCATAAGAAATTATGTTATGCATGTGTCATCATGTAGTAGTATGCATTACTTTAATAATTTTGTAATGATTTACATGGATAAGTTTTTATTTTTACCATTTTCTAAATGTGCATCACATATCGTTCCATATCAATTAAAATAACACAGACCAAACATCGTCACCATATGTAGATTAGAGATACGTTTAAGATAAAAAAATAATGTGAAAAATGGCATTCCTTATCTAGTATGCCAAATTGTTATACATTGGTCGTATTGGCCCGCGCATATTCTGAACCTTGGTTTGATGAAGGAAATTAAAACTCCATTGCGACATCGTCAACCAAAATTCCAAATAGTCCGGACAAAAGAAAGGTAATGTCAATCTAAGTAGAATCATCATCGCCCAGTCGTTTTCAAGTGCGCAAACAACTACTCCAATTAGCAAATAATTTCATCACCACGACTTCGTCCAAACGTTGGCTCCACAAGATCATATTGTCATCAAATTCAAGCTTCTACAAGTCAGTGGAGATGTATGCTGCAAACTAAAACCCATAAAAAGTACCATTATCTGCGTCAAGTTTCCACCCATAATGGTGCATGAATTGATTCCACAATCGATATTAGGCACGTGGTTACCCTGTTTAAACAAACATTCAGTGGGGCTGTAAGAAGATATTAGCAGATCGATCCTACGTAAGCCAGTAATGCAGTAGCTATATCGTGGAAGCCTACTCAAACAACACAGTGAATTACTCGTGATTAGTGACTAGTGTACCATGCATGTTGCTCCTCGAGCATGCAGCCTGCCCACTACTCCACGGTCACCTTTGTGCCTGTATAAATAGACATCCTGAGACATGCTTGCAGCGTACAACTAGCTCAAACACCAGCTTCCATCCTCACACTGACAGAGACACTCTTAGGTCTTGTAGTGAAGGAAAGAACCATGGCGGCTTCCCGTGCTTTGACGGCAGCGCTCGCTGTGGTGCTACTTGTAGTTTGCTCCTCCGTGCCTCGTATTCTGGCCTCTGACCCGGGCAGCTCCAGGACTTCTGTGTTGCTGATCTGATGAACCCTGGTATATATAAAATTCCATCTTCATTTACGTGCCTAATTTCGTTCGTCTATCATGCATGCGTTCATGCGATCGATGTGGGCCACTATCTATAAGAGGGGTGTCTAAAATCAACGGATAAATTCTTCTGTCTAAGTCAATGACGATATTGTATATTGATTGTTTTATTGAATAAAAGTTAAGTCGTTGCACCCTTCATAGACTGCAGTATGTAGCTTGCTCAATTTAGAAATAGTAAATTATTTTTTGTGATAAGTAAATCATATAATTGTCTGTGTGTAACCATTTCTCAGAATTCTGATGTCTTAGTACTAGTAGACGATTCGAAATGTCGATTCCCTTTTTAAAAAATACTATTAAGAAATTATACACACTCATCGTCGTCTTATGTACATGTATCAGCCAAGTTAGAAACAACAAATACATATTAAATCGGTTTTCGGCCAGTTTCCTTATGAACTGGCCAATACATTTCTTCTATATCATTGAAAAGGCAAATTTTTTGCCTAGTTTCAAAAAAAAAAAATTACAATTTAACCTTGTGCGTGTGTACATCTCGATGCATGCAGTGTTCGTGAATGGGTTCGTGTGCAAGAACCCTAAGATGGTGATGGCGAACGACTTCTTCCTCCCTGGATTCAACGTCCCGGGGAAGCTGAACGCGCAGGGCTCCGCCGTCACAACAGCTTCGGCTCTCCAGCTCCCCGGTCTCAACACCCTAGGCATCTCCTTGGTGCGCATTGACTACGGCCCAAACGGGCAGAACCCTCCTCACACGCACCCACGGGCTACGGAGATCCTGACGGTGATCAAGGGCCAGCTCCTGGTCGGCTTCGTCACCTCCAACCAGGCCGACGGCAGGAACCTGCTCTTCACCAAGCAGCTGGTGGAGGGCGACGTCTTCGTCTTCCCCCAGGGGCTCATCCATTTCCAGCTCAACAACGGACCGGTGGCTGCGGTGGCCATCGCCGCGCTCAGCAGCCAGAACCCTGGGGTGATCACCATCGCCAATGCCGTGTTCGGATCCACGCCGCCCATTAATGATCTGATACTGGCCAAGGCGTTCATGACCGAGAAGGCCACGGTCGACTGGATCCAATCCAAGTTCGCGCCGGCCATGAGCGGCAACAGCAGCATGGGAGGCGGCGGTGGCGGCTACTACCCTGGCATGAGCAAGAAGCCCTGATTTAAAGCTGGAAATCCAATACCTTAATAATAATTTAAAGCTCGATACATTTGTTAGTAAACAAATTAAGAATATGAAAGCCACTGTATACTAGTAGTTTGTGTTGATCGAGGAGTACTCATTAGCTCTCGATCTAAGTCGTGTTGAATAAAGTGGCGAAATACAACAAAATGTGCTGCCTCTACTCAATGTGGAACAAAATCCAAATGGTTTGTGTTTCTTCCTTGGAAGTATGATCAAAACTTGAGTCTGCTCGTGGTAGTAACCTGTCAAACTGGTCGTTTTGGAAACTTGAAGGGGCTCTATCCCTGAACCCAGGCTATACGGCTAGTCATGTACCTCTTCCTCGAATTTACTAACAAAGTCGGAGGTGGCAAGGAGATGAAATTCCATCATACTACTGAATAATAAGACGTTTTAGTAGGATAAATTAGCATACCAAAACGTCTTATAATAGGGACTGAGGTAGTACTAAGGAACTACGACTTCACAAGTTGGAGGACTGGTGGAGCATATTGCCTTTACCGGCTCATGATCAATGGCATGAAGGTCGAAGACATAGCTTCGAGTTTGGGTGGCCACCGCCAGCTTAGGATATCCTTGATCACGAGTTCACCATCGCGACTTCACTACGAACGCTGATGTGGGATTGAATAGAGATAGTTTTAATATCCTACCCCTGCATTGCATAGCCTGTATAGGACATGTGGGACTCAAGGTGGAAAGCTTTATACGATTCGCCACAAGATTACTCAGAAGGTATCTTAAGTTTCAACCGAGACTCATCCCCTCTCGGGAGTGCTGGATGTTGTCTCCCTCCCTATAATTTGCTCCTTGGGCCTTTTTCACCCTATCTCTGATAAACGAAAAAAAAATCAGGTGAGAGCCTTGTGCTCCTCCAGGTGACCCCTCGAAAAAAATAGTTTCAAAGGAGATATAAAGGACAAGGCGGCCTGCTCTGGATGTGGGGACTCTCAATTATGTCTATGGAGGACTCCCATTCAAAAGGAAGGTGACGAACTCCTATGTAGGACTATATAAAACATGACTCAAGGAGTAGAGATTTGGTACACCCGAGCACCAGTGCTCCTGCCAGTTTAAAAAAATTGAAAATCATATTTAAAAGTTCAATAAAAATCTGAAAAAAATCACACATGTTCTTAATGAAATATACTATAAGCGTACAAAATTTCAATGCAAAATCTTTTGTATTATGGGCTACACAAAAATAACAAATGTACAGATCTGAGTATAGCGTATAATGTATAGTTTCAAATTTTCAACTTTTGTCATTTTTGTGTAGCCCATATTGCAAAAGATTTTGCATTGATATTTTACACTCTTATAGTATATTTCATTAAGAACATGCGTGATTTGTTTCAGAATTTTTGTGAACTCATAAATATTTTTTTCAATTTTTTTAAACTGGCAGGAGCACTGGTGCTCGGGAGCCAAAAGCATTTTCCGTGACTCAAGGCGCTACTAAAGATCCAAGCTCTTCGGATCTATAGAAACACAAGCCATCAAAGTCAATGTCAGTACCATAGATTCGTCAAGCGCATCCATCTTAATTCATCGGTTACGCCATTGTAATATCATGTATATCATCCCCATATAATACAAAATCCTTGTCTATTTGAGCATCCGGTGACCCGAGCGTTCTTACCGGCAAACATAATAAATTACTCCACGAGTATGCTCGTGTGGTCTTGATATCTCCACGACTTTATCCGTCGACAACTACCTACAAATATTTATTCATACATAACTCAATAAAATCATTAACTAGTCCAAATGAGTTATTGAAACCACATTGTTTTATCCCTAGACAACCACCTGTGGAGCATTTCTTCATATATAATGAAATCATTAAAACCATATGAATTACTAAAACCACACTTAGGAACTACATGCACTTTCACGCTACATAACGTGTCTTCGCAACAATGCCTCTCCTTCGGCAGTGATTATTATTATAAAAAACTAGCAAATGGGAATTAAAAACAGTTAACATATAAATTTTAATTTGTTGCCATTTAAAATTTTGTTTTCTTAGAGAAGTTTTCAAACAACCATAAATATATTACCCCTAAAAAATGTATCTGAGTTAGAATTGAAAAGTTATCAGATTATTACTCCCTCTAATCCTAATTATAAGATGTTTTAGATATTACAATGTGGACATATGGACTAAAATAAGTGAATATACGAATATGAGAAAACTGAGAAAAGCTAAACATTTTATATTTAAAAACGGATGGAGTAGGTGAGATTTTTCGGCTTTGACTCTAAATGATACGGCGTGACGCAAGACTTAGTCAAGTAGAAGGCAAAATCCCATGCATGAGGACTCTGGTGTCTGGTGGTCGATACGTGTACCCAGTGTGTACTAGGCTGCAGCTTGCTAGCAAGCGTATTGAGCGGTACCAAATAAATGATTACTCGAATCAGGGTTTTGTGCATAAAGACTTCGCTGACCCGTCAAAAGGGGTCCCAATCCCTGGGATGGCTAAAATCCAGTAGCCGAAAGCATCACTAGCTCGCATTCATGACATTCTCACATAAACCCACGAAGCCGGGTGCTATTAGTCGTTACAGAGGGTTGTTTGGGATCCCATTTCCAACATATTTCTTGCGGGACTGTGACTTCTCTTGCTGCGCGCGCGCAGCCGCCACACTAATCCTGGAGAACGAACGAAAAGTCAAAATGCTGAGCACGATCAAGCAAGGATAAGCACTGCAGAATGGCACCTGACCTAATACGTACCATTATTCTCAGTATTTTCTTGGCGTGCTAACTCGCTGATCCGTACGCATAGGAACAGATTTATCAGTAAAAAACTGTCACTTGTTGGCACATGTCGTGGGTTGTTGGGAAACACTGTCCGGCGTCACAACTGAGTGGAGTCTATAGAAAACCTTGTTAATATGCTAGTGGATGCATGTTTTTCTATAAGAAAACTTGTATTGTTGTTCTCACGGCCTCTACATTCACAAGATGTACACGAAATTATAGGGTTTGACTATTTGGACCATATAAGTGGTTGTGTCATTAAGAAGATGCACAAAGTCAATATGCTTCGGTTATTACATCATCTTTGTGCAAGGGTTTATCAGGTCCATATCTATATCCATTTTGACTTTAGCAAACCGGATATCCGACATTATATCAGATTATCTATAGATAATTGGGTGGGGGGAGTGGTTGCATTTTTAGCAATAGTGTTTTTCTAACATAAATCAAATCTATGACAAAAATACAAAAAGCTTATATGACAAGTGTAATTAGAATTTAGATGTCTTTGGTTGGGTAAGAAATGCATAAATGAACACTTGATAAATTGTTAATGTATCGTAAAAAAATAGATTGTGCATGCTCTATAATTGTAGTATGCATCATTTTACTATTTTCATGAAGATTTAAATGTAAACTTTATTTTTACCATTGCGTCAAATATCGGCCATATTGACCGATATACCTTTTTAATTTAAAAATGTGTAACAAAAATGACGTTTCTGGTTTGATATGCTACATCGGTATAGCTAGCCCACCAATTTGATATATCAATCTCATCGGCCCGTATATTGAACCTTGCCTCTATGAATGATAAGAAGTCCATGGCCAACGTCATCATCCAAACACTCTCGACAAAAGAAAGGCGATATCGATATAAGTACAATCAACGTCGCCCAGTGATCTGCAAGTGCGCAAACAACTAGTTAGAAAAGAATTGCATCACCACGACCACCAAAAACCCACACGCTCATACTGTCCTCGAATTCAAGCTTCGGCAAGTTCATGGATGTATGTTGCAAACTACTCCCTCCGTTCACAAAAGGATGTCTCAATCTTTTCTAAATTTGGATGTATCTACAAACTAAAATATGTCTACATACATACAAATCTAGAAAAGATTGAGACATCCTTTTGTGAACGGAGGCGTATAAAACCCAAAAGTAAAATTATCTCTTCGTCAACATAATGGTGCATTTATTGATCCCACAATGGATATAAGGCACGTGGTTACCCTGTATAAACTAGCAGTTAGTGGGGCTGCAAGAAGAAATTAGCACATCGATCCTACGTAAGCTAGCAATGTAGTAGCAGTATCGTGGAAACCTACTCAAACTACATGGTAAATTAGTGACTGATTATATAGTTAGTGTACCATGTTGTTGCTAGAGCATGCAGCCAGCCCACTACTCTGTGGCCACCTTTATGCATGTATAAATAGACATCCTGATACATACTTGCAGCGTACAACTAGCTAGCTCAAACACTAGCCTACATCCTTACACTGACAGACATTGTTAGGTCTTGTTAGTGAAGGAAAAAACCATGGCGGCTTCACGTACTTCCACTGCGCTGCTTGCTCTGGCGGTAGTGGTCCTGGTTTGCTCTTCAGTTCCTCGTGCTATGGCGGGTGACCCGAGCCCTCTCCAGGACTTCTGCGTTGCTGATCTGATGAACCCTGGTATATAAATCCATCTCATTTTAGATGATGGATTTTCGTTTACGCAACATGCATGCCTTGCATTTGCATGATCGATGGGGGTATGGGACAGGGACACTAGATGAGAGAGTGTCTATTCCAAAATCAGCCGAAAATTGTTATTCCAAATCAATCAGTGCCGTATCCAATGGGGGTGCCATGGCACCTTTCTCTGGCGGCAGTGGTCCTAGTTTGCTCTTCAGTTCCTCGTGTTATGGTGGGTGACCCGAGCCCTCTCTAGGACTTCTCCGTTGCTGGTCTGATGAAACCTGGTATATAAATCCATCTCATTTTAGATATCGGATTTTTGTTTAGGCAACATGCATGCCTTGCATTTGCATGATCCATGGGGTATGGGACACTAGCCGAGAGAGTGTCTATTCCAAAATCATCCGAAAACTGTTATTCCAAATCAATCGATGGCGTATCCAGTGGGGGTGCCATGGCACCTCCGAAAAAAACCACATACGTTTTAATATAGTGATCAACTAGGCTTATTCTAGGTGTATTAATGTGTTAAAAGATAATTATACTTGATATATTTAAGCCATGAACAATGAGTTGGCACCCCCGGTGATTTGGTCCTGCATCGGCCACTGAAATCAATGATCCTGAATGTTGATTGTTTTATCCACTAAAAATCAAACAAAAAAATTGCGTGCCTCCAGGCTTCTGCATCCGATTATCTTATAAAATTTGTATAGTTACAAAGTTTCTAAATCATATGTAGCTTGATTGATTTAGAAGTAACTATTTTATAGTTATCAGAGAAATACTACCTCTATCCGAAATATAAGATGTTTTAACTTTTTCCTGATCGGATGTATATATCTAGATATGACTTAGTGTGTAGATTCACACATTTAAGTACATATCTAGTCCATATCGAAATATCTAAAACATCTTATAATTTGAAACGGATGGAATAGTTTCAGCAAAGCTGACATAGAAATAGTGAATCTATATAGTTTTGTTGATGGATAAATTCAAATAATTTAATTTTGTGTATATGATTCTATTGCATTTGACATGGTGTGTGCGCAAATATTATTCTGACTCAGAAACAGCGGAAGCACGAATTCTCATCATGTCTAAATTGACGATCATTAGATGAGTTTAATTTTGTGCATGTACATCTATCCATGCATATGCAGTGTTTGTAAACGGCTTCGTGTGCAAGAATCCGAAGCTGGTGGTGGCGAACGACTTCTTCCGTCCTGGTCTGAACATTCCGGGCAAGCTGAACGCGCAGGGCTCCGCCGTGACTTTGGTGTCGGCGCTGCAGCTTCCGGGGCTCAACACCCTGGGCATCTCCCTGGCGCGCATCGACTTCGGCCCCAACGGGCAGAACCCGCCGCACACGCACCCTCGCGCCACGGAGATCCTGACCGTGCTCAAGGGCCAGCTCCTGGTCGGCTTCGTCACCTCCAACCAGGCCGACGGCAGGAACCTGCTCTTCACCAAGCAGCTGATGGAGGGCGATGTGTTCGTCTTCCCCCAGGGTCTCATCCACTTCCAGCTCAACAACGGGCCCGTCGCCGCCGTGGCCATCGCCGCGCTGAGCAGCCAGAACCCCGGCGTCATCACCATCGCCAACGCCGTCTTCGGTTCCACGCCGCCCATCAGTGATCTGATACTGGCCAAGGCGTTCATGACCGAGAAGGACACCGTCGACTGGATCCAGTCCCAGTTCGCGCCGGCCATGAGCGGCAACAGCAGCATGGGCGGCGGCGGCGGCGGCGGCATGGGAGGCGGTGGCATGGGAGGCGACGGCAACTATACCGGAGGTGGTGGCGGCGGCTACTACGCCGGCATGCGCAAGAAGCCCTAAGCTATGCCGGCAATCCATATCGCCTTTTAATAATTTAAGATCATACATTTGCTAGTGAACAAAACATACCAAAGCCACTGTATAGTGTACGCTGTGGCCGGCTGGCGCGCGTACCAGTAGTAGTTTGTGTTGACTGAGGAGTACATAGTAGCTCTCTCGGTCGTAGTATATCGAATAAACAGTGGCGAAATATTGCATCGGTGGTAATGGGTAGCCAAGAGATGCTGCCTCTACTCTATGTGGAATAAAATCCAAAGGGTTTGTGTTGAATATCTTCTCTGTGACGGAATGATCAGCAGTTGAGACCCCGATTTTTCAGTTCGTAAGACTTGCATGAATCACTCTGATTGAACTATTCAGTTCTCAAGATGAAGATTTTCAAGCCTCGGTTACATGAGACAAAACATGACCGTTCTTCTAAACGAAACAACCGACAGTTTAGACTGCTCAAGCCATTTGTACTTTCCCAGCAGCCGCGTCGACACAATGATTTCTGTTCTTACGTTGATGGCGCGCTGCATCAAACAAGTGACACATCACGCGAGTTTTCAGTTGACCAGGCATCGCGTCATCTGATTATCACCAGTTGGTTGTAGGGGCACAGAGATTACTTTCCTTCGATTGTTTTATTCTCTTGAACGGTCAAACATTATTACAGACGCAACACCACACATCTGAATTCCAAATCCATACTTTCAGAGTACCGAAGCCATTGCAGCTTTCATTTTCAGACATACAGTTCAAGCCAACAGCCAAAAATTGCAGAAGCGAGCAGATACATTATGACAGTGCTAGCAAGATAAATAACCCTAAGAGCAGGAGGAAGTAATGCAGACTCCGAGCGCAAGCAGCGGCAGTGAAGATGTAGGAGGCCGCCACCCATCCAGTCTCCTATAATCATCCCAGACTTCAAGGGAGAACAGCGTGCATCCATTTTTTTATCTTACAACACTACGATCTGGACAGAACACCCTTTGAGCTGCGATCGAGTCAGACAAGATACAGTCAGGGATGCTAGTGTATGAAAAATCAGAGGCGAGTCAGACATCAACCATATGTTTATTACCATCGTGAAGCAATAACAAACAACTGTTTTTATGCTTTTACAGAATTGTCTGGCTCCAAACAGTTTTTGAAACTTCGACAATATAGCAACCATAGACTGAGAATTCCAGAACAACATATATGCAGTAAGTGAGGACGAACCTGGGGATAGTGCCGCGTCGGCGTAAGTCGTATTCTGTTGCTTGCCGAAGGGCCCTAGCAAATGCTTTGAAAGATGCCTCGATGATATGGTGTGAGTTGTTCCCCGCAAGCTTTGAAAATAAAATAGGAGTGAGCGCACGGTCATGCCAATTTAGTTCACTTAATATGGGAGGAAAACGATTATCTGGAATTCTGTTGAACCAAAGCTTAGGAGATGATTTCTTTGAAACTGAAGCAAAATATACCTGACGGATGTGAAGCGTCATCCCAGATGTATTCACAAGGGACTGGAAAGAGTGCTCAACAAGCTGTCATAAAAGTAATTAAATTATTGTTTGCCTTAATTGATAGATGCAACATGCGGTGTAAGAGGATCTCAATGCTCTAATTAAAAAATGACTAACTGGTCTAGTAAATATCTGTCCCCAAATATCGTTTGAAGAGGAAAAACATAATCCAAAATAAAGCTGAACAGAAAATGTCAGATTTGACGATGAAATTTTTGCTATGCCTGACATAAACAGATGAAAGATCAAAAACTTTTGGAACCAACATAGCAGGCAATTGAAAGCAATTGTCAAAATCTCACAAATTACCTGTGTATCATATGTGCCAACTCGCCCAGTAGGAATACTTAAGCCACAGCTCAAATGTGGTCGACCAGATAAATCCTGGGTAAAGGGACTGAAATAATGACCCACAGACATCTAAAGCTCAACAAGGCACAGTTTCATCTTTAGCAGTTATTTGATTATTGAACATGATAATAACTGTCAACTGACAAGTGAATATCACAATCGTCAAACAAAAAAAAAATCAGGAATTAAGATACGAAGAGTAAAATAATTGCAACTTTCTCGCAAAAATTCAAGTCTTGAACTTATGTGGGATAGATGAGTAAGAAAAAGTATAAACAGAAACAAACCAAAAGGACTATCATTCTTGATACTAGTCCTGAAAAATCAAAATTTGCGTATAGACCAGCCCATCATAACATTAGGTGTCCATGAAAACACAAGATGACAAAAATAGATTCATGCCTGATTATTCCGAGTGACGAACTAGACATATACAAGTTGATTCAGTTATGTGTTAGCAGAGGGTAAGATGCCCATGAGCTCATAAATGCTAACATAAGCATGCACCCTCCTGAACAGAGGTTGCAGAGAACTGTACATTCATAGCATTTAAATGCAGAAGACGGTCCTGCATACCAGTATAACCTGAACTGCTGCATCATCAAGTGGTGCTGTAAAATGCCCAAACCGGTTAATTCCCTTTCGATCTCCAAGTGCTTGAAGTAACGCCTAAAAGTAAGATTAAAAATGTCATGACAGTTCATTTTTCCTACATATAGGTTGCAGAACATTAAATTTAGGACAAACATCACGGTCAGGCGTCAAGTAGAAAATAGAAACATAGCACACAAATTTAGCAATAAGGTCAAAATGGACATCCTAACTTCTGGTAAGCAATTAATTTATATAACTACTACTTCCAGGAGTGGCTACAAGAAAAGCAGCAATCACCGTTCCAATTGCCAAAGCAATGTCCTCATTGGAGTGATGATCATCAATGTGTGTGTCACCCGTAGCCTTCACATATACGTCAAACAGTCCATGGGATGCCAGTTGCTGAAAGTTGTGAACTCAAAGTTAATGCCTAACTTTGACCGAGGAAAAAAAAAGCACACGTACGCAGCAAGAGTTAGAACCTTCTACTGTCAAGCACAAGACATACACAGAACAGAATAGTAGACCATTCAAAGTGCAGCAGCCTGTGCAAAAGAAATAATTCTCAAGCTTTTCCTTCTTGCATTGGTTTTGGCTACGTTAGCATTTTGCCGTAATTCCTTTTCGCATAATAATATGAGAATTGAGATGTAAGTGTTTGTCGCCTGTAGTGGCCACTTGCTATCAGTATGTCAAGGATGTTAAATAACCAAAGCCATACGTTTCATGCAGATAAACATTAGTTAATAAGAGGAAGAGGTGTAACAATCTTTCCATGGATCACATCACACCAGGAAAGGAAGAAATCAACTAGCATTTCTCCTCCTAATTGCTCAATATCACCTGCAACACATGGAACTCAAAGGGTGGCAGACTTTTCTTCAGCAGGACACTTCAAGTGTAGTCGTGTATACATCACAATCTCCCAATAACAACAGGACTGTTCTAATGGTGCTCTTAAACATGTAAAGTAAGTGTGTCCTACATAAAGGCTTCGCCCATCAGAAATTCAGAACACCACTTGCCGTTTTTATGTGTGTGTGTTTATCAGTTCCGTGGATTCGCGATATTGTATTCTTATGATTACATAGTTCCATTTTACCCTTCTTGCACAAAGAAGTCAGGCTTCTTCTTCACGTGGATGCAGCAGATATCACACTCTTGCTTCAAGCAAACCCCTAGGTCAAGAACAAAATAGCTACGCTACCGCAAGCATATGATGTACACAGTAACAAAAAATTCTGAATCCACAAATACCGACGAGCGGAGTAAACCATACTCACATCAAGCATGTGATCCAGGAACGGTATCCCTGTGCTGCAGTCGGCAACACCAGTGCCATCCAAGTTAATTTTCACATGCACATTTGTCTCCTTGGTTACCCTCTTGACCTCTCCCAACCTAGAAGACACTGGAAAATTTTGAACACAGTAAGTGATCGCTAGAAGGGAAGCTGAACAACAAACAGTGAAACAGATATCACATCATGAAGCAGCGAAGCAAACATCGCCAAAATCAAATCAATAATGAAGAAACCACCTGTGGAGTCTTCAGACGCCACTGGAGAGCCGTTCTCGCCAACGCCGGCGGCAGCCATGATGGCAGGCGACCTCAGGCGAAACGACGAACCGTACGGTCGAGCGGGGAAGGCCACAGCAGCCCCCGACCTCACCAAGGATTTGGGGACTGGAGAGGCCCGCGCGGAGTATAGGCGGCAGAGGGAGGGGGAGATGAAGGGCGCGGTGGTCATCGGCGAGAGCTCGCGGTAGGTACGCAGGCAGGGGAGTCAACGAATCGAAAGCGGGCGAGCCTAGGTTGGGGTTCGAGCTAGTGACTTGGTAATTCGGCCAAAGCTCCAGTGAACTCGAGCTCGCAGAAAATAAGCGCAGCAATAGCGCGGCGATCGGGCGGACTCAGGAATTTGAGAAGATGAGGTGGATCTCTCGAGAGGGCGCCGGCGTGGGAGCACCCGGGGTCGTCGGGCGGCGGCGGTGTGGGCGCAACAAGGAGGAGGAGGAGTGGTCGTCAGCGGTAGCGACTCCGAGGTGCGGGACGAGAGGTTGCATCCTGAGAGACTTGGGTTGGGCCGGACTGATTGGGCCGTGTTGGGTCATGGTGTACTGAACTTGGAAAAGACTACTAGGCCTAGAGAAATAGGCCTGTTGGGGAATAGACAGGTTCTTCTGGTGGTGAACATAGAGTAAGTACATAAACATTAATCCTCAAAAATAAAAGTACATAACCAGTATTGTTCTCTCCCCTAAAAATAAATAATTTATTTGTCAAAAATTGTTCTTTTATTTGTCAACTAATTTTGTTTTGATGTGATATATTTTTTTAAGGATTTTGTGTAGATAAATTTCGATGCGGCATATCGAGCAGAATCAGGTGATGATGATTGAGGCTATGTGTGATCTCGAACGAGGTTCTCGTGGCCGTGCTCGGAATATTGTCGAGCCTTCGGTCCGAATTACAAGTTTGAGGCTTAGTTTGGCAGTGAAGGTTTTTTGAAATCAAAGTATTCGAAACTACAATATTCCTATGCCTAGCGAACCAATACTTCAGTATTGGAAAAACAGGTTCATACCTCTTTTTCATATACTTCAAAAATAGTGTAGTTTCCTAGATACTGAAGTATATAAAACTACAGTTTTGACTAAAACCAAACACCTCAAAGTATTCGATACTTCAATATTTCTGGAAACCAAAGTATTCTTGGAATACTTAAAAAATACAGAGCTCCCAAAAAGGGCCTGAAACTTCAATATACATTGTCGTCTACTAGTCATGATAGTATTTCATCTTGTTAAGATTGATACCATGGAGAAGATGTCTCTAAGATATTTCATTGTAATTTTTACTTTATAGTAGTTACTTTGTAATATCTTGGATAATGGTTCGAACCAGTGTACATGTAATTATTTCGAATATGAATGAAGTCACGGTGTTTCTAAAATAAAACGTAAAATCCTAAGTATTACAATCCTTTTAAATTCATATGAAAATCCTTTTATATAAATAGGCCATTAGTCCTGACAGGGAAATTCTTGGTTAGGCTATGTTTTGTACTTGTTATTTATTTTCTTTTGTGAATCGTTTTTGTGGAGTACTCCCTCCGTCCAAACATAAGTGTCTCAAGTTTGACCAAAACTGGATGTATCTATAAATGAAACATGTCTAAATACATCCATTTTGGGGCAAACTTAAGACACTTATTTTGAAGACGGAGGAAGTACTTGTTGTTGCAAACCCGAATAAGCCGTGCTGTTCAAGCACTGGATATTTTTCCTGTTGAAAAAATCGTACTTAATGCGACGTAGACGCCTGTAAGTAATTTTTTGAGCTCAAAATGGTCGTATCCATTGCTCGAATAGATAGGAGAGGTGACCCAGTTTATAAGGGAAACCGGGTCAAAAAACCGTACAAATACCCTGTTTATGAGGAAAACAGGGTAAAAAAAACCGCACAAGCGAGGGGACCGTCGCCCACAACGACACAAGCCCACCGGACGTCACAAAACACACCACCAGCCCCGGGCCGCCGCCCCGACATACACCACTCGGCACCAAAGCACACCAGCCACAACGCCGCACGACCCAGCCGTCTCGTAGCCCTTACTACCCTCGCTGAAAACGACCACCCGCAGACCACAACATCGCGCCAAAACCCGGACCGCCGCCCGACGTAACAACCACATCAACCTTCAACCATCGCATCGTGGAAACAGCTACGTGCAGCCGTATCCACGACCGTATTTGTCGGGGGAGTATCCCCGGGTAGGGTCAAGGCTTGGCGTAAGGTGGTGTTCGAAGTTGTGCCGAGGTACGGAAAGGGCCGACCTGTTTGGGCCTGGGAAGGTCCGAGCTTCATCTTGACCTGGAGAATACAGGCCGACCTATTTTGGCCCAGAGGGGTCCGAGGTATACTGTTGGCCAGGGCCGAGGTTCACTGTCCGAGCTATGTTCTGCCGACCTAACTACCTCAGTGCAGTGGTTTGTGTGTGAGTGCAGGAGAAGCTGTGGGGAGGAAGTAAGATCCGACCTGGTAAAGGAGATTAAGCGCAAGACCCGAGGTACGGAGCCCGTCACATCCGTGTCGAGCTAACCGAGGTGGTGGGCTGTAGGTCGGGCAGGAGTCAATGCTCCTGTCACTTCCAGCCGGGTACTAGAGCGCCTGACACGGGAGCGTCTGTCAAGGAGCATGGCAGAGGCGTGCTCCGGGTTCGGCGGGCCTGCACGTCTGACCGCTGACCACGCGAGGTCTGGGAAAAGGCTACGAGGTAGCTCTGCCAGGCCACGTCCTGTCTCGGTCAGAGGGGACATGCTAGTCTGCCGTTAGGCTACAGGAGATGGGCAAGCCACGTCTTGTCCCCGACCGAGGTACGGTGGTACGGTGGTGACCGTTGCAGAGGCATGGCAACAGTGTTCTGCGAGGGGCACAATGGTAACCCGGCTGGCCTATATAGTGGGCTTCACCCCCTCCTGCCAGAGAGGATCCAAGATCAAAGAGAGACCCCCCCCCCGCGCTGGAGCTAGTTGATCAAGAGAGAAAGAGGAAGGAACCTCGGAACACCTCGGATTCACTCGGAGTGCCTTCTTCCTCCCGTTAGCTCCATCTTTTACCTCAAGTTCTCACCATTGTATCATCATACAGCTCGAGGAGCAGCTTGTACTTGTCACTCTGAGCTATACACTGGCTAGGATAGTGCTGCAGTAGGGGTGTTACCTCCACAAGAGGGCCCCGAAGCAGGGTACATCGTGGTGTGTTTTGTGTTCTTGCTTTCTTGGTTCTTCGTTCGTGTTCTTGCGTGTTCTTGCGTGTGCACTTCTTGAGTGCATAAACCCTCCCCGGATTCCCCCAACGACCATTCGGCCCCATCTTAGCCATACCTATGGCATCTGCCGTGATCCCACCACGACAGTTGGCGCCCACCGTGGGGCAGATTGAGGCGTTGGAGGGAGTTTTCATCCGGACGGGCTCAGGCGAGCGTGTTCTTTCCGGGCTTGTCGCCAAGATCGGAGAGTTCACCTTCATCAGCGACAACGCGGGGTGTTTCGCCGGCAAGCCTTCCCCGAGCACGGCTTCACCATGATGCTCGGCAGCTTCGTCACGTACGTTGCTGTCGAGGTTGTTCGCGGGTACCCGGAGCAGGTGCTCGTGGACGACGAAACTCCTCTCCTCGCGGCTTTAGGTCGGCGTATCACTCGCCCCGAGAGCTGCGTAGAGGTGATGGTGACAGGTCCGGTTGACGCCGCTGGCAAAGTAGATGCCAGCCAGTCCAAGGCAGCCGAGGTTGCTAAGGTGAGATCTGCAAAGCCCAGGCTAGAGAAGGACTTGCCTGGCACCCCAGAGCTGCGGGCCGAGGTGCGACCCTGGTAGAGATAGTGGATACACTGGCAGACCCAGTAAATCCAGGAGTGGACATAGTAGTGACTGTGGCCGACCTAGAGGCAAAGCGTGTCCTGTTGCAGAAGGAGGCTGTAGCAATGATAACAGCTAGAGATGAGTTCAATAGAGATCTGCGCGAGTACAATGCAGCGAATGGCTTCACCCCGGTAGCGGTTGATACACATAGGGGAGCCGAGGTGCGGCAGAGAGGCAAGGGGCTCAACGATGAGATAAACAGGGAGGCTCGACCTACCACCTCGGCTAGGAGTGGGAGTCGCGTGTCAACTGGAAGGCCGGTGTATAGTTCCCCTGCTAAGAACCTCAGAGCTGCCGAGGCAGGCAGGGCCGAGCTATCCGGATTATCTGGAGATGCATGGCGTGCGCAGCAGAAGCGAGTCAATGAGTTAGTATATGTGGCTAACCAGCAGAATGAGGCTCTCCGCAGAGCAATGCCGGGGCTGGTGATTCAGAGATGGTTTATTCAGCTAGGCCAGTCAGTCAGGTGTCCAAGGGGCAAGCCTCGTCTCCACTCGTCGGAGGAGCCGATCGAGCCCGGAGTGTCACCTCGGGTCAGAACCAGCAGCTGCAGATGTATGATCCAGTCCTAGCAGCAAAGCAGAAGGTGGGCCAGGGCAATGCTAGCCGAGCTAAGGGAAACCCCGGCCCAGGCAATGCGAGCCGGCTAAGGGTAACTCCGGTCAGGGAAATCAGAACGGCGGTCAAGCAGCATCGGCTGGCCGAGGTAAACCACCTCCGCCCCCGAGGTATCAGCAACAACCTCGGCAGCAGGGGCAATATCAGCGAGAGCCGGAGTATGTTCAGCAACCTCAGAACGTCGGTCAAGGCGATGACCGATATGATGATGGAGACTCGGCCATGGCACGAGCTGGATACCACAGAGTGGATGGGGCGTTGGGACCTCGGATAGGAGGTCGGATGTTAGCTCCAGGCGATGTCCGTAACAAGCTGGATAGAATCTACTTGTCTGAGCAACTGGAGGAGGAAGGCCCTCCTGGTCCGGCGTGTTTTGGACCTCGGATCATGAAGGAGCCACCACCACCAGTATCTCAGTTCCAGTTAGGTCGGAACACCAAGCCATACAATGGGAGCACCAAGCCACAAGATTGGCTGACAGATTATGTATCCTCGGTGCACATTGCGGGGGGCAATCGCCGATGGGCGGTCCGGTATCTCCCGCACATGTTGGAAGGTCCAGCTCGGATCTGGCTGAATAATTTGCCGGAGTATAGTATCAACTCCTGGATAGACTTGGAGCTGGCGTTTAACAGCAACTTTGCTAGTACATACAAGAGGCCAAACCGACCTCAGCTCCTGGCGGCATGTAAGCAAGATGATCATGAAACTGACCGAGAATTCTTAACTCGGTGGAGCAATGTTCGGAATTCCTGTGAAGGAGTGGTAGAGGCACAGGCCATTTCCTGGTTTGCAGATGGTGTCGACATGGCAGCATGCTGTGGCAGAGGCTCCAGAGAGATATGCCGAGATCCCTAGCAGAAACAATCCGGGTTGCAGATTCTTATGCCCTGGGTGATCCGATGCAGCCAGCAGCAGAGGCAGGAGCACGTAACAGAAGGAGGGAGCCAATAAACAACCGGCTCGGACCAAGGTGTAATGACCGTCAGGAGTTCGGACAGAAGAGGAGGGAGCCGGACTATCCATACCCTCCAACCAAGTTGCAGCGGTGAACCCGGATCAGCCCGGAGCTGGAGGTGTCCAGAGGCCAAAAATCAATGGTCCGGCATTTAGTCCGAACCAGGAGCCACCCATGACCTATGAATCAATGATAGATGGTCCGTGCTGTTACCATACGACTGACCCGCGCAAGCCAGCCAACCATTCAACCCGGCAGTGCAGCTGGAACCGCAGAATCAGAGAAGAGGGGGCAAGGGCCGGAGGAATCAGAACAGGACCACCACCTCAGAGATTTCAGCCGAGGTCCCACCCTAATCTGTCCGGAGCAAATGTTACCCCGATAACCACTGCACCTCTTCCGAGGCCTGCAGCAGCAAGACCCGTGAATGTTGTGAATGTCCGAGGTAATAACAACAACAATGGTGCCGGACCAAGTCAGCAGTATGAATACCCCGGAAATGACTATAGAGAGGTTCATGCGAGCTATGTGGTCTTTGTGACCGAGCCAACTGACAAGAAGAGCGTGCAGAGGCGTGCCATGGAGGTGAATGCAGTAATGCCGGTGGTGCCGACCTATATGAACTGGTCTGAGCAGGAGATCACTTGGAGCAGAAAGGACACACCTCGGATCATGCCGAGCCCTGGAAAGTATGCCCTGGTGGTAGATCCAACGTTGTGTGGGCCTACCAACAATGTGAGGTTCACCCGAGTTCTGGTGGACAATGGCAGTGCCATCAACATCATGTACCGAGACACAATGGTGAAATTGGGCATCTCGCCTAATCAGTTGATGCCAAGCAGTTGTACTTTTCATGGGATTGTGCCCGGCGTTTCCTGTGCACCCATGGGCAAGATATGGGTGGATGTAGCATTTGGAACCAAGGAAAATTGCCGAGTTGAGAGTATCGAGTTCGAGGTGGTGGACTTGGAGAGTGCATACCATGCACTGCTTGGAAGGCCGGCTTTGGCCAAGTTCATGATTTCCACCCATGTTGCATACCTGAAGATGAAAATGCCAGGGCCTAATGGGATCATATCCATCTCGGGTGACTACAAGCGAGCATTCAGTGTGCCTCGGCGGGATCTAACCTGCCGAGTCTTTGGTGATCGCAGCCGAGAAGAAGAAGCTGCATCAAGTGGTGGCAATGGCGCAGTCAACACAGCTCGGCCTGTCCGGACTGATGAGCCCGGACTCAACTGCGGCGTTCGAGGTACCCAAGGAGACCAAGAAGATCCCCATTGACCCGGAGCACCCAGAGCATGTGGCCATCATTGGGACCGGGCTAGGCGAGAAATAGGAAGGCGAGCTCTGTCACTTCCTCCGTGAGAATCGGGATATCTTTGCATGGTCGGCTAAGGACCTGCCAGGTGTTCCGAGGGAGTTGGCAGAGCACTCTTTATTTGTTAGGCCAGAGGTGAAACCGGTGAGGCAACCGACCCGTCGTCTCTCAGACGACCGGAGACAAGTGGTGCTGGACGAGCTGGCTAAGTTGCTTGCAGCCGGGTTCATAATGGAGGTACTGCATCCGGACTGGATATCCAATCCGGTCTTGGTGGAAAAGAAGAAAGACGAGCCAGCCGTGGTCAAGGTGTGGCGCATGTGCATTGACTTCACTAACCTCAACAAGGCGTGCCCAAAAGATCCGTTTCCATTACCTCGGATTGATCAAGTGATCGATTCCACTGCTGGTTGTGAACTGTTATCTTTTATCGATGCGTACTCTGGTTTTCACCAGATACCACTGAACCCAAAGGATCAAATAAAGACTGCTTTTATTACCCCGTATGGGGCGTATTGCTATCGTGTCATGTGTTTTGGTCTGAGAAATGCCGGGGCAACTTATCAGAGGTGTATGCAGAAATGCCTGCACTCTCAGATGGGCAAAAATGTGCAAGTGTATGTCGACGATATTGTCATCAAAACTAAGGAGAAACATACTCTCCTCGAGGATCTCGAGGAGACATTTGTGAATTTGAGAAAGTATCGGTTGAAGCTTAACCCGGACAAGTGCACCTTTGGTGTCCCGGCTGGAAAGTTGCTCGGATTCCTGGTGTCTAGCCGAGGTATCGAGGTTAACCCGGCCAAAATCCGAGCTATTGAGAGCATGAAGTTACCGAAGTGTTTGAAAGATGTGCAGAAGTTCACAGGGTGCCTAGCCTCGTTGAGCCGATTTGTAGCTCGGCTAGGAGAAAAAGCCTTACCTTTGTACCAGCTCATGAAGAAAAGTACCGGGTTTACATGGACCCCGCAGGCCGACGTGGCGTTTGGTGAGCTGAAAAAGATGTTGTCCACTGCCCCGGTGTTGCGTCACCATTGCACAATGAGCCGATGTTACTTTACATTGCGGCCACAAACCGAGTTGTAAGTGTGGCAGTGGTGGTGGAGCGCGAAGAAGGTGGCAGGTCGGTGCAGAGACCGGTGTATTACTTGAGCGAGGTGATCTCTACCTCGAAGCAGAACTATCCTCACTACCAGAAGATGACGTATGGTGTTTACCTGGCGGTCAAGAAGTTGAAGCATTATTTCCAGGAGCATCCCATGACGGTGGTGTGCGAAGCTCCAATCTCGGAGATCATCGGGTGCAAAGATGCAACTGGCCGAGTTGCCAAATGGGCGATTGAGGTGTCTCCATATGCACCACATTATGAGAGAAGAGACGCAATTAAATCCCAGGCGTTGCCGGACTTCTTTTGTGATTGGGCCGAGATGCAGTATGAGCCACCCAGGCCGGACTATAATTATTGGAAAATGCATTTTGATGGGTCCAAAACAAAGATCGGGCTGGGGGCTGGAATAGTCCTCACCTCGCCAAAGCAAGATCAGCTGAAGTACGTGCTGCAGATTCATTTCTCAGCATCAAACAATGTGGCGGAGTATGAGGCCTTAATCCATGGCCTCAAGGTGGCAAAGGAGATCGGTATCCGGCGTGTAGAGTGCTTCGGCGATTCCGACCTGGTGGTGCAACAATCTTCTGGAACTTGGGATGCTCTGGATGCCAACATGGCGTTATATCGGTTCCATGTGCAAAAGATATCCGGGTTCTTTGAAGGGTGTGAGTACAGGCATATACCTCGGGCAGAAAATGATGCTGCCGACGTGTTGTCAAAGCTCGGTTCATCAAAGAGGCAGTACCACCAGGGGTAGCCCTGAATCACTTGAGAACTCCTTCAATCAAACCTTCTCCTGAATCCGAATCTATTTTCATCCCGGCGGAGCAAGAGCCCGGACCTGTTCCAATGGAGGTAGACGTCGGATGCGTTTGGTCGGACCCGGGGACTGCGTGGCAGAGCTCGGGGACTGCACACCAAACCTCGGGGACTGCTCATCCAGACTCGGGGACTGGTCGCAGGATGGTGGAGGAAATAATGGAGGAGATTATGGTGGCCGAGCCAATGGAGGTGGATGAGGAACTTTTTCCTTTGCACCCGGTGCCGGAGTGGGCGGAGCAAATTATGAAGTTCATAACGGAGGGAAGCACGCCAAGTGACACAACCGAGGCTAGGAGGATTCAAAGGAGGGCCAAGGCGTACACCATCATCAACAAGGAGCTCTATAAAAGAAGCGTAACCGAGGTGTTGCAACGGTGTGTTGAGCCAGCTGAAGGCAAGGAGATGCTTTTGGAGATCCACCAAGGAGAATGTGGTCATCATTGCAGCACAAGAGCTCTGGTGGCCAAGGTGTTTAGGCATGGGTTCTATTGGCCCACTGCTCTTGCTGATGCAGAGGCCATAGTCCGGAGATGTGAAGGATGCCAAAGGTTTGCCAAGCAAACGCATATGCCAGCTTCGGCGCTCAAAACAATTCCTATCACTTGGCCGTTTGCGGTATGGTGTTTGGATATGGTGGGAGAGTTCAAACCAGCCCGAGGTAACATGACACACATATTGGTGATGGTGGACAAATTCACCAAGTGGATCGAGGTGAAACCAATCCGGAAGTTGGATGGTCATTCAGCAGTGACTTTCTTGAAGGAGATTATTCTGCGATATGGCTACCCCCATAGCATTATCTCGGACAACGGCACTAACTTTGCTGTTGGAGAGTTCGCTCGGTTTTGCATGAACAAGGGAATCCGGCTGGACATAGCCTCGGTGGCACACCCGGAGTCTAATGGACAGGTGGAAAGATCAAATGCTCTAGTGTTGGCCGGCATCAAGGCTCGGCTCATTGAACCACTGCTGAAAACGCCGGGGTGTTGGATAGATGAGATACCAGCAGTACTGTGGGGTCTAAGGACCACGCCAAATCGATCGACTGGCTATACGCCATTTTTTATGGTCTATGGGGCAGAAGCTATGCTACCCACTGACATCGAATATGATGCGCCCAGAGTGGCAATGTACACTGAAGCCGAGGCAAAAGAGGCTCGGGAGGATGCAGTAGATCTGCTTGAGGAAGCGAGAGAATTGGCCTCATCTCGGTCAGCAATTTACCAGCAAGGTCTCCGACGTTATCATAGCCGGAGTATCAACCCTCGTGTGTTTCACGAGGGAGATTTGGTGCTGAGGTTGGTGCAGCGCAAGAAAGGCCGGCACAAGTTGTCACCTCCATGGGAGGGACCGTTCGTTGTGAGCCGAGCTCTGCTCAATGATTCCTACTATCTTATAGATGCGCAGGAACCAAGGGAAGATGGGCTGGACAACCCCGGTCAGAGGTCAGGCGACCATGGAACGTAGCTCTACTCCGACCTTTCTACTCATGAAAGGCGCAATGTATGTACCTCGGTTAATCCTTAATAAAAATGTCGGCACTCCGAGGTTAAAGCTCGGGGACTGCCTCGCTCTTGTGCTTATGTTTTATCTCTGTTTGTCAGTTTTGTTCATATGCCGAACTATTTTGAACCTCGTCTCAAACTTCAAGTAATGTGTGCTATGAAACTAATCTTGTGACTCGACTGGCATCTGCCTAAAAGGTAGTCAAGAGCAAAGAGGAAAAAACGTGGGAGACATGAAAATGAACTCGGGGACTCGGTCCAAAATTATAGTTCGGCATGTGTCGTTTACTAACCCCTGTCTTTACCTTTCGTTTATGTCGGATGACTTTGAAACATACCTCGGAATTTACCAAGTACTGTATGCTATGAACAACAATCTTGTGACTCGACTGGCATCTGCCTAAAAGGTAGTCAAGAGCAAAGAATGCCAAACATAGTAAACACGAAAGTAAACTCGAGCAATCATTCAAAAGGATTCGACGTAAAGCTTAGAAAAGCATGGTTCGGATAAGCATGATAGTAACAGAGGTAGCAAAAGGAACTACTTAAGTTTGATTACATCTGCGTCCCGGCATACCGGGGATTTAATGAAGTTTTTTGGCCAAGCATAAGTTCAGGTCGAGGCATCAGGAATTACGTCGGCAGCAGCCGATGCAGCAGGGATTTCGTCCGGAGCCGAGGTAGCCTGGGAGGTGCTGGCAACGTCGGCAGTAACCTCGGCACCAGGTTGTGGAGAAGCCTCGGTTTCTGCTTCGCGGGTGTCACCATCGTCACCTTGCTCGGCTTCGACGTCGGATTCTGTTTCGTATTCCTCCTCTTCTGGCTCGTCATCTTCGGCGTCGGAGTAGGTGTCTCCCTCGCTCAAGTTCTTGGTGTTGGCATATCCAGCGAAGAAGGCAGCCATCTTTTCGCGCCGCTGGATGAGAATTGGGTCCGTGGACCAGGGCGAGCCTCGGCGAAGAGTGTCCATCTTTTCGAGGTCGAGCTTCTCGCACCAAGTCATGATGAATTTGAGAGCGGCATCAGCTCCAGCGCGAGCCGAAGATGAGCGCCACTCTCGAAGTCTTTGTTCGGCTTCACGAAGCTTGGCGGCGAGCTCAGGCGTAGTATTGGGAGCATCGGCAAGAGGCCACAAGGCTCGGAAAGCAGACACACCTGCATCAGGAGTTCGGACCCAATGGTTTTCAAGGGATGGATCCGAGCTTTGATGGCCACGATGTGGTCCTCAATGGTCCAGGCGGGGTTCGTCTCGTTACGCCTCTTCCTGTGCTGATCAGTGATATTGCGAGCCGAATTGGGTGTAGGTGAAGTGCTCTGCAGAAGGATAGCCTGTTAATAATGAAAGAAACAGTTCGGCAAAGAGCCAGTACTGTTGAGGACAAAGCAAGGATAAGGGGGGCAAGAAGCTTACCGTCCATTTCTTTGTTGATGCGTTCCAGCGTCGGGAGGAGCTGGTTAACCGAAGCTTGAAGGGCTTCATAAGCCTCGGTGGCCGAGGTGGCGCGGGCCTCGGCTAACTGGAGCGCATTCTCATGTTCCTTGGCGGCATCCTCCCGAAGTTTCTTCTCTGTTTCAACAACACTGGCCTTTTCCGCCTGCAGCTGCTCTTTTCCGACGTCCGCAGCTCAGTGATGCGCTTCAGTTCCTTTACCAGACGAGCTACTTCGGCTTTCTCTTTGGAGCTTTCGTCCAAAGAGTTCTTTTCTGCAAGGACGGCCTTGTGCTCGTCGTGGAGTTTCTTGTGGTCAAACAGAGGGTGAAATGTCCGTGCGGACGTTCATAGTATTCTGCAAGGAAGAAAAACATAGCTCGGTTAGAAAGGCTATACCTCGACAAGAGTCTCGGGGACTCGGAGTCAAATCATTGGGAAAATGTTGCCGGGGTATGCCTCGACAGGAGTCTCGGGGACTCGTACCCGAGGTGCATGATAAAGTAAGGTAAGGTTTGGATACGTCGGATGAAAATTGAAAGTTGAGATTCAAGCCAAACAATTTTAACTCCGGCGGAGCGTCAATAGTTTACCTCGAATCTCGGGGACTGGGAATGGTGGATATTAGATGAGATACTGCATGAAAGTAAAGAGAATAGGACTTACGTCGATGTTTTGAGCAGCACGCAGGGCAGCGACTTGTAGGTCGTGTACGCTTCGGCCGCAGGCGCTGTTTCCCGCAGGGTGCTCACCACCGGAGCAGCTAGGGAGGCCGAGGAGACCTCGTCTGCAGAATTCCAGTCTGCATTGTAGTGTTCCAAGGAGCCGAGGCTCTGGTCACTGTCAGTGCGCAGAGGAGGATATCCCCACGGTCCGCCCTGCTCGATGCCCCTAACCGAGGCCTCCAAGGCTTGAGCAGCCTCGGAGCTTGAAGCAGGCCGGTTATCCAGTATAAGAGATGTCCTCCGAGCATATTCGTCGGCCGGAGGAGCAGTCTCATCAACGGGTGCGGCAATGGAGGAATTCGGCGTGTCACCGGGAGGAGACCTCGGTGCATCCTTGAAGGAGAAGAGATAGTCAGGGTGCCAGACCCAGATGTTGGTTTGGGGGTGACCTTAGACTTCACCGTCTCTTTCTCTTTCTCCTTGCCTTTCTCCAACGGCAAGGTAGTCTGGCGAACTGGTTTTTGGGGCTGCTGCTTGGGCTGCTGCTTGGGCTGTTGCTTCTGCTGAAGCTTCTGCTGTTGCTGTGTTGGTTGCGGGCAGTCTGGCTGCGGGGGGAGAGTCGAGGCTCCGGCAAGGCGGTAGCCGGAGTTCTGGCGCGATTGGTCCCCGCATCCGTTTGAGGACGCGGAGAAGTCTGACCTCGGGTGGGGGCAGATTTCTCCAAGGCCGGGCCAGACCTCGGTGGAGGAGATACGGGGCGAGAGTTCGTCGGGGTGGTCGTGGCTTCAGAGGCACCAACGGGTGCAGTCATGGAGGATACCTCCTGATCCACTCTATGGGGTCACTGCAACGAAGGAAGATGGTCAAGTGTTAGTACCGAGGTGATAAGTTTAAGCAACAAACTTGTTGGCTATAGAAGCAAAGCATTACCCATCCGAAGTAGGAAACTTCTTGCCCCCTCGGGCATGAGGAGGATTTCCGGACTTCTTCAGCCGACGTCTCTTGACCGGAGCCGCAGTGGGTCCGGAGGCTCCAGTGGCGGATGGTTCGGCGGCCGAAGTTGCGGCACCAGCGCGTTTCCGGCTGGTTGCTGGAGTAAAGTTCGGAAGGTGAGGAAGGCAGGAGATAGGTACCGCGTTTTATTGGTTCCATGACGAGAAATCCCTCCTCGTCATCCGAAATCTCTTGAACTGAAGCTTGTGCTTGAGGCTTACCCGCGGTGGTGACGCGGGCCGAGGCAATGGGCATGTAATCCTCGTTGTCAGGGTCCTCGTTGGATGGTGGGTCCTCGACAGGAAGATCCTTGCCGAAGTGGTCCGCAGGATGGACTCCATCCTCGGCGGTCTGGCGGGAGAACAGCTATATGGCAGACATATGAAAAGGAGTTAGGAAGAAAATGGTCAAGATGAACGTCGGTAGCAAGACCTCGGTGGTAAAGGAGTACCGAAGAAAACGTCGGAACAGCGTACCTGTTTTGGTGGCTTGGTCCTGTAGTGGGGTTCCCTTCCCCATGTCCAAGCGTCAGAGATCTTGGACTTGGTGATAGCTCGGACTCGCCGAGCTACCGCGGCGTTGTCCAGTGCAACATGCGTATGGCGGGTTGGATCATAAAGACCGCTCATGTGGCAGATCTTGTGAGTCCTCGCCTGGAGAGGGGAGACCCTGCGCTTCACAATGTGCAGGCCAGATCGTCAGCCGTCAGGACTTTCCCGTCGTTCGCAGGGTCCTCCGGGTCCTGCCATTTCGCAACATACCCATGGATGGACTTGATTTCGCTGGTGAGAGGGGAGTGTAGTCCCAGTTGAGCGGTTCTGTAGGAGGGCTGAGGTTAAACCGGCAGATTGAGGAAGTCCTCTTCGCCGGAGTTCTTCACGTAAAACCACGTCCGGAGCCACTTGCGAACGGTGTCCGGAGTAGCGATACGTGGGAAGATGGAGTTTCGGCGAGGAGCTACGATGGCTGCTCCGCAGGCGGTTAGTAGCTTGGGCAGATCCTTGTTTTTCGGATCCGGGATCACTTGCCGCTTAAGTTGGAAGTAGCGAGAAAAGAGGTCTACCGTGGCTTTGAGGCCGAGGTATCCCTCAGAGAAGGAAACGATGCAGGAGAGAGTGGTGATGGCGTTGGCGGGGAGGTGATGAACCTGGAGTCGAACTTGTCGAGGAAGCTCCGGAAGAAATCACTAACGGGCAGTCCGAAGCCGCGCTGGAAGTGCGCGACGAAGACCACCCGTTCCCCTTCCTTGACTTGAGGCTCGAGTTCGCCCTCTGGCAGGCGACACTCTACCCCGGCGGGAATCCGCCGAGTCGCCCTGAGCCACTGGATTTCGTCCGGAGTTACATCCGAACCTTCCCAGCCGGCTCGTTCTCCGACCTCCAGTTCGAGGTCTGGAACCTCGGTTTGTTCCGAAGTCTCAGGAGGAGACATCTCGGCAGAATCAATCTGCAGAATGCACAGAAGTTTAGCAAAGAAAAAGTAAATCTGGAATCTAACTATATCTGGCTAACTCAGGAGGAGTTGGACGGCTATCTTGTATATAGAGGCATATCTATGCTAGGCGAGCATCTATCCGAGGTATGAAACTCATACTACCCAAAAAAGTATGCAAGTAAGATCTACCGGAGGAGGTAAATAGAGTTTTATTCAAGAACATATGAAGAACCAAAGCGCAAAGAGGAAGAAACCTAGGGCAATGCCTAGGGTATCAAGAAAGGGAGTACATACCGTGAAAACGAGGTGCTGAAGGGCGGCGCCGGTGACGCGGTCGCAGCGGCGACGAAGGAGCTGCTCGTCGGCGGCGGCGGGAACGTGTTTCTTCTCAACCGGAAGCGGCGGCACTGGTGGCGATGGAGGCGAGAGGGCGAGTGAAGGAGGAAGAAGATGGCGAAGTTACCCGTGGGGCCCTACTTATAGCCGCGCGCGGTAACTGCCCGCATTAACTGCGCCACTACCGCGCGGTTATCGGGAGGCGCGGGATCGTGTGCGAGTGGGCGCACGGTTACGCGGTCTGCGGCCGCACGATCGGCCACATCGTGGGCCGCAGAGTGGCAACCGCCCACCCCGGATTTCCTGCGCTGGTCAGCACAAGAATCGAGGGGTCGTGGGCGGTCAAGTACTTGAGTGCGCAGGTGCGCTGTTCGGTGGGTCCGGCTGACGAGGGCGGCGTGTGGTCAGAATCTGCTTGGCAGAGGTCCGGATTCCGAAGCCCGGGCAGAGATTCTTCGCCACGTACCTCGGAAAATCTTGAGGCAAGATGGTGCTGAGTCAGATAGCTCGGAGAGTTCAGTTCGCATATCTACCTCGGATTGGATGGTGGTGTATGGGAGGTACCTCGGCATGACTATGTTGGAGGTCGGTTTAGGAGGTGGTGTAATGCTTGTTTTGAACCTGCTACGGCCCTCCTTCCGAGGTCGTAGGACCGCACCAGCTTCGGGGACTAATGTCGGGGGAGTATCCCCGGGTAGGGTCAAGGCTTGGCATAAGGTGGTGTTCGAAGTTGTGCCGAGGTACGGAAAGGGCCGACCTGTTTGGGCCTGGGAAGGTCCGAGCTTCATCTTGACCTGGAGAATACAGGCCGACCTATTTTGGCCCAGAGGGGTCCGAGGTATACTGTTGGCCAGGGCCGAGGTTCACTGTCCGAGCTATGTTCTGCCGACCTAACTACCTCAGTGCTGGTTTGTGTGTGGTGCAGGAGAAGCTGTGGGAAGGAAGTAAGATCCGACCTGTAAAGAGATTAAGCGCAAGACCCAGGTACGGAGCCCGTCACATCCGTGCGAGCTAACCGAGGTGGTGGGCTGTAGGTCGGGCCGGAGTCAATGCTCCTGTCACTTCCAGCCGGGTACTAGAGCGCCTGACACGGGAGCGTCTGTCAAGGAGCATGGCAGAGGCGTGCTCCGGGTTCGGCGGGCCTGCACGTCCTGACCGCTGACCACGCGAGGTCTGGGAAAAGGCTACGAGGTAGCTCTGCCAGGCCACGTCCTGTCTCGGTCAGAGGGGACATGCTAGCTCTGCCGTTAGGCTACAGGAGATGGGCAAGCCACGTCTTGTCCCCGACCGAGGTACGGTGGTACGGTGGTGACCGTTGCAGAGGCATGGCAACAGTGTTCTGCGAGGGGCACAATGGTAACCCGGCTGGCCTATATAGTGGGCTTCACCCCCTCCTGCCAGAGAGGATCCAAGATCAAAGAGAGACCCCCCCCCCCGCTGGAGCTAGTTGATCAAGAGAGAAAGAGGAAGGAACACCTCGGATTCACCTCGGAGTGCCTTCTTCCTCCCGTTTAGCTCCATCTTTTACCTCAAGTTCTCACCATTGTATCATCATACAGCTCGAGGAGCAGCTTGTACTTGTCACTCTGAGCTATACACTGGCTAGGATAGTGCTGCAGTAGGGGTGTTACCTCCAAGAGGGCCCCGAAGCAGGGTACATCGTGGTGTGTTTTGTGTTCTTGCTTTCTTGGTTCTTCGTTCGTGTTCTTGCGTGTTCTTGCGTGTGCACTTCTTGAGTGCATAAACCCTCCCGGATTCCCCCAACGACCATTCGGCCCCATCTTAGCCATACCTATGGCATCTGCCGTGATCCCACCCACGACAGTATTCATTCGTGACCACATCCATCAAATACACCGCCTCAAACTAGCCAACGAAGCAGCACTCCAGCTTCCAGCTTCGATCTCCTTCTGTTCTCAAGAGCAAAAAGAAAGAAAGAAAAAAAAGGAGGGGCTCGATCGATCGACCAGGGACGTCCATTAATTCAAGGCGCGCATTGATTGCGAACAGTTGCAGCAAATTGACGACACCGCTATTCCTACAGACGAACGATCAGGTCAGCTGAAAAACGTGCATGCACATATGTTTTCTTTTGTTTGCTCCTTCCAACTGCATGCAATTGGAGCGATCGGATTCATTGAATGGATCCTCTCATCATCCTGCGCATAAATGTCAACAAGGAACCAACCCTGCATTGATTGATCCTATATGGAACCAATTATTGCGCGGGGGCTGTTTTGAAGACCCGTGCCCTTTCCCCTACCTGCTGCTCTGCTCCTCCCTTCTTCTTCTTCCAATCAGCGGTCAGCTGCAAACCACAGGACGCAGGTGCATGCATGGAGACTTTCAGAGGTTTAATCATCGCAGCGATTGGCAAAACTCACAAGTTAGTATTAGTGTTTGCAGAGAATTTTTCATCACATGGTTGCTGAGCTGCTGCTGATGTAGCACTGTGCGCTCATGACTTTCTTGCGATAAACAGCAGGCAGTTAGCAGCTCTGAATGGGAGTTCAGAGACGCAAGCAAACAAGTTAGTACGTAGATACGTATAATAGTTGTTGTTTGTAGAGAATTTTTCATCCCCATGTTGCAGAACTGCTGGTGAAGCACTGTGCGGCTCATGACTTTCTTGTGCCAGCGTTAAGCAGCTCTGAATCATAGTTCAGAGACGCAATCAGATGAAAGGAATAGTAGTTGCAGTTAACGATTATTTGTGCAAATTTTCTAGTCTCAGATTTCCATGAGTCGTTCTAGCTGCTCTGTGTCCCTACTCCCTACATAGATGCTGCATCAGCAGCAGCTTTTGTACTACCTTGATTTGGGTATGTGGAAAAGGTGCTAGTACGTACGTAAGTACTCCCTTCATTTCACAATGTTGATATTTTAGGTGTTACACATGCATGTAAAAAGAACGGACACATGTAATTAAATGTGTCTAGATACATGTTGTACAATGAATGTGAAAAAGTCTAAAACATCTTATATTGTGAACGATGCCGTCCATTGAGTACATCGATCAGACGATCAAACTAACTTTATAGACTGGCGGTCCATGAATGAATGAACGATCAGTTGGGTGTAGACAAAGTCTGGTCCTACGTGTACCTGCTGTTCATTCATTGCCGCCTCACCATGTCAAGAAAATGGACCATATCTATGTGGGCATATGTATTTAGTTATTCGTGCGTCAAGTTCTCCAAGCTGACATGTGCAAGTGAGAAATGGGGTGCCACTCAACTTGGTTGTGCCCTCTCTTTTTTCAACTTATAGTTATAGTGGAAGAAGAGTGAATCACACCAGCAAGTTGAAAGGAGGCCGAGCTACATGTTGACATATATTTCGCAAAATTCTAAAAATCATATTTTAAATTTTTAAACTGGTTCTCAAAATTTTAAAATAAAGAGTTTACATGTAGCTTGGCCTCCAAAACGCTGGGTGGAGTCACTCAGCCTATATCAAGCTCATGCATGCATTTACTCATCATTGACTATAGGGCTAGCATAATCTCAGAATTCATGATCTCATCAATCGTCATGTATACCGGGATTTTATTTTGTCACGGCCGCACATGAGGACTATTATCCACTCAGTCGGCTAACCGAATTCGATTTGATAAATATGAACACCATGCAGCTCCATTATTCCATTAACATTGACCGTAGCTATCATCATCATCACGAGGGGTATCCTTTTTATATCTCTGGTCAGCTTGTTAATCACATCACGCATGTTTATATATGAACAACACCTATGCTCCATTCGCATTGACATTTCACTCCCCTTCAAACAGCTAGGCAGTTGTTACTCCAACTAGGCATTGCTTACTCACCCCAGCTTAATTGGTTTTGCAGAGGGTGTACGTATGTGAACGTAGACGGTCCAAAGGAAGCGTACTCGGCGAAAAAAATTCGGAACAATTTCCCGTGGGGTAAATTCATGATGAGGCGAGAGCGCGGTCAAGTGAACGACTGAACGTACGCCACCTTTGAAGGTAGCGCCCGTGTGCTTTCGAGCGCAATGTGACAAGCACTACGGGACAGCACCAGTTTGTCGTGAGCCTATTGCACCGTGAAAAGGCACAAAACACACGGCAAAGCCTCTGCCATGTGCCGCACACGGTAAAGAACACACGGGAAAGATTTGCACGACAACGTGCTCTTTGTCGTGTGCCAAATATCGGGGCGCACACAAGACCACAGTGGGGCCCCACCACCACTTGACGACGCCGGTGGACGATAACGGTGGGCTGCTGACAAGTGGGGCCCGTTAATTAGCTCTTGTCCGTGTGCCAAATATTCAGCACACGCAAAAAGGATAACGTTATCAAAAAAAATTCTCTCCGTCCGTGATGGCTGGCGACGCCGGACTCAAGGTCGACGGGGTTGGTTTGGCGGCTCCCCGCCGGCGGGCGTACGTGTCCTCGTTGCCGTCGCTCGAGGACGCCGACGCCGTACTCCTCATGGCAGAGCTGCACCTTCCTGACAAGAAGCACCTCTCGTGACCTTGCGAGCGCCCTGACGATGCCGTACCAGGTGAAGTGGTTGTCGTGTGTCGAACACGGCAAAGATTATTTGCCGTGTGCCCGAAATCCGGCACACGCAAAGAACCAAGGCACACGGCAAAGTCTCTCACCCCGTAGTGAAGGGTTATTATACTGTGCAGTTTGGCGTTCGGCCTTTCTCGATTTTGAATTCCGGTTTTGCCATTTTCTTAGGCGACTGGGGATTCTTCGTGAAAAATCCTCAACTTTAGAGAAAAACACAGGGGCCAAAATCCAAATCTTTTTTTTCACTATTAACAAATGTGGAATGCAACAAGAATTTTCTCTAGTGAGCACAAGAAGATCTTATATATGAAATCTCACAGATTAATCATGAATGCCAAAAACAAATTCTGTGCACAAGATTAGACATTTGAGTATTCCACACAAATATGGTGGAACCAGAACTTGAGTGAGACAAAGTAGTGGATCTGTAATTCACAACCTTGTGAGAAACACATGTTGTTTCATCTCAAACTCTACTTTCAACTTTGTCTCCGTCTCTTATCTCTTAATTTCCTTTTTGTCTACTCCAATCGAGATAACATGTTTTTTTTGTCAATCCACCTAGTGGTGGCTGGATGAATGCTTAACATCCCCTTCCTTTATGTGCAAAATCCAAATCACTCTTCCGGCACCTAATAGGTAATGGGCTCATGCACATGTTTGGTCTACCTAAAGTGCCTTATTTGGTTATCTCCACACAACACCACGTGACGAGGTTATCCCAACAAATCTCCCCTCCGGCCGGGGGGGGGGGGGGATCGTCATTTACGCAACCTTGCAACAGCATGTAACTTCTCAATTGGCAATATCTTCTCTCATATCTGAACCAATCTTGTCAGTACAAATCTTCTCAAGTTTTAGCAACTTAGAATTCACGACATCTCAAATCCAATGATACATTACAGTCTTGTCGATACAAATCCTTTCAAGATGAATAACACTTGACAGTCACAAAACAGATTGTATTTCTCTTAGTAC